>BSBK01001782.1:600000-1082500 GCA_027943335.1 Chamaecyparis obtusa
TACCACAAACACATAACAAAAATAGAGAAACAACAACAATAATATGCAAGAATAGAAAATTGGCTTCTTATTATCTCCACAAATGTGGAATTACAAACTTTTAAAATTACAATATGCAAAGCCACATGGGCATTCCTTACAATATTCTGTAGGACAAAGCCTCAAATCAATACCCAGATCTACTAACCAGAACTATTCTGAACTGCCTAAGATAATAATACAGCCTTCCTTATATAGGCAATTTTCCACCGCCTGGGAAGGTTCCAGAATTTTAGCCAATAAGGCCGACCAAACTTAGCATTATTTTATTTTACATTTTATTACATCATAGTCGGCTCAAGATAACCTTTGAAACCCGAACAGAAATTTTGAAGAAAATTATTTTCTACCATTTTAGGTGGTCCAACTTCCGAAGACCATAAGTCATCACCCGTTGACCCGCTCGGCTATTATAACCCCATTTTGGAAACGCCACGAAGTGCTCTACAGGCTTGACTTGCGCAAGCGCCCGTCACCCAAATTTTTGACCTCATCCAGGGCCTCTAAAGCCTTCAAAACTGAGTTCAAAGTTTCTGTACCCTGTTGCCAATACCGAAAATCTTCAATATCTTCCAATATACACTTGATCTAGCAATGAAACTTTACTGGCAGACTTATATGACCAAAATGAACCTCCAAGCAAGAAATCATATCATTCTGAGCACATACAAAAATTATCAAAAATAGTAACTTTCCATAAATAGCAGCTCTGCAAAAAATAGCCCTTACTGAATATAAAAATAGAAATATTTTTGGGTGATGCAAGATTGCTCTTACACCCAGGATGCTCCTGCATCACTATGTGATCATTCAACTACCATCGGATCCTTCTAATATTCCAGGTGGTGTTGCTGTGGGTCCGGCCGAGGTGTTTGGTTCATGTTGGTCCGCATGGTTGGCAGATGGGTGTTTGGCAGGTCCAGGTGTCTTGCGTGGCAGAATGACATATTGTAAAAGGTTTGTTGCATGATCGCATGAGCTTGAAAATCCTTCATGTGATCATGTGACCAGCAATGTTTTTAGAGAAGAGTGGGCCCGTGATCTATGGTAACCATTGGCACAAGATCCAACGGTTGTCACAAGATCACATGGAATCTTCTGATACCATGTGATCATGCGACAACCGTTCGATGGGGCTTTGGTGGGTTATCAAGTGATGGAATCTCAGTCTGCGATGACCATGCGGTAGAGATCTACGGTGGTCGTAAGATCTCATGGGATCTTTCGACCCCATGAGATCCTACGCCCACCGTTAGATTGGAACCTCAGCTTGCAGGTGGGCTCAGGGTTGGTAAAGTGAGAGCGCGGATGCAGAGTTAAGTTTTTTTTTTTTGTGACTATTTCAAAATTAATCTAAGCCATTTATCTCAGGAGAAATAATATGATCAGTGGCCATGTTTTAAATAAAGAGCTGGTAACTGTTGGGGCCTGAATTTAAACATTTCTACGGGGGTTTTTGCCAATGTCGAATCTAGTTTGTGGGCTGCAAAGTGAATGGTAGATTCTAAGGGCTAGTTGTATGAGTCAAATGTGACCACACTTCTATGAACCATTGCATGCAAGGTTGCTCAACAATGAGGCCTCACAAAGTGGCTCATAGCTCTCTATGCATGGAGTTGCAAGGGACTATGACATTTGCTCTCAGCTAGAGCTACAAGAATGTGACCTTGCTAGTCAACCATACAATGAGAGATTCAAGTGAAGACAAGGGCAAGAATGCCAATATCTCCAAGAATCTAAGTGGAAATGCAATGCAAATCTAGATGACAATGCAAGCTTAATCTATCAAATAAAGTGAAAACTAATCTATGAAAGGAAATACAATAGATTTCAAGCCCCTAATTAAGCTATGTGAGATTTACTCTATTGCATAAAAGGAAATCTAATCTATGGATGCCATGAATGCAACTATGGAAGCAAAAACTACTATGAAATGCAACTAGAATGCCAATGCCACAATGATCTTCAAAGCTTGAGTGTCTTCAAAGAGAGCTCCAAAACCTGCAGCATAACATTAGCATCAAAACATGGTATGCAAATGAAGAAGAGAGCCCTTCTTTTATAGGAAATGAGAGTCAATGGATGGTCAAGATTAAGAGGCAAAAGACTTAATCAGTGATGGAGAAAGAAAGAAAGCTCAATCCATGTGCACAAGATTCCCCCAATAGGAAATTAGAGTTGACTTTATGTCCATGTGAGACAAAAAGTACTTTTCTTCTTTTTGCAAAATAGGAATAATGCTTTATTTGTGCAACTTAGGATAAGAGGAAAAGGGTGGGCTTTTTATTTATTTAAAAGGGGAGAAAATATTCCTTTTAAGTAAATAAAAACTTAGGATAAAATGGTTAGCCCATAGGATAAAATCCAATATATGATCAAAATTAAGACTTGATCTAGAAATTGATAGTGTTGAAAATACAGATTATTGATAAAAATGATTCAGGATTGATAAATCAAATAAATGGGGCCCAAAGTCTAGGCGACCATTTTTGGGTGCATACATTTTCCCCTCTTTGACTAATGTGTGATCGATTTGGGAACACATGTAGTCAAAGAATGAAGTTGCAATGTGAGATTGATCTGGGATCACAAAACAACTCAGATATGAGGTCGATTTGGGATCATATCCGGACAAAGCATAAACAAAGGCCTTTGAACATGAGGTTGATTCAGGATCACATTCAAAGTAAGAGATAAAAATCTCAAATTAGAGCAAAAGCTCACAAAAGATGTCTGAATCAAGAACATCAAGAACATCAGGGATAAGAATCCCATAAATACTGCCCCCTCGGAGTCGAAATCAAAATCAGGGAGAGGAGATGCAGTGAATTGATAAAGATTTGATCAAATCATAATGAATCATAATCGAAGGCAAAGGGTCAAAAGGTTAACCATTAGGCAGTAAAACATGCCCCAGTGAGGAAATAGAAGAATAGCAATAAAAGACTAGAAATAGAGCGAATGGAAGACTAGAAAATTTGAGAGACATGAAAGGAAGAAATTCCATCAAAGAGCGAAGAATTATGCCTCAAACGGTCAGCCAACTGCGCAAAAGAAGGGGAAAATTTTGAAATATGATTTTGACTATCAAGATGATCTTGGATTTTGATTTCGAGTCTGAAAATGGATCTAGGATGTCGAAATTAGGTAGGGGTGCAATTTTTGTGCAATTCTGAGGTGTTTTGAAAATCGGTCAAAAAGTCAAAATACTATAAAAGGGGTGAAAATGTCATTTTCAAAAGTTATTTGACTTTTGATTATTCAAGATCTTTAGAGCTCTGAGAGATAGCGATGGCTCAACCAGTAGGTGTTCCCATTCACCGACATCGATTTGAGCGTGGCTAGTTACACAACCGGCCTCCACATTATGGTGCCCCGATATGTTTTCGAAAACTAGCCGTTTGATTGCGTCATATAGCATTTAATGCATTTAAAACATATTTTTTAAAATTTAAAATTTTCAAATTTTAAAAATTTAGGTGAAGTATCGCGCGATACTTTAGAAGTATCGCACCCTTTGGGTAGAAATGTCACGCGATACTTCGCGGGACCCCAAAGTATCACGCGGTAGTTGACACCAGTATCGCATGATACCAGGTGAACTATCGCACGATACCGGGTGAAGTATCACCCGACCCAAGGTTTATCGCCCCACTATAGGGAGAAGTATCACGCAATACTTCTCCAAAAAATTTTAAAATTTGAATTATTTTGAGCAAAATAAGACATGGGTCCAGACAATAATTGCATTTAGAAGATTGTGTACTGATTTTCATCATGATATGTACTGACAAAAGACTTGGTTAAATGGTTGCAGGAGGTCTTTTCAGCATTGCTCATCAGAGCGCTGAAGGTAGTGGGTCTGAGATGTGTCTGATACCTGGATGATCCAGGGGAGGATGATATCTGGAGGATGGGGTTTCGCTACTTACTGAGGCTCCCATACATCAGAGCTGATCATTGGTTATTGACTGCTCTTGCTGAGAGATGGCACAGTGAGCACAACACCTTCCATCTACCTACTGGAGAGGCATCGATTACACTGGAGGATGTATACAGGATCCTTCGAGTTCCATGCCACGGAGAGCCTGTGAGTATAATCATGTTTTAAGATATAATCGTGTAAGTATAATGTTTCCATATAATGAAAACTAACATGATTTGTGTGTTTGGCTTAGGTATACTATGATCAGGATTCCACTGAGGGGTGCCGATTGATCCAAGAGATGCTACAGGAAGTCACCATCCTGGACAGACATGCTAGCTGGGAGAGGCTTATTGAGGATTTCGGCCAAGATTTTTCTGTACCATGTATTGTGGCCTCATTCATTTCATAGATCCTGATGACTGACCATAGTCAGAAGGGATTTCCTTTGGGATGGGGCAGGCTATTGGTGGACCTGGTTGGTAGGCCTCAACAGATGGCATGGGGTCCAACTATATTGGCAAAGATGTACCACGAGCTCTATGAGATCGTGTACAAGGATGGAAGGACATGGGCATGCGGTGCCATCTTGGCACAGGTGTGGGCATGGGAGCACATCATTGTGGTGCACCCCTTGGTACAGCCTAGAGAGAGGAGGTACCCATACATATATAGGTACTCAGGGTTCAGGTCACATTCCCACTCAGGGAATGTGACACACTACAGGAGGATCTTAGCTGAGATGACCTCATTTACATGGAGGCCATACAAGGATGTAGAGGCATGGAGTGATGCCGATGAGGAGCTGAGCTACATACTATGTTCCCGGCCACTGGTAGGCCATTATTCAGAGATCGTCAAGTGATTTTGTATCACTCAGGTGTGGCGGCAGTTTGGATGATAGCAGAGAGTCTCTACAGAGACTACCACCTATGCCAGAGCCAGGGATGAGGAGGGACATGGGTGGCTCCCCATGTTAGATTACTAGTAGGCCATCACAGAGATAGCTGTGATCAGGAGGGAGCCCTAGGAGTATCTCCCAGATATGGCAGATGCTGGTGCGGATGCAGCTTACAAGGCAGAGCGGTGGAGGGTATCCTTCCCTTAGTTTACTGTACCGGATGTAGCACAGGATGCCCCAATAGGGGGAGACGGGGGAGATGATGATGAGGGCAGAGGAGGAGGAGGACACATGGGAGAGGGGTCTAGAGCTGGTAGCCAGAAATGGCTATGAGGTCAGAGCTTAGGGAGTGGGGAGGCACAGGGACCTCCTCAAGAGCAGGCACAAGTGCCAGTGGATCCAGCTGTGGGAGATGATCTGAGAGCCCGAGTGCAGACCCTAGAGGCAGAGATCTAGCAATTGAGGATTACCATAGCCGTGTGAGAGTAGCAGCTGATAGATCTGAGGTCAGAGAGAGATCAGTAGATAGCTGATCTCAGAGCAAAGATAGCACACGGCGAGGTAGTAGCACAGATGGCCACACTGGAGATCAGATGAGAGACAGCGAGGGCAGCGTATTATCATGGTCTCTACCTCTAGGCAGTCCTAGAGGGTTAGAGAGCACCATCTTACTCTCAAAGGGTAGGAGTGTCTGATATATTCCCAGTGGCGATGCCTCCTCCACCACGACTAGCGCCACGTGACGGTGGTAGTGCTGCCTAGGTCTAGGATTAGGTTTAGGGATGTCAGTCGATATTTTTTTGAAACTTTGATCCAGTTGGGATCTCATGTATTGTATCATGACATTTTTATATATATGAGATATATTTTGGATGTTTATATCATGTGTTACAATCTCATTGGATGTGTATCAGTTATCTTATGTATTGTCTTGTCTTATTTGCTCAAAATGTTTATATATATGCTTATGTATGTTCTCTCTCATAGATAGATTCTCATGTATAGATTCGTGATCGTGAAAATGACATTTTGAGATATAGATAATGATGTGATTAACCCCTTGTGATGAACAGGAATAGGTTCAAGATGAAAAAGACAAGGAGTGAAAGATGTGATCGAGAAAAGAAGAATGTGAGCGCAGTTGACTAACTGGTCCATGTACGATAAAAAGAAGAACTCTCTTCATATGCAAAGATGAAAAACTATACTAGCATGAATTTAAAAATGCAAGCTACTATGAAAGTGGTTGACTTGCAAGGTCACAATGCTTATAGACATCTAATTATCATCATTGAGCGTTTGGTAGCATCGTAAGATCATACAATGCACACTAGTGTAACTATGTGGATATGAATATGATCTTTATCAGATAGGAATGTGGAAATCTCACCTAGGCACCAAAGACATGTAGGTCAAGATGACTAGTGCAGTGAGATCACCTAAGTTTAATATGGCAAGATTATGCTTGTATCAAGACACATGAAAAGTCAGGATAACTAAAAGCACGCACTCGCAAAATAGTCAAGGATAATACCTTGTCAATCCAAAGTGTCAAGTAGGACTAGCATAAATGCTCATGACAGGTAGGAATAACAAAATATACCCACAAGCAGATAAAGAAATAAAATATGTTCTCATTCCCTCAGTCTTCTAGCTATGCATCATCGAAAACTTCTCAAGGAGAGACCACTCATCAAAGAAATCATCATAGATAGCACACAAAGAAAAATAAAGTCAACATGTCTCAATCGAGTTGATTGTTTAAGTGCATGTGTGTTGGTCAATAGAGTCAAACTCTGAGTATCACATCTGCCAATCAGAAATATCACATCATACTTAGACTGTTGGGTAGGACATTCTGATAAGTGTTAAGAAACACTCGACGCAAGGGTAGTGTTGAGAAACACTATTTGGGGTGGTGTTAAAAAACACCATTGTGAAATGCCCCTAGAAACAAACGCACCTAAAGGACCTATGCTAATAGATATGCCCCCTAGACAAAGATAAAGACCAATTCCAGACCAAGTCAAATAAGGTCAAGTCATGATGGAAAGTGGCTAAGTGTCGAGGATGCATGCTAACAAATAAGGGTGCAAAGGCCTCAAGTAGCGCCTGTTTCCAGGTTTTCACCACTTGGATTTATTACAATTTTTCTCTTTTTCAATTTTTTTGTATTTTTGCTACCAAGGTGCCTGTTTCCAGGTTTTCACCAAGGCACTTTTTCAATTTTTTTGTATTTTTTGAATTTTTTTGATTTTTTTGTATTTTTTTCAGGACTTTTTATACTTTTTAGGATTTTTTCAGCATCATATATCAATTTTTTTGGTATTTTTTTAGGATCATAAAATATGTACAAAGGATGCCCCCAGACAGAAATGGGCATCAAGGATAGAACTTCTTTAGGTGCACAATGTTGATGGGCTCAGGGAGTTGTTCTCCATCTTCATCTGATAGTAAATATGCACCTGTACCAAAAGTTGTTGTGATAACATATGGTCCTAGCCAATTAGGTTCGAACTTGCCCTTTTGTTCTTTGTTCTGTTGATTCTTAGGGTTCTCTCGTAAAACCAAATCACCTATCTGAAATTCTCTAGGGTGAACCTTCTTGTTGAATTCTTTGGACATCCGTTTCTGATATACTCTCATGTGATCAAAGGAAGCCTTACACTTCTCATCTAACAGTTCTAATTCCTGTAACCTCATGGCACGATAATCCTCATCTGTAATCAGTCCTTTGAGAGAGACCCTAAGTGAAGGAATCTCTACCTCTAGGGGTAACACTGCTTCAGAGCCATAAGTAAGTGTAAAAGGTGTAGCTCCTGTAGGTGTACGAATGCTTGTTCTATAAGCCCAAAGTGCTGGATTGATTTGTAAGTGCCAATCCCTACCATTCTTGTGTACTGTTCGATGAAGGATCTTAAGAATGGTTTTATTAGAGGCCTCTTCTTGGCCATTGCCTTGTGGGAAATAGATGGAGGACCAATGTTGCTTAATTTTAAACTTTTTGCATAAATGCTTCAGGTCCTTGTTTTTAAATTGTCCTCCATTATCAGTAATAATTTTAGAGGGTATCCCAAATCGGCAAATAATGTGATTCAGAATAAAAAGTGAGATTGTTTTGCCTGAGGCAACAGAAAGAGGGACTACCTCTACCTATTTTGTGAAATAATCAGTAGCTGTAATAATGAACTTATGTCCACTTAATGAGTTGGGGTGAATTTGCCCAACAAGGTCAAAGGCCCATTGCTGAAATGGCCAATGTGAAATAGAAGGAATTAGCTCCCTACCCAGAGCATGAATCAAGTTTCCATATTTTTGACATTTCTCACAAGATTTAGCAAAAGCTACTGCATCATTTTGCATTGTGGGCCAGTAATACCCCACCCTAAGCAATCGACGGGCCATGGCAAGACCATTAGAATGTCCACCACAAATTCCCTCATGGATGTCAACTAACGCTTGGTTGGATTCCTCTTTTTCCAAGCACCTAAGAAGCGTCCCATCAAAACTCCTCCTATATAGGTCACCAAAAATGAGGGTATGGTGAGAGGCGTTACGGATGAGATTTTTGTGTTCAAATTGATTGAAAGACTCAGGGATGATGCCATCATGAAGGTATGAATAAATAGCACCATATCGGGAAGACTCACGGGTGACAAGGGTACAAATAACATGACTTTCAGGAGAATCAAAGATAGGGCAACGTAGTTCTTCCACTAGGAACTCGAACCGAGACTCATGTTGCTCTAATTGCAAGAGTGAAGCTAATGTGGCCATAGCATCTGCAGCTTTGTTATCTACCCTAGGGATTTGCTAGAATGTCACAAAAGCAAATTAGTGTCTCAAAGAATCAACCATCTTTTTATAGGGTATTAACTTATCATCTTTGGTTTGATAATCTTCATTGACCTGATTTATTATTAACTGTGAATCCCCAAAAACATGTAACTCAATGATGTTCCATTCTATAGCCAAATTCAAACCATTAGCTAGTGCTTCATACTCTGCAATATTGTTTGTACATGGAAAAAGTAGTTTGTATGACTTTGGTATAGTGTATCCATGTGGAGAAACAAACAATATTCCCGCACCCGACCCATTTTGCATGTTAGAGCCATCAAAGAACATCTTCCAGGTGCATGATGTGACATGTAGTATATGCTCATCAGGAAATTCAACTTGCATAGGCATACTATCCTGAACTGGAAAATCAGCAAGTTGGTCTGCAATAGCCTGCCCTTTTATGGCCTTTCTTTCAATGTACTCTATATCAAATTCTGACAATACCATCATCCACTTAGCAAGCCTACCAGTGAGAGCAGCCTTACTAAGCAAATACTTTAGAGGATCAATTTTAGCAATCAAGTGTGTAGTATGAGCTAGCATGTAATGTTGTAGCTTTTTAGAAGCAAACACCACAGCCAGACAAGCTTTCTCAATGTTATTGTAATTGACCTCGTATGATACAAGAGTATGACTTATGTAGTATATGGCCCTTTCTTTTCCATGTTCATCCAACTGAGCCAACAAAGCCCCCAAGGAAGTATCTGTAGCTGAAATGTATAAGATCAAAGGTTTCCCTGGAATAGGAGGCATCAAAATTGGGGGATTGGCCAAGTATTGTTTAATTTGATCCAAGCTCTTTTGACAATCCTCATTCCAAACACAAGAAGCACCTTTATGCAATGTCTTATTAAAGTGTTGTGCTCTATCTGCAAGCTGAGAAATAAACCTCCTAATAGACTAGAGTCATCCTTGAAGACTTCTCATTTGACTGATATTCCTTGGAGGTGGCATATCTAAAATTGCTTGGACCTTTTCGGGATCAACCTCTATGCCCTTTGCTGATATTACAAATCCTAAAAGTTTGCCTGAGGTAACACCAAATGTGCACTTCTTTGGATTCAATCTGAGTTGAAACTACTCCATGTGATCTAGAATTACTTCCAAATCAATGAGGTGTGCATCCCTTTTCTTTGATTTAGCCAGTGTATCATCCACATAATCTTCCATGTTCTTATGCATCATGTCATGAAAGATGGTAGTCATAGCTCGTTGATAAGTAGCACCTGCATTCTTTAGCCCAAATGGCATGACGTTCCAACAATAGGTTCCCCATGCACAAGTGAATGCCATTTTCTCTTGATCTTCTGGTGCTATCTTAATTTGGTTGTATCCACTAAATCCATCCATCAGAGAATATATTTCATAGCTGGCCATCATGTCCACTATCATGTCGATATTTAGAAGTGGAAAATCATCCTTAGGACATGCCTTGTTTAGATCTCTAAAATTTGTACATACACGAATGGACCCATCATGTTTGGAAATGGGTACTATGTTTGAGATCCATTCTGCATAATCTATAGCTCTGATAAATCCAGCTCTCAATAGTTTTTCTAACTCTACTTTGACAAGGAGAGCAACGTGTGGGTGCATTTTCTGAAGTCTTTGCTTTACTGGCTTGATTCCTGGAGCTATTGATAAGTGATGCATTATAAGATTTGTGTCAAGCCCTGGCATGTCTAAATAGGTCCATGCGAAGTTGATCTTTTTCTTTTGTAAGAATCATGTATATGCCTTTGTTTCTTCCTCTGATAAAGACTGAGCAAGATGAACAATTTGAGGAGCTTCTTCTGTGTTCAAATTAATGGGTTTTGTTGGCTCAATTAGCACTGATGACCTGTCTTGGAAATAATTGGGAAAGTCATTAAGTACCCCATCCTTAGGTGCCTCAAGGAGGTTTTCACCCTTGGATACGTCATTTGTTTTTACTATTTTAGGTTCTGACACCGCCACAGAGTGGTTTTCACCATCAGAACTTCTATTCTTGTTCTTCTTTTTTTCTTTTATTTTGTGACTGAGGTACTTAATGTCAGGCTCAGTCATACTTGTAGTTGGCTCACTGGTGGAAGACACTACTAGCTCAATGGCATCAAGGTAACATGCAAGCTCATAGTCATTCTGGAAAGTTAGCAGTTGTGGCTTTTGTGAGATCTGAAACCAATCAATTAAATCATGGTGGATAATAGGTAGGTCTATGACTGGTTCAATACTGTGGATGTGATGGGCATCATTTTTGGTGACCATACATTCAGAATTCATCAAGTTCCCTTCTAAGATACCCGAATCGAGATTCATCCTTCCTAGCGAAGTATCGTCCACTAAAGTAATTCGAGGAGTCCAGTCCTCTAGTCCTACACTAAAATCATCAACTACGTCAGGTTGGGCACTATAAGATTGAATAACATCAACTTCTAAGTCCATGGTTGCATTTGAAAGCGAGTCCCACTCATATTCATGTGAGTCTATTTCTGAATCCTCAGCATTAGGGTCTTGTGACATGGAAGCCGCATAATTTAAAGTGTCTGAATTAGTGTCACCTGTCACAGCTTGGGTGGCGACACTTTCCATGGTCAAATTCTGGAATTCTCCCCAAAGGAGATTAGTTGAGAGCACCCAATCTTCTTTCATGTCTTGTTGATTAGCAAGGTTGGGTGTGTATTCAGAATCAGAGTCAGTATCTGTGGTAATTAGAACAATAGTATTTGTTGATGCATCCTTTTGAAAGCCTAATCCTATTGTTGATTTATCTTTCTGTGCAAAAAGTGCATGATCCAAAGGTTCAGCTCTGGCATCTAATCTGTGGCTAAGGGGACCATGTCCTAGATACCCCATGTTCTTGACTAGCGTGTACCCCCTCCCATAAGCTTTAGGCGAAGGAGCAAAACTTTCATTATGTTGGTATTTTTCCTCATGATAAATCCACTCTCTAACAGAAACTTCCTCTTTCTTTGCCTGGATAGGAACTGAAGAATCAATGAACTTTCCAAATAATGTCATAGCTGATGAAGAGGGTTTCATATCTGATGAAGGCTTACCATAAGATCTAGGAGATATAGGCAATTTTGTAAAAGAATCAATCTTGTAATCTCCCATGCCAAGGTCGAGGATTTTAAGCTTTTCTTTGGATTGTTCTAGTGAAACACTAGAATTGTCAGCCTCCCTATTCAAAGGTATGTGTGATCTTGTAGAAATGTTATTGACTGACAAAGTACTATCCCCAGGGATGCAAATTTCTACACCATTGTGAGGAAACTTGACGCATTGGTGGTATGTTGACAGGACCGCTTGCATTTCATGAATCCATGGCCTCCCTAACAAAATATTGTAGGCCAAAGGTCCAACATCAACAATTTGAAATAAGATATCTTTTTCTACTGGACCAATACGAATCGGCAAAACTGCCAACCCTTTGGAACTCCTTTCTGCTTCACCATATGCCTTAATCATGATCTTTTTCCTTGTGTCAATAACCTCTTCAGAATATCCTAAGGCTTTCAATAAATTCATGGTACAAATGTTTAATCCTGCACCCCCATCTATCAACACACGCTTGACACGGGTTTTATGAATCATGACTTCTATGTGTAAAGCCAAATTATGTGGGTGATGTAAAGATTTGTCATCTTCTTCTTAAAAAGTAAGGTAATGAGGGCTGGCTAAATGGTTGACCATGTTCTGGAATTGATCCACATCTAAGGTTTTGGGGACACTTGCCACTCGCAAAGCATCCTCAAGGACACGCTTATGCCTCGGGGATAATTCCAAAAGTTCAAAAATAGAAATCTGTGCTAGCGTACGTTGTAGTTGGTCAACAAGATTATAGTTAAGCTTAGGGTCCACAACAAACTTGGAAGGGATCTGTTTGGATGTAGGTTGTCTAGGCTTGCCAGAATTGGGACCTCTAATAATAATAGGAGACTGAGTAGCTTGATTTCTAGTGACCGCATGAAGATGCTGAGACTCCTTCCGTGAGTTAGGACCTCTTAACACCACTAGGAGTCCATCATAAGGCACTTGTTTTAAATCATTATTGTGCTCATAGGAATCCTTCTTTCTCATCATGTTAACATTCTCCTCGACTATCTCAATCATGTTGATGACGTTGTCTACTTTGGTATAGGTATAATTTATTGAAGCCTTTCCTTTGTTGTCATTATTAGATCCTTCTCCTTTCTCATATTTAGACAAGGGCTCCTTGAAAGCTTTGTGATCTGAATTAGAAGTTAAACCATCAACTTGTAACTGCCCATTCTCAATAAGGTCCTGGACAAGATGGTTGAGCTTAAAATAGTTTTCTATATCATGTCCAATTCCATTATGGTAAATACAATAAGCTTTCTCATTCCACCAATACGGCTTCATCTCAAGAATATGAAATTTTGAAGGATCTTGAGGTTGCACTAAGTTATGAGCAAGGAGAGTCCTAAAGATATCCTCATAGGAATCCCCAAGTTTTGTAAATTGGCTTTTCTCTGTTTTTTACTTTCCTTGATATTTTGGCTTACTAGCTTGCTGTTGTGAGGATACTTGTAACTTCATGGCTTGAACCGCATTGGAGAGATTAAGGACTTAATTCTTAGGTTGAGGTGAGTCAACAACACCGTCATTAACCACCTGTTTATTCTTGTTCCAATAGTTACTTTTCTTGTTCTTGTTTCCATGATTGTTACTGTTATTTTGGCCATTGTTATTGTTTGTTGATTTGGCCAAAATTCCTTGTTCTTTTAAAACATCTTCAATGCGACATGCCACATCGACCATAACATCAAAAGAGCTAAAAGGATACTTCTTAACCTCATACCTTAGTTCGAGTATCAAATTATTCACAATAATATCAATCCTCTCCTCTTCAGGGATTGTCCTTGGGTATTTTGCGCATAAACATCTCCATCTCAGTAGGAAAGCAACAAATGACTCCCCCTGATTTTGTTTTAACTTGCATAAATCAAGCATGGTGACCGGTCGTGTCAAATTATAAGCAAAATGTTGGACAAATCTTTCCACAAGCTCTTTAAATGTTTTGACTGGTGGAGTTAGGTTAGTGAACCACTCCATAGCTTGTCCCTTGAGACTTCGCAGGAATAATCTCATTAAGTAAGAATCCTCGTGGTGGAAAAAAAAAGCTCATGATATAAAACTGCCTAACATGGTCATGAGGATCGCCAATACCATCGTATTTGTCATATGTGGGAAACTCAACTTTCTTAGGGAAGTCAACCATCACGACACTTCTATCAATGGGAGTAGGGCAAATCGAATCCAAGTTGAATGTGCTTTTTGGAGCCCTCATATTATCCACAGTTTGTTGCAATTGTTTAATCACCTCATTAGTTGATGGTTCTTGTTTCTTCACCTTTCCATTCACATCAAAGTCAAAAGGCACCCTAGCACCTTTGTTGATTAGGCTTTCCAAGAATTGATTTTTGTTTTGTTCAACGTACTTCTCAACATAGGCTTGGAAAGCTGGGTCTTGTTGGATGGCCATGAAATCTAAAGTATCCAAATTATCATGTCCCTCTCCCCTTGGTGAACTGAGGTGTACCCGTTGATAGGGTTGTTTAGAAAATCTGGGAGGTGGACTTCCTTTATGATGATCATACCTTGACATTCTCCTTCCCCTCGGGGTTGGAGATTTTCAGGGCATCCTAGACCTCCTCCTAATCTTTGGACTTTGTGATGGGGTTGATGGGGGAGAGTTGGTCCCATTATTAGTTCCCTTACCATGGAATTGTCTTTGAAGCCTTTGCACATACAACCTATCTTCTTCTTCTTGCAAGGCTCTTTGCTTCATCTCTAGTAAGATTTTCTCCTCCTCTTCCAGTCTCCTAAGTTTTTCTTGTTTCACAGCTTGTTCTTCTTTGAAAGCTTGCTTAGCCTATTCAATATCCTTTAATCTAGCATCAGCATGCCAAGAGTTTTCTTTGGGAGGAGATGAAGGTCCCGATACATTATGTACGTTGGCTGCATTAACATGATACTCTGTTTCATCCTCATAATGTGGGGATACTGTTTCTGAAGAATCATGTCTATGATGCCTTTCTCTTCTTTGTTGAGGATCCAAATATCTTGTGTTGATCAAGGGTGACTCAAGGGAACTAATAGCTCTTCTGAATCCATTTGGTATGTGATTGTCATCTCTAAAACTTGAAAACATTTCTTGAAGATTCTGGTTGAGTACCTTTCTTGAATTCTTGATATCTGACAAACTCATGTCGTTGCCTGATGAATAGTGTGTCTCAGGTGTACCTTTCTCAGGAAGATGAGTTTCAACTTCAGGTTGACTCCTAGGGGATTGATCAAAGAGAGGTTCCTTTTCTTTATGTTGTCGACAGGTTCTAACTGGGGGTAATTGATTAAAGATAACAGGGGGTCTCTTCCCTTGATTCACTTGGTATCTTGTGGTAACTGACATGAAATAAAAGAGATTCTAAATGATAGGTTGATCTCTCAAAGTGTTAACTCCAACCAGGGATAATTGGGGTTCTCTAATGTCCAAAAGAAGGATGAAAGATAGAAAAATAAAGGGCATCACCAACACTGTCAAAGAGGTGCTTCAAATCAAAAGATGAATATCCTTGCACTTTTGAATCAGGAGGTTGGACTTAGCCAAAATTCAAATTGAAAGATTGATAAAAATGATCTGGACAATGAGAGGACCAAAATTCTCCAAGGGTGTGATCAACAATTCTGAAGATAAACTTCTCACTAAGAACAACTTCCTAACTTGGCAAGTTATGTTTAAGGTAGCCTTATGAATCAATTGAAATGATCCCTAGGTGAGCTAAAATTAGGAACTCACAGTCAAAATGGTGTCTAAAAATGAGATTAGGTAACCTATCCAAAAGCCAAGCCGTACCAAGAGTCAACTTAATGTCTAAAACAAGGATTACAATTGAAATTTTCTAGGCGATAGACTCCAGGCATATAGGGCGATAAACCTCAGGCTGGGCGATACTTCACCCGAAGACAGGCGATAAACCTTATAACTACCGGGCGATAGACTTGACAACCTCTGGGTGATACAATTTTTGGAACGAAGTATCGCTCGATATTTCTTCTTAAGGCAGGCAACACTGATGTAATTTTTGACCAATTTGTGCAAAATTTCAAGTTTTTGAGAGTCTGTTTTCAAATTTCTTGGGTCTAAGGGTGTAATGTTGGATATCAATCACAAGTTTAATAGTAATGGGACAAGTTTGCAAACAATAAGTGATCAAACATGTCTTCAAACACTTGAAACAAGGGCAAAAGCAACCTTGCCAAGACAAACACTTGTGATATCAAGTTTGAAAAAGCACCCTATGAATGCTACCGATTGTTTGTATGTTGAGAATGTTTACACAGGTATAGAACTTTCAAGAACACTTCAAGCAATATCTACCTACAAGACAAGGCTTATTACTCATCAACTTAGCCCACAACTTGATGCCCCCTTGCCTCACACCAAGTGGTTGCCCACAAGAGATATTGGCTTTGTCGTGGAAGTGTCAAACAACACAACCAAAGGGACACATATGGTGAGTATCTTGAGGTGATCCAGGTTATTCCACTTGGATCAATCCTTGCACTAAGAAGATAAGCGGCTGAAAAGGGTAGCTTCTAATCTATGGTTCTTAGTAAGGATTTCCGTTCACAACACCCCTCTTGCTCCTCATAAAGGACTGGGACCTCGCGGCCTCAAGAGTACCTTAAGCATTCTTACTCAATGTTTTCCTCATGGTCACAATCCCACAAGTACTTACATCAAGTGAAGACAAGTGTTATGTCTACCAAGGTTTTGTGTCCTGGATAGCCTTGAGATTATAGTGAGTTGGAATCACTCGCCACCAAGGAAAATGATGACAAGGTTGTCCCCACTTGGGTCGTTCCTCTTGATTGCTCAAGAGCAGGCCCTCTAAAGGATTCCTATACTAAACAAATGCCAAGCACACCAAACAAATTCAATTACTCCTTTGCTTCCAAGACCTTAAGATGGGTCAAGATTTTCTGATTCACCTATAAGTGAAGAGCATACTTCTCCTACCACCTCAAAATATTTTTCACAAAGTATTAAGTGCCTATGAAATGAAACAACTAGTATATGCCACACTTAACAAATAAAGCAATTAAACAAGCACTTGGTTTGGTTTTTAAGCTTAGGGCAGCCTTGCAACAATCATTAGTATCCCTCTTTGACATGTGTTCTTTTTGGCAAAATATTTCAAGCAATTGCACCTACAACCACCACTTGTTAGGAAAACTCAAAATCCAACTAACTCTAAAAGTTCAAGTCTCCTACTATCAATAGTGTTTTCAAGGCACCAAGGTGGAATACTTAGCCAACCAAGTAGACATGAAGTGAGTCCAAAGATGTGGAACACTTAACACTTCACATGAACTCAAAGTAAGCTAAGGTCTTAGAAAATAAGTGAGATCAAGAAAGCTTAAGAGGGTGAAAATGTGGAACACTTAATGCTCTTTTCAAGTAGACCCCTCCCCCATATGTATGAATGCTGAGATTGCATCCAAAGGGAAAAACCAAGGGGTGATTAGAAATAAGCAAGTCCAAACCCAATTTAGCCACCAAGCTCAATCAACATTAATCATCCAAGTCATTACAAAGTGAGTCTAAAAGTGGAGCACTTAACCCCTCAAGCAAACATGAAGTGAGCCCAAAAGTGGAACACTTAACCCATCAAGCTAACATGAAGTGAGCCCAAAATTGGAACACTTAACCCCTCAAGCCAATATGAAGTGAACCCAAAAGTGGAACACTTAACCCCTTAAGCAAATGTGAAATGAGTCCAAAATGTGGAACACTCAACACTTCACATCAACCCAAAGAGAGTCCAAAAGTGGGACATTTAACCCTTCATACCAAGCTAAAGAGAGTCCAAAAGTGGGACATTTAACCCTTCACATCAACCTAAAGAGAGTCCAAAAGTGGGACATTTAACCCTTCACATCTACTCAAAGAGAGTCCAAAAGTGGAACATTTAACTCTTTGTATCAACTTAAGACAACCCACACTCTAGAAACTAATGAGATCAAGAAAGCCAAGAGAGTGACAATGTGGAACACTAAATGCTCTTTTCAAGTAGACCCCTCCCCTATGTATGAATGTTGACCTTGCATCCAAAGGGTGAGACCAAGGGGTGATTAGAAATAAGCAAGTCCAAACTCTCCTAGCTAACAAGCTCAATCAAAAGTATCTAAAGCTTGCTTATCAACACTACTCACAAGTGCAAAAGGAAAAGCAATGTAATATTTAACTTCCCAAGCCAACATAGGGTGAGTCCAAGATGTGGAACATTTAACCCCCCATGATCACAAGGAATGAATCCATGTCTCCAATCACCCAAGTGAGGTTTTTGATACTAGAAAGCAAGAATTAATCACTTAACAAGCTATTACAAACTAGGAAATGAGTACTATTATAAAGATCAATTCTGTCTAAAAGCAGCAAAGTAAATTAATTAAACCAACTATGATCAAAATCAGAAGAAAATACTGAAATTGCAAGTCTCTGTTGGATCAGGTGATATACCTGAAAGTTCACCAGTATCGCATGATACTTCTGTCTATAGCCGGGTGATACTTCTCTAGTCAGGCGATACTTCGCTCGATGCCAGGTGATACTTCGCCCAAGACCAGGTGATAAAACTCAACACTGCGGGTGATACTTGTTTCGCGTGAACTATCACGCCACCACAAAAAGTATATTGCGCAATGTATCGCGTGATAATCTGAGATAGAAAACCAGAGAATGCAGATTTTTCTGAGAATTAATCCAAAAATGATGAAAATGCATGAAAATAAAAGGACAAAGCTATCTACTCTGCCCCACGGTGGGCGCCAAAGATGTATGAGTCAAATGTGACCACACTTCTATGAACCATTGCATGCAAGGTTGCTCAACAATGAGGCCTCACAAAGCGGCTCATAGCTCTCTATGCATGGGATTGCAAGGGACTATGACATTTGCTCTCAGCTAGAGCTACAAGAATGTGACCTTGCTAGTCAACCATACAATGAGAGATTCAAGTGAAGACAAGGGCAAGAATGCCAATATCTCCAAGAATCTAAGTGGAAATGCAATGCAAATCTAGATGACAATGCAAGCTTAATCTATCAAATGAAGTGCAAACTAATCTATGAAAGGAAATACAATAGATTTCAAGCCCCTAATTAAGCTATGTGAGATTTACTCTATTGCATAAAAGGAAATCTAATCTATGGATGCCATGAATGAAACTATGGAAGCAAAAACTACTATGAAATGCAACTAGAATGCCAATGCACAATGATCTTCAAAGCTTGAGTGTCTTCAAAGAGAGCTCCAAAACCTGCAGCATAACATTAGCATCAAAACATGGTATGCAAATGAAGAAGAGAGCCCTTCTTTTATAGGAAATGAGAGTCAATGGATGGTCAAGATTAAGAGACAAAATACTTAATCAGCGATGGAGAAAGAAAGAAAGCTCAATCCATGTGCACAAGATTCCCCCAATAGGAAATTAGAGTTGACTTTATGTCCATGTGAGACAAAAAGTGCTTTTCTTCTTTTTGCAAAATAGGAATAATGCTTTATTTGTGCAACTTAGGATAAGAGGAAAAGGGTGGGCTTTTTATTTATTTAAAAGAGGAGAAAATATTCCTTTTAAGTAAATAAAAACTTAGGATAAAATGGTTAGCCCATAGGATAAAATCCAATATATGATTGAAATTAAGACTTGATCTAGAAATTGATAGTGTTGAAAATACAGATTATTGATAAAAATGATTAAGGATTGATAAATCAAATAAATGGGGCCCAAAGTCTAGGTGACCATTTTTGGGTGCATACACTAGTCACATGATCACATGAAGGATTTTCAATCCCATGCGGTCATGTGACCAATGTGTTTTCAAAGTGGTGTGACCTTTTTGTGGGCTCTCTTCTAGTGAGAATGTTGCAGCGGCGTGGTAGATGGAAGAATTTATGTTGCCAAAACATGTGTAGTTAGGGGAAGATGATGAAGAGATCCAGGCGATCGTCAAGGGTCAATTCTTGTCCTGAGGAGGTACTAATCAGTGCATTCATGATGAGGCCTTTTGTGTAGTGATATTGAAAATCTAGGTTGCTTGTCTGTAGGTTGATTGTAGTACAGAGATGGGCACACGTTTGAGGTCTGATCGGCCATACTATTGCAGAGTTACATTTATGATTAGACTTCTAAGTAGCTAGGGTGGATTATTAAATTGTAAAATTGGTAACCCTGGTTAGTTTTCACCCTGCCTGCATGCAGTTGAGGTTGTATATAGCTTTTTTAGAGTTCTTAGGACTCAAAGTTTACATTTTGTAAAATGAGTTTTTCTCTTTCTAGGAGTTATTTGTGGCATTCTTTCTGTCCTCTGACTTTTATAGTCTGTAACCTTTCATTGAAGTTTTAGGTTCAATAGAGGCTATATATGGAATTTATTCTGCCCTCTGGTCTTTCACTTGTCTAAATTTCTCTTATTTGAATGCAATATACAGGCTTTATTGGAGAAGTCTTGGAGTTCCAGAACCCTTCTTTCTTTCAGCTTATATGTGTACTACTATGTATGATTTGATTTGAGTGAGTTTGTGGGTATTCTTTAGCCCCCTATCATTTTGTCTCATTCCTGTGCCCTTTTGCTGAAGAGAATGTTTGCTTGCAGGTCACAGTCCATGTCATTTGTCCTGACCTCTCTGTGAAATACTTATGCAAGCCTGTTTAGAGAGATTGTGTTCTATTAGATCTAAGAGCCTTCATGCTGATTTGGCCATTGTATTATGTTCATTTCATTTCAGTGCATCACCCAGTAGGATAGTTTTCTTTCTGTCATTTCTCTTTCCATGCAATCCTTCTATCCCTTTCCCTCAAATGTTTTACTTTCCTATTTAAGGGCAAACGCAGGTGATTATCCAAGAGGAACCAGCCTAGAATCTAGAGGTCTCATCTTAGTTAGAAAAAGGTCCCACAACCTTAAGATGATTCCCTTGTTATACTGGATTATCAAGACTATGAGAGGTTGAGATTAGAGGCACAAATCCAGTGTATAACATTTCTGGCACACCCAGTGGGAGCAAGGTTTAAATTCATGTTTAAATTATGCTATCTTTCATATACTAATTGCATAATACAAGCCTTAAAGAGGTTAGTATTCAAGTATATTTGGCGACTCCACTGGTTTCAAAGTTTCAGACCATCCTTGTTTAAGATATATGAAAAAGATTGAAACTAGGAGCTCAAAACCCACTGAATTTTTAGAGTTGCCCTTGAAAAGAAGCTACAAAGGCAGGACAACTCAAAGGACATCCCCTACAAGGAGAGTTCAATCAACACCCCCTGACACTTCAGAGAGGATACATTTTTCCTTTCATTCTAGAAGAAGAGGAAGATCTCTAACCAGAGATCTAGAGGAGGAAGATTCAAGTACAGCTCATATTGTTGTGAATTTTCAAATTTCAGCTCCTACAATGGCTAGAAATTTTTCCTTTGCACCTTTCAATCAAGGGAGCCCATTAAATTGTACAGTGCATCATGATGTGCCTTTGGTGGCATTAAAAAGCTTGCCCAATTTCACATGTGAGGGGCAGACCGTAGCCTTTGAGCACATAAGAGATGTGACTACGATCTGCAGCATCCACAACATTACTCAAGAGGATGTAGCCACCAAGTTGTTAGCAGCATCTCTAAAAGGTAAAGCTCTTGAATGGTTTAGAAATTTAACTATTGGGTCTATTACTTCTTGGGATGAATTAGAGGATGCATTAAGTAAGCATTTTGAGGATAAATCAGATAACTTGTCTCTGGTTGAACAGTTAACAACCATTAAGAGAGACCCTCAAGAACAAATGACATATTACAATAGTAGATTCCTTAAGACATGGAATAGAATTCTAATTTTAGTCAGACCATCAGCAGACCATGTCTTTTTATACTATTTACAAAGTCTAAATGGTCAAATATCTATCATGATCTAGTCTATGGGAGGCACTTCCTTACCCCAAGATTTTGACATAGCTGTCAGGGCTGAAAATTGTTTGATTCAAGTAGGAATGATAGCTAGAAGACCACCAATGCCTATCTTTCCTAATCTTCAGCCCATTGCACTTGCACAAGTACCCCCATTTACCCCTATTCCCACAATATCAGCACCTCAAGCTAGCACCAGTGGTCAGGAGCTTGTAATAAATTTTTCTCAAGAGTTGCAAGAGATGAAGAATAATCAACAAACTAGTGTACAAGAAATGACAAACTTGTTGCAGACCTTGACCAAAGAGGTCACAAACTTGAAGAAACAAGGTCAAGGCATCAGACCACCCTTCCAATCACAAGGCCAAGGCCCTAACCAGCAATACCAAAATCAAGGACAACCTTATCAACAAAATAGGCCACCGTACCAAGGAGGCTATCAGGGGAAAAGGCAAGGTTTTAATCAGAGGCCATTCCAACCATATAACCCTGCACTTCTTAATTTTTCAAATCCAGTCAGGGAGATGGTGCCTAGTCAAAATAATATGGTTATTGATAATGAATGGTGTTTTCCTTGTAATCAACCCCACAATCAAGCCACATGTTCTAATGGGTGGATGAACCAAGCTCTGATGGTTTAGAATGCCTCACAAGCTCAAGTAGAGGCTTCATCTAGTGGAGAAGTTCCCCAGCAAGAAACACAAGAGAATGAGACTGCACTTTTCAATTGGGAGAAACCAGACTTCAATGGAGTCAATGGTGATGATGCTTTTGTTACCTTTACAAGATCAAAGAGGAGAGCTCAAGACATGGAGAGGTCTGATTCTAGTACCCAAGCAATCGCATCTGCAGAGCTGGTACAACAAGCTTTTCCTACCACAACAAAGAAGGCTCCAGCCATCACAAGCATAGAAGGCCAAGTTCCAAAGGAGGCAAAACCCACCATAGTAAAAGCACAACAAAGAGTGCACACTACGACACCTTACAACATTGTGGATAGCATGAAGAAAGTGAATGTCACTATGTCTATGTGGGACTCTTTGGCCATTCCAAGATAGCCTGAGATTTTGAAGAAGGCCATATCAGAGGTGACAGCTCCTCAACCTACGAAAGAGGCTGCAAAGTTAGTGTTGGTTAACACTGATCAAGAGAGAGAGACTCCAAGAAATAACCTCAAAGCCAACACCCTGCAAGGTAGGAACTTGAAGCCTCCTCCCTTTTATGTATCATTGATCATTGGTAAGTCTTTAGTACATAATTGCATGGTAGATAGTGGGGCTACTAGTACTGTAATGCCCAAGAAATTGGCTAACCAATTAGGACTAAAATATGAACCCTTCCAAAAGAATGTCACACAACTTGATGGGTCCTTAGTCAGCACTATAGGTGTGGCTAAAGATACTAGTCTAATCTTACATGCTAGTCCTAATTTTTCTATCCTCCTTGACATATATATCATAGATCTCCCTGCATTGTTTGCTATATGTTTATCAAGAGAATTCACAGCCAAGATAGGTGGTTATTTATCTTCTGATTGGTATCACATGTTATTTCACACAAGATATGGTACCAAGGTTACCATTAAGTCAGAAAAGTTGGCAGCACACCATGTAGAGCCTTATGTGTCCAATGCAATCAATGCCAACTGCCCCATATTTGATAGTAGTGATTTCTAAACCATTAGTGAAGAAAGCTCTAATATAGAGAGTATCCCTGATATTCTTCTAGATGAGAGAGCTTTAGAGGCCCAAGAGGATCTTGTTTGGAATTCTGGTTTGGGAAACTATTTGTTGCAAGAAAATGATGCTGTGGAACCCAACCTTTTTAAGGATACTGATTCAGAGGATCAGAGTGATCAAGTTTGGGAGCTATATTTTGATGGGGCTATAAGTAGACATGGTTCTGGTGGAGGTGCTATGCTGGTGTCCCCAAAAGGAGAAAGGTATTATGCTGCCTTTAGATTCAGCTTTTACTGCACCAGCAACACTGCAGAATATGAGAGTCTACTCAATGGACTGGAATGGGCTAGAAAGAGAGGGCTTAAGGCCTTAAAAGTTTATGGTGACAATGAAATTGTTGTCGGCCAAGTAAGAGGGATAAGTGCAACAAAAGATGAGGCCATGAAAGCATACAAACATAGAGTTTGGGATGAAATTGAAGAATTCTGTGCTTTCAACATTGATGCTATCCCTAGAAAGTTAAATCAAAATGCGGATAGGTTGGCTGCCATTGGATCTTAGTTTAACATTCCCAATAGCATTTCAAAAGAATCAGACCAACAACACATCAGGATTATTGTCAAACCTTCAATTCCTGATAATAATACCAATTGGCAAGTGCTTGACAATGATGAGCAGATTTTGTAGTTCTTGTTTGAAGAGGATGTCTTTTTAAGGCATAATCAAGAGAGGTTATCACAGAATTATGGTGATCAAGTGATACAGCTGAAATCTAACAAGATGCCTAAAGGTCTTGTTACTTTGGAGACTATCTTCAACAAGAATGATGAAGTCAAGAAGAGAAAGGCTAGCCTGGTTGTCCAACAAGAACATTGTGTTGAACTAGAGTTGGAACCAGGAAAGAATTTGCAGTTTGGAAAGGTAAACACTAAATTAGAAAAGAAAGCATACGCATAATTATTCAGAGAATTTAGTGATGTTTTTGCATGGCAATATGAAGATCTCAAAGGTTTTGATCCTGCCCTTTCTCAACACACTATTGAGCTAGAGCCCAATGCCAAGCCAGTAAGACAAAAGCAAAGGCCTGTTAATCCCAAATTAGAACCACTTATGCACAAATAAGTTCTCAAATTGATAGAAAGTGGCATAATTTACCCCATAAAACACACTAGTTGGGTTTCCAACCTCGTGCCTATTAGAAAGAAGAATGGGGAGCTGAGGTTATGTGTTGATTTCAAGGATTTGAACAGAGCCTCATTAAAAGACCACCATCCACTACCCTCTATGGAACAAATTCTACAATGTATCTCTGGATCCAAGAGATTCTCATTGTTGGATGAATATTCAGGATAGAATCAAATCTTAGTGAAAGAATAGGATAAGTATAAAAATGCAGTTACAACCAAGTGGGGAACCATGGCTTATCAAAAGATGCCCTTTGGTTTGTCAAATGCAGGTGCCACATTTCAAAAGGCAATGGGCATGGCCTTTAAGAGCCTCATGTACAGGTTTGTGTTGGTCTACCTAGATGATATAACTATCTACTCAAAGCTTGCAGCAGATCACATGAGACATTTGAGGCAGATTTTTGAAAGATGTAGAGAATTTGGGATATCCCTTAATCCCAAGAAGTGTGTGTTTGCAGTTCATGAGGGAAAATTGTTGGGATATGTAGTATCCAAAGAAGGAATTACAGTGGATCCTGAAAGAATTGCAGCCATCTTAGAACTACCATTACCGCATCACAAGAAAAGTCTCCAATCTTTCATAGGAAAGACTAACTTTTTTAGGAGATTCTTGCCTGACATTGCAGAGTTACTCAAGCCTTTGATAGCCATGTTGAAGAAAGGTTCAGCTTTCAATTGGACCAAAGAAGGGAGGGCCAACTTCCAAGCTATTAAAGAAGCAATGATAGAGGCTCCTACCTTGTTGAATCCAAACTTCAAGAAGGATTTTATCCTTTATGCTTATGGAGGTCATGATGCCATCTTTGCAATGCTAACCCAAGAAAATTCAAAAGGATTGGAGCAACCTATCACTTTCTTTAGCAAAGGTTAAGAAGAGTATGAACATAGGTACTCTTTTTTAGAAAAGCATTTTCTTGTTGTAGTAAAGAGCCTCAAAAAATTCAGATATCTTTTGACTCACATCAAGGGGCATTTAAAGGTTACTCACCCTAGTGTCAAAGAGTTTTTTCTTTCCAAGGATCTAAATGACAAAAGAGATAGTTGGATCACCAAGGTGATGGAATATGATGTAGATATTCAGACTACCAATCTGGTTAGAGGTAGAGGTCTTTGTGAACATTTGGCAGGAGATGAGAATTCAAATAAATTAGAGCCACTGGATGCATCTCTAGTGGTGCATTCTATAGAAAAGCAAGCCAAGGCAATAGGTTGGTTGCCTAATATGGTTCATTATTTAAAGATAGGACATTGCCCTATAGGACTAGATTCAGCAAAAAGAAGATATTACAGGTTACAATCTATTCCTTTTGTGCTGATTGATAATGTTCTTTTTAGAAAATATCACAATGGTGTCCTCCTAAGATGCATAGATTCAGAGAGGATAAGTAGTGTCTTATTTGAATTCCATGATGGGCCTATTGGTGGTCATTTTTCTCCTAGGACTACTGCTTATAAAATCATGAGGGCCGGGTACTATTGGCCATCTATCTTTAAGGATAGTCATGATTATGTTAGGAAGTGCATCAAGTGTGCCCTATTTATAGGAAAGGAAAGGCTTGCTGCTCTGCCCCTTCAACCAATCAAATTTGACCAACCTTTCATGAAGTGGGGTATAGACTTCATTGGTATGATTAATCCTCCATCGAGTGCAGGGCACAAATGGATAATCACTGCAACTGATTATTTCACTAGATGGATAGAAGCAATGGCTTAAAGGAGGCCAATGAGAGTGTTGTCCTAAACTTTTATGATGATTTAATTCATAGGTTTGGCACTCCTGATTCAATTGTTTTAGATAATGCACTGGCATTTACAAGCCTTAAAGTCTCAGATTGGGTAGTTAAGAATGGCATTTATATGAATACTAGCTCAAATTATTATCCCCAAGGTAATGGTTTGGCAGAATCCACAAACAAGAACCTGATCAGAATAATTAAGAAGACTCTTCAAGACAATTAGAGGGATTGGCATACAAAACTCAAGTCTGCCTTATGGTTAGACAAAATTACCCCAAAGAAACTCATTGGTAATTCTCCATACATGTTGGTGTATGGCAAGGAGGCTAAGCTTTCCATTTCAATAGAATTACCAGCTATGGACTTAGCCACTAAGTATGCCCTGTTTGATGAAGAGGATCCCCTGTAGATTAGGTATGCTCAATTGATGGAATTGGAAGAAATCAGAGACAAATCTATGAAAGATATGGAATTTCATCAGAATCAAACTAAAAGGAGCTTTGATAAAGGAGCCAGGGGAAAAAACTTCAAGGTTGGAGATGTAGTTCTCAAATGGGATGAGTTCAAGTCCAAACTTGGTAGGCACACAAAATTTGATTCCTTTTGCGGTGGACCATTTGTTATAACAGAGTGCAGAGGATCTAATGCTTTCCAGATTTCAACTCTTAATGGAGATGCCCTACCAATCTCAGTGAATGGTTTCCACTTGAAGCCTTTCTTTGAGGTTAATCCCTTTCTGTAGGTCCTTGTAAATTATTGTAAGCAGTTCCCCGCTTTCCTTTCCCTACTCTCTAGTGTAGTTTCCATGTTTTCTAAGAAGTGCATGTGCACAGTTTTTCCCTGTCAAAGTTTTGTGTTCTAAATGACTCATGTTCCCAGTGGATGTTTCAAGGACACTGATCTATGTCTAGCAGGCTAACATCCCGCAAAGGTCGCCAAAATGTTACCCCAAAAAAATTTCCCTGTCATCCTTTTTTGGCCGCATCCTGTTTGTTCTAAGAAATGCTCAAGTGTCAAAAGTCCAATGTGTTTTCTGCCTTTTGGCCCAAAAACCCAGTGTGTTTTTGACCTTCTCTCTCTGAAGGCTTGGGATGTTTTTGACTTTCGGTCCAAAAACCCTCTATGTTTTTGACCTTCAAGTGCGCAACTCTAACCAGGCGGGTCCCAGTTCCTCATAGCCGTGCAAGTGTAGTGGAGATCTGACGATTGTCACATAATCTCATGGGATCTTTCAAGCCCATGAGATCATGTGACAATGGTCAAATTAGAATCTCGTGGGTCCAGATCTCTCAGACGCTAGCAGTCAAAGGTTAGCATCATGTGGTTTGTAGCAAGATCACATGGGCTCTTCTAAGCCTATGCGACCATGCGACTAACCACCATCGGTCGTGGGTATCGGCAAGATCCAACGGTTGGTCACATGATCACATGGGATCTTTCGATCCCCTGCGACCATGCAACAAGCCGTCAACGGTCGCGGTTAAGATAAACATTGTCGCATGATCTTATAAAATCTTTTGGGCTCATACGATCATGGGACATCCTTGCATAGATAGTAGAAAGACTCTAGCTTTGGTGGTGGGTCCTTGGGTAGTGACATGTCCATTTCTCAGCGGTCAACGAAGCAGGGTGGGCCCGATAGCTTGGGTCCCGTAGATTCAAGATCTATGGTGGTCGTATGTTCACATGGGATCTTCTGAACCTATGTGATCATGCGACTACCATTGGATCCTTCTGATATTCCAGGTGGTGTTGTTATGGGTCTAGCCGAGGTGTTTGGTTCCTGTTGGTCCATGTGGTTGGCATATGGGTGTTTGGCAGGTCCAGGTGTCTTGCGTGGTAGAATGACATATTGTAAAAGGTTTGTCACATGATCGCATGAGCTCAAAAATCCTTTATGCGATCATGTGACCAGCATTGTTTTTAGAGCAGAGTGGGCCCGTGATCTATGGTAACCATTGGCACAAGATCCAATGGTTGTCACAAGATTGCATGGGATCTTTCGATCCCATGCGATCACGCGACAACCATCTGATGGGGCTTCGGTGGGTCATCGGGTGATGGAATCTCAGTTTGTGATGACCATGCGGTAGAGATCTACAGTGGTCGTAAGATCTCATGGGATCTTCTGACCCCATGAGATCCTACGCCCGCCATTAGATTGGAACCTCAGCTTGCAAGTGGGCCCAGGGTTGGTAAATCAAGAGCGCGAATGCGGAGTTAAGTTTTTTTTTTGTGAGTGTTTCAAAATTAATCTAAGCCATTCATCTCGAGAGAAAGAATATGATCGGCGGCCATGTTTTAAATAAAGAGCTGGTAACTGTTGGGGCCTAAATTTGAACATTTCTACGGGGGTTTTTGCCAGTGTCAAATCCGATTTGCAAGCTGTGAAGTGAATCATAGATTCTAAGGGCCAGTCACATGATCGCATGAAGGCTTTTTGATCCCATGTGATCATGCGACCAGTGTGTTTTCAAAGTGGTATGACCTTTTTCATGGGCTCTCTTCTAGTGAGAATGTTGTAGCGGCGTGGTAGATGGAAGAATTTATGTTTCCAGAACATGTGCAGTTAGGGGAAGATGATGAAGAGATCCAGGAGGCCGTCAGGGGTCAATTCTTGTCCCGAGGAGGTACCAATCAGTGCATTCATGATGAGGCCTTTTATGTAGGGAAATTGAAAATCTAGGTTGCTTTTCTGTAGGTTGATTGCAGTACAGAGATGGGCACACGTTTGAGGTCTGATCGGCCATACTATTGCAGAGTTACATTTATGATCAAACTTCTGAGTAGCTAGGGTGGATTATTAAATTGTAAAATTGGTAACCTTGGTTAGTTTTGACTCTTGCCTGTGTGCAGTTGAGGTTGTATATAGTGTTTTTTGGAGTTCTCAGGACTCAGAGTTTACATTTTGTAAAAAGAGTTTTTCTCTTTCTAGGAGTTATCTGTCATTCTTTCTCCCCTCTGATTTTTACAGTCTGTAACCTTTCATTGAAGTTTTAGGTTCAATAGAGGCTATCTGTGGCATTTGTTCTGCCCTCTGGTCTTTCACTTGTCTGAATTTCTCTTATTTGAATGTAATATACAGGCTTTATTGGAGAAGTCTTGGAGTTCCAAAACCCTTCTTTCTTTCAGCTTATATGTGTACTACTATGTATGATCTGATTTGAGTGAGTTTGTGGGTATTCTTCAGCCCCCTGTCATTCTATCTCATTCATATGCCCTTTTGCTAAAGAGAACGTTTTCTTGCAGGTCATAGTCCGTGTCATTTGTCCTGACCTCTTTGTGAAATACTTATGCAAGCCTATTTAGAGAGATTGTGTTCTATTAGATCTGAGAGCCTTCATGCTGATTTGGCCAATGTATTATGTTCATTTCATTTCGGTGCATCACCGAGTAGGATAGTTTGCTTTCTGTCATTTCCCTTTCCATGCAATCCTTCTATCCCTTTCTCTCAAAATTTTTACTTTCCTATTTAAGGGCAAAATCACTTGATTATCCAAGAGGAACCAGCCTAGAATCTAGAGGTCTCATCTCGATTAGCAAAAGGTCCCACAACCTTGAGATGATTCCCTTGTTATACTGGATTATCAAGACTACGAGAGCTTGAGATTAGAGGCACAAATCCAGTGTATAACAATATCATAACAAGTCATTTAGAATTTCTAGAAGCTATTCTAAGGTTACATGTCATTGACTAAATTGAAATCACATAAAAAATTATTTTGACGTTCCATGTTGACAAATAGCTAAATTGGTTAATCATTAAATAAGAATTAACTAAAATTGCATAACATGTAATTTTGATGATCCAGGTCACTGAGTCTATAAATTGTTCCACAAGAACCAACTAAAATCGTATAACATGTAATTTTGATGATCCAAGTCACTGAGTCTATAAATTATTCCACAAGAACCAGCTAAAATTGTATAACAGATTATTATGGAGTTTGAGATCCCTAAAATGGTCTTCCAATCATTAATATTCAACTAGAATTACATAAAAAGTCATTTAGAATTTCTAGAAGCTATTCTAAGGTTACATGTCGTTGAATAAATTGAAATCACATAAAAAATAATTTTGGTGTTCCACGTCGACAAATCAATCAACCATTCCATAAGAATCAACTAAAATCACATAACAAGCTATTTTAAGGTTTCAGATCACCGAAGTAGTCAACTACTTCATGAAAACCATCTAAAAATACATAACAAATCATTCTGAGTTTCCAAAATGCTGAAGTGATTAATCGTTTGCTAAGAATTAGCCATAATCACATTACATATCATTTTAAGGTTCTAGATCACCAAAACAGTCAACCATTTGATGAGAATCATCTACAATCATAGAACAAGTTGTTTTATGTTTGTTGAAGCTATTATGAGGTTACAGGTCAAGGAAATAATCATATGTTTGATGAGAATCAACTACAATTTCATAACAAGTCATTTTGAGTTTCCAAATCACTAAATCAGTTAATCATTCAACAAGAATTAACCACAATTGCATAACGTGTAATTTTTATGTTCTAAGTCACTGAGTTTATAAATTGTCCGATAAGAACCAACTCAAATCATATTGTCAACCTATTTTAAAGTTCCAGATCCTTGAAATGGTCAACCATTCATTTATAATTAGCCACAATTGCATAACAAATTATTCTAAATTTCTATAAGATATTCTGAGGTTATAGGTCACTAAATAAATTAAAATCACATAAAAGGTTATTATGAGCTTCCAGCTCATGAAATCAGTCCACCATTCAAGAAGGATCAACTAAAATCATATAAAAAGTTATTTAAAGGTTTTAGATTGTTAAATTCCTCAACCACTTCATGAGAACCATCTAAAAAGACATAAGAAGTCATTCTGAGTTTCCAAAATATGAAAATGGTTAACCATTCAATAAGAATTAGTAACAATTGCATAACATACAATTTTGATAGTCCATGTCACTGAGTTTATAAATTGTTCAATAAGAACTAACTAAAACTATATGACAAGCTATTTTGAAGTTCTAGATCGCTAAAATTGTTAAAAATTCATTGAGAATTAGCTACAATCACATAACAAATCATTTTGAATTTTTAGAAGCTATTCTAAGGTTATAGGTCATTGAATAAATTGAAATCCCATACTAAGTTATTTTCAAGTTCTACATCAACAAATCAGTCAACCATTCAAGAAGAATCAACTCAAATCACATAATAAGCTATTTAAAGATTTTTGAATGTCAAATTTGCCAACCACTTCATAAAAACCATATAAAAAGACATAAGAAGTCATTCTAAGTTTCCAAAATATTGAAATGGTTAACCAGATAAAATTGTATAATAAGCCATTTTGAAGTTCTAGATCCTTGAAATGGTCAACCATTCATTAAGATTCAACTAGAACTTCACAAGTCATTTGAAACTTCTAGAAACTATTCTAAGGTTATAGGGTTTTGAATAAATTGAAATCACAAAAAAAATTATTTTGAAGCTCCAGATCGTCGAAGTCGTCAACTACTTCATGAGAACCATCTAAAAACACATAACAAGTCATTAGGAGTTTCCAAAACCCTGAAATGATTAACCATTTGATAAGAATTAGCTACAATCACATTACACACCATTTTAAGGTTCTAAATCACTGAAACGGTCAACCATTTAATGAGAATAAGCCACAATCTTATAACAAGTCATTTTACATATGTTGAAGTTATTCTAAGGTAACAGGTCAAGGAAACAACCATCTGTTTGATGAGAATCAACTATAATGGCATTACACACCATTTTGAGTTTCCAAATCACTGAATCAGTTAATCATCCAATAAGAATTAACTACAATTGCATAACATGTAAATTTTATGTTCTGGGTTATTGGTTTTATAAACTGTTCTATAAGAACCAACTAAAATCATATAACAAGCTATTTTGAAGTTCTAGATCCCTGAAATGGTCAACCATTCATTGAGAATTAGCTACAATCACATATCAAGTCATTTTGAATTTTTACAAGCAATTACGAGGTCACTGAATAAATTAAAATTGTATAAAAGATTATTTTGAGGTTCAAGATCAAGAAATATGTCAACCATTCAAGAAGAATCAATGAAAATAACATAACAAGCTATTTAAAGGTTTTAGATTGTCAAATTTGTCAATCACCTCATGAAAACCATCTAAAAAGACATAATTAGTCATTCTAAGTTTCCAAAATATTGAAATCGTTAACTGTTCAATAAGAATTAGCTACAATTGCATAACATGGAATTTTGATATTCTAGGTAATTGAGTTTATAAATTGTTCAATAAGAACCAAGTAAAATCATATAACAAGCTATTTTGAAGTTTCAATTGCTAAAATTGTCAACCATTCACTAAGAATCAGCTACAATCGCATAACAAGTCATTTTTAATTTCTAGAATCTATTCTAGGGTTATAGGTCATTGAATAAATTGAATCCAATAATAAGTGATTTTCAAGTTCCAGATTAACAAATCAGTCAACCATTTGAGAAAAATCAACTAAAACCAAATAACAAGCTATTATAAGGTTCCATAATGCCGAGGTCGTTAACCACTTCATGAAAGCCATCTAAAAAGACATAAGAAGTCATTCTAAGTTTCCAAAAGACTAAATGGTTAACCATTTAATAAGAATTACCTACAATCACATAAATCACAATTCTAAGGTTCTAAATCATTGAAACAGTCAACCATTTGATGAGAATAACCTAAAATTGCATTAACAAGTCATTCTAAATTTTCAGAAGCTATTATGAAGTTATAATTCACCACATTGGTCATTTGTTCGATGGGAATCAACTAGAATGGCATAGCCATTCTTGGTTTGTAAATGACTAAATCTGTTAATCATTGAACAAGAATGAACTACAATTGCATAACATGTAATTTTTATGTTCCATGTCACCAAATCTATAAATTGCTCCATACAAACCAACTAAACTCGTATAACAAGCCATTTTGAAGTTCCAGATTCCTGAAATGGTCAACCATTAATTGGGATTCAACTAGAATCACATAACAAGTCATTTGAAATTTATAAAAGCTATTCTAAGGTTATAGGTCATTGAATAAATTGAAATCACATAAAAAACAATTTTGAAGCTCCAAATCAACAAATCAGTCAAGCATCCAAGAAGAATCAGCTAAAACCACATAACAAGCTATTGTAAGGTTCCAGATCACCAAAGTCATCAACCACTTCATGAGAAACATCTAAAAAAATATAAGAAGTCATTCTAAGTTTCTAAAACACTAAAATGGTTAACCATTAAATAAGAATTAGCTACAATCACATAACACACAATATACTAAGTGTGTTAGAATACCTTTAGTAGATTTGATTTTAGGATAAATCTGTTGATGAGCAACTAGGAGCTAAAATATACATTTTCATTTTATGTTTACAATATTATCCCTCCTCCAATAAGAGTGATATTAATTATGATTCAGATAAGAATCAGCCCATTGGGATTCATTTTGACATCAATGAAGATGACTTTAATTATGTATAAAATTCTATCATTTCCTCAATCATATTTTTTTCCTGTGTTTTTGATTGTGCAAAACATGCAACTGATACTATCAAAGGGATGACGATTAGTTAATTTGAGGATATTCACTTAGGATATTTTTGTTGTATAAAAATCGTAAACATGTAGTGAAACCCTGAAGAAAATAATGAGTGAATGTGAAAATTCAATAGTTAATAAATCTCACAAATTTTAGCTTTCCAACTACACTGTATATCAATTAAAGGGAAAACTATTGAGCATTAATAACTCTTATAAAAGGTGACATCAATTTCTTCATATAATACAAGCAACAAAACTAATATATGTGAGAGATAAAATCATTAAATTTTTGGTATAGTTTCGATGTCAAATTTTACTCTTTTCTCAACTAGTAAGAGAGCACACATGAAATCACAATGTTTCTTTCATTTGCATAAGTTAAGAAGAATCAATCAAGTGAGGGATGAAATAATTAAAGATGAAATATAATGTCTAATGTAAAATGGAAGTAAATAGTATATTTGGGAAGTGAAAATTTTTAAGTGCCTTCACTAGAATGTCCCTCAAATATTCTCCATATAATGTTCCATGATGCAACTCCTAACCATAAAGAGAAAATTCAAATGAGAGGTTTTTTCAGTTTTTTTGGATTTAAAGGTGATTTACATACAACCAACATAAATAAAAGTTGGGAGGAAATGTTGAACAATGAAAGGAAAAAGAAAGCATATTTTGTTTGAAGAATTGTAAAGGAAACTTGATAGTTTTCAACATACTAGTTTAAAATATCACAAAATATTACTTGTATATGAAAAATTAAAATGCGATAAGAGGGAAAGAGATATATCTATTTCAAAAGGGAACTTTTAGAAGTATCCTTAAAATTACATGAACCATTGATCTGATGACCTTTGAAGGCATATTTTATGGTCATGTAAATGTTCAAAACTACAATGAACTATAGAGAAGATGCATATAGGTACATCGAAATATAATGTGTACATATCTATTATTTTGATGATTCCAATAGCTTTCTTGTACATGTATATAACTTCAGGTCAAGAGTAAAAACTGCTATATACATAGGCCATGTAAAATACATGAGTGAATCTATTTTCCTACATCAATGTTTTCATATGTGTTTCACAATGCGACCATGCATAATCCTATTGTGGAAAGGAACCTAATGAGATTTATAAATAAACCTAATATTTTTTAAGGCATTTAAGTACAAAATCTAGAGGGAATCCTAAAAGAAATTACAACAAGACATTATTTATAAGAATATAGAAAATGATTCATTGGAGAAGTACCGTTGATCTCTATTATATCCCTTAGTAGGAAGAAGAGCATTATTTTAGCATAAGGGTTGAGAGGGAGAACCAACCAAAACTAGGGAACACTTAAAATATGAATCTATGTGCTAGAAACATATTCCTAGTTCATCTAATTTTATGAAGGGAGTAGATTCTTATATTTCAACTTAAACTTGCATATCTATGGAGAAAAATTATATCATGCCAATAATCTAAACAAGAGAATTCATAAAATTATGAAGTTTATATAAATTCAAGTCATTTACCATAAACCTATGCCAACCAGAAAATCAAGATGATGCACTAGAAGCACCAATTCAACAACAATCAACATTAGGAATTCCTCAATAATATGGAAGATGCCATAGATACATATTTTGTTAATAAGATAATAGTTGTATTCTTACAATTTAACATCTCTAGAGCATTGAAAGTTGAAACCAAGAGAACTTAAAACTTTCTGGGCCTTAAATACTACACATGCATAAAAGAAAAATACTTGCATAATATTATTGGTAGGAAAACCATATTTATACAAGTGTTCATAGCCATAGCATATGGAGAGTTCCAGTCAATGAAATAAGGACATATTTATGACCTATGGCTGTTTCCTATTAATATATATTGTATTTCAGGCCTAGACAACTCAAAAGAATAGTTTAATCAAATGTTACCATCAATAGATTTGATTTTAGGATAAATCTAATGATGAGAAACTAGGAGATGAAATATATAATTTGAATTCATGTTTACAACATTCTTTTTCCTTTAATAAATATGATTATGATAAGAATTGGCCCATTGGAATTGAGTTTGGCATCAAAGAAGATAACTTTAATTATGTATAACAGTCTATCACCACATCAATCATATTATTTTTCTTGTGTTTTTTGATTGAAGAAAACATGTTGGTACTATCACTGGGACGACCATTTGTTAATTTGAAGAAATTCAATTAGGATAGTTTATTTTGCTATAACAAAATTGAGCTTCTAATGAAATCCCAAGGAAAATAATGAGTAGTGAAAAAAATTAACAGTTAATAACTTTCACATATTTTATCTTTCCAACTAATTGTTTATCAATTAAGTGGAAAACTACTGAGGTTTGACAACTCTTATAGAAGATGACGACATCACTTTCTTGACATAACAGTAGAAACAAAATAGATGTATGAAAGAGATAAACTCATTAAGTTACTGATATATTTCCCTTCAACCCTATTAGTTTTTCTAATGAAACAATTTCCAAATGGATAGTAATAAAATAATTCTAGTAGAGCTACTGCATAGTAAGATTTTGGAAAAGATCAGTGCTCTGTTAGGAAAAGTAATTGGTATATAATCTAATTATCTCTCTTTCTGAGAAGTCAAATTTCTAGTTGATTCTAAATTCATGGATGTAACCCTTAAAACATTAAGGATAATAACAAATAGGTCTTTATACTATTTTAACCCAGAATGGTATATAGGGTATATCAATGGCATTGAACTATTTAACAGTAAAAATACACTCATACATTATAATAGATTTTTAGAACTAAAACGAAGACTCGAAAAAGAAGATATGGTTAAAAAAACATAATCATAAAAGTTCAATGTTTTGGAAACTAATAATAATGTAAACAATAATAATAACCTACATTTCCCCCAGTCCTTTAACAGACAAGATTAAAAAATCTAGAAACTCAAAATAGCTTGTTATGCGATTGTAGTCAATTCTCATTGAACAATTGACCGATTCAGTGATCTAGAAACTTAGAATGACTTGTAATGTGATTGTAGCTGATTCTGATTGAATGGTTGACCTATATGACAATTTAGAACCTCAAAATGACTAGTTATGCAACTATAGATGATTCTCATCGAACGGTTGACTGATTCGATGATCTAGAACCTCAAAATGAATTTTGGCGATATAGAACCTCTGAATGAATTGTTATGTGACTGTAGGTTATTCTCATCGAACAGTTGACCGATTCATCAACCTAGAAACTCAAAACAACTTGTTATGTGATTGTAGTTGATTATAATCGAACGGTTGACCGATTCAGCATTTTAGAACCTCAGAATGAATTGTTATGCGATTGTAGCTCATTCTCATTGAACAGTTGACCAATTCGGTGATCTAGAACCTCAGAATGACTTGTTATATGATTCTAGTTTATTCTCATCAAACAGTTGACCAATTCAACAATCTAGAACCTCAGAATGACTTATTGTGAGATTATAGTTAGTAATTGAACGGTTGAGCAATTCAACGATCTAGAAACTCAAAATAACTTGTTATGCAATTTTAGTCGATTGTCATTGAACGGTTGACCAATTCAGTGATCTAGAAACTTAGAATATTTTTTTTATGTGATTGTAATTAATTCTCATCAAACGGTTGACTAATACAATGATCTAGAACCTCAAAATGACTTGTTATGTGATTATAGCTCATTCTCATCAAACGGTTGACCGATTCGACAATCTGGAAAATTAGAATGACTCGTATGATTACAGTTGATTCTCATCGAACGGTTGACCGATTCAGTGATCTCAAACCTCAGAATGACTTATTATGTGATTCTAGTTAATTCTCATCGAACAGTTGACCAATTCAATGATCTAGAACCTCAAAATGACTTGTTGTGTGATTATAGCTTATTATCATCGAACAGTTGACCGATTCGATGATCTAGAACCTCAAGATGGCTTGTTGTGCAATTGTAGTAGATTTTCATTGAATGGTTGACCAATTCAACAATATAGAAACTCAAAATAGCTTGTTATACAATTGTAGTCGATTCTCATCGAATGGTTGATCGATTCAGAAATCTAGAAACTTAGAATGGCTTTTTATGCGATTGTAGATGATTCTCATCAAACAGTTGAACGATTCAGTGATCAAGAACCTTAGAATGACTTGTTAAGTAATTCTAGTTGATTCTCATCGAATGGTTGACTAATTCAACAATCTAGAACCTTAGAATGACTTGTTCTATGATTGTTGTTGATTCTCATTGAACGATTGATCACTTCAGCTTTCTAGAAACTTAGAATGGCTTATTATGTGATTGTAACTGATTCTCATTGAACGGTTGACCAATTCGGTGATGTAGAACCTCAGAATGACTTCTTATGTGATTATAGTTGATTCTCATCGAATAGTTGACCAATTCGGTGATCTAGAAAATCAAAACAACTTGTTTTATGATTGTAGTCAATTATAATCGAATGATTGACCGATTCAGTCATCTAGAAACTTAGAATGGCTTGTTATGTGATTGTAACTAATTCTCATCGAATGGTTGAATGATTTGGTGATCTAGAACTTCACAATGGCTTGTTATGTGATTTTAACTGATTCCCATCGAACAGTTGACTGATTTGGCAATCTAGAACTTCACAATGGCTTATTATGCGATTCTAGTTTATTCTGATCGAAAGATTGACCCATTCCATGATCTAGAACTTCACAATGGCTAATTATGTGATTGTAACTAATTCTCAATTAACGGTTGAACAATTTGACTATCTAGAACCTTAGAATAACTTGTTATGCAATTCTAGTTGATTCTCATCAAACAGATGACTGATTCAGCAATCTAAAACCTCAGAATGACTTGTTATAAGATTCTAAGTTATTCTAAGAGAATAGTTGACTGATTTAGCAATCTAGAAACTTAGAATGGCTTGTTATACAATTATAACTGATTCTCTGATGCAGGAGCATCCAATGGTGTCAGGGCAATCCTGCATCACCCAAAAACATTAGCTAGTTACTTTGAAGGAAGCAATGCTTGATAATAGCTATTCTGGTCAGCTTCCTATGTCATAGGAAGAAAACACTATTTGGTCACTATTCATTAGGAGTTACTATTCATCAGGGAAAAGCATTAATGTTGTATGAGGGCTTGATTATAAATTGTCAAGGGAAGTGGTTGCTAGTTTAGCTTGCAATTGTAAAGATACACAGTCTAGAGAAAGAATCAGGTCAACAACATTTGCCATTCAAAAGTTATTCCAAATTTAAGTTTCTAAAAAATCTCTTGAAAAATCTTTCGAGCCAATTTTGAGTCACTAAATGGCCTCGTAGAGATTTTGATCCAATTTTGAGGCACTAAACAGCACAAAGTTTTCATCGATCAGAGTCTCAGTTAGGAAGTTATGGCCCTCAGAAGTTGGACTTGTTGTTGGGCAATTGACTAAATCTCATCCCGGTGAAATTTAAGTTCTAGAGCATCTCTTTTGGTGCCAAATCACTGAAAGTAGAAAGAGACGTAATTTTGACATGTTTTGACACCAAATATATTTTGGCGCCAAATTGACGGATGGCTATTTGAAGACACATTCTAGAAGAGAAGGCAAGTTTTGGGTCAGAGATAGAATTTTGAGAGATTAGGAACTTCCAGTTGTCAAGTAGATTATAGCCTGCGGGCATGTAGGTTGTCTTCTGTTAGTTATATGCATGTAAGAAGATCATATTTATTCATCAGATAGTTTGAAAATATATTTATGGGTTGTGCTCTTCTATGGTTTTGTATCTGTATTTCCTTTTTATGTCTTTTGTCATAGAGTCAGTCCTCATCATTCTCATCGAATAGTTGACCAATTCGGTGATCTAGAGCCTCAGAATGGCTTGTTATACTATTGTAACTGATTCTCATCGAACGGTTGACCGATTTGGCGATCTAGAACTTCACAATGGCTTATTGCGATTGTAACTAATTCTCATTTAACGGTTGAAAGATTTGACTATCTGGAACCTTAGAATGACTTGTTATGCGATTATAGATGATTCTCATCAAACAGATGACCGATTCAGCAATCTAGAACCTCAAAATGACTTGTTATGATATTGTAGTTGATTCTAATCGAATAGTTGACCGATTCGACAATCTAGAAACTTAGAATGGCTTGTTATGTGATAGTAACTGATTATCATCGAATAGTTGACCAATTCGGGGATCTAGAACCTTAGAATGACTTATTATTTAATTCTAGTTGATTCTCATAGAACGGTTAACCGATTTGGTGATCTAGAAACTCAAAACAACTTGTTATGTGATTGTAGTAGATTCTCATCGAATGGTTGACCGATTTAGCGATTTAGAAACTTAGAATGGCTTGTTATGCAATTGTAGCTAATTCTCATCGAACTATTGACCGATTCTACGATCTAGAAACTCAAAATAGCTTGTTATGCAATTGTAGTTGATTCTCATCAAACGGTTGACCGATTTAGCGATCTAGAAACATAGAATGCCTTGTTATGTGATTGTAGCCAACTCTCATCGAATGGTTGATTGATTTGGTGATGTAGAACCTCATAATGACTTGTTATGCTATTCTAGTTGATTCTCATCGAACGGTTAACCAATTTGACATTTTAGAACCTCAAAATGACTTGTTGTGCCACTCTAGCTGATTCTCATCGAACAGTTGACCGATTCGGCAATCTAGAAACTTAAAATAGGTTGTTATGAGATTGTAGATGATTCTTATCAAACGCTTGACTGATTCGGTGATCTAGAACCTCAGAATGAATTCTTATGCGATTGTAGCTAATTCTCATTGAACAATTGACTCATTTGACAATCTAGAACCTCAGAATGACTTGTTATGTGATTCTAGTCGATTCTCATTGAATGGTCAAGCATTTGAGAAAAATCAACTAAAACAAAATAACAACCTATTATAAGGTTCCATAATGCCGAGGTTGTTAACCACTTCATGAAAACCATTTAAAAAGACATAAGAAGTCATTCTAAGTTTCCAAAACACTAAAATGGTTAATCATTTAATAAGAATTACCTACAATCACATAAAACGCAATTCTAAGGTTCTAAATCATTGAAACAGTCAACCATTTGATGAGAATAAGCTACAATTGCATTAACAAGTCATTCTAAATTTTCAGAAGCTATTATGAAGTTATAATTCACCGCATCAGTCATTTGTTCGATGGGAATCAACTAGAATGGCATAGCCATTCTTGGTTTGTAAATCACTAAATCTGTTAATCATTGAACAAGAATAAACTCCAATTGCATAACATGTAATTTTTATGTTCCAGGTCACCAAATCTATAAATTTCTCCATACGAACCATCTAAGCTCGTATAACAAGCCATTTTGAAGTTCCAGATTCTTGAAATGGTCAACCATTAATTGGGATTCAACTAGAATCACATAACAAGTCATTTGAAATTTATAAAAACTATTCTAAGGTTATAGGTCATTGAATAAATTGAAATCACATAAAAAATAATTTTGAAGCTCCAAATCAACAAATCAGTCAAGCATTCAAGAAGTATCAGCTAAAACCACATAACAAGCTATTGTAAGTTTCCAGATTGCCAAAGTCATCAACCACTTCATGAGAACCATCTAAAAAAATATAAGAAGTCATTCTAAGTTTCCAAAACACTAAAATGGTTAACCATTAAATAAGAATTAGCTACAATCACATAACACACAATACTAAGTGTGTTAGAATACCTTTAGTAGATTTGATTTTAGGATAAATCTATTGATGAGCAACTAGGAGCTAAAATATACATTTTCATTTTATGTTTACAATATTATCCCTCCTCCAATAAGAGTGATATTAATTATGATTCAAATAAGAATTAGCCCATTGAGTTTCATTTTGACATCAATGAAGATGACTTTAATTATGTATAAAATTCTATCATTGCCTCAATCATATTCTTTTTCCTGTGTTTTTTATTGTTCAAAACATGCAACTGAAACTATCAAAGGGACAATGATTAGTTAATTTGAGGATATTTGATTTGAAATTAGAGTTTACAAACAATAACTTGTAAATTAATTCCAATTACAATTTTTCCTGATCCAAGCAGAATTGCGTGATTATGCTTTTTAACCATTGAAATTACAATTAAGGACTCTTTTACAAAATTTAAAGTAACTTAACTAATTACTACAATATAGTAGTTAGAATTTAAAATAGAAATAAAATAGCGGAAAGAAATTAAGACAAGAGATAGAAGAAAAGTAAGACAGAAGATAGAAGGATAAACACAAGTTGATAACGGAGTTCATCCGGTTAGGAGTACGTCTCCGGGTCTGCTTCTCAATGCTAGGACCGCTTTATTAATATCGCTAAGCCAAATGCCTTGTAACAATATAAAGCTTTCCAAATCCTGCAAAAAATTTTCACAATCTCTCTCACTTTACAATTTTTGGTGTATGCAAACACCTTGTAAAAATTCTTCTCCAAGAATTACAATAATTCTCCTTCAAAAATTACAAAGACATCTCGAGTCTAATTCCCTCCAATATTCCCTTACAAATAACTTGAATTATTTCTACAAGTCCCACTTAGCTTTCAAAGCCAAACTCATTCCCCTTTTTATACAAGAATATTTGCCTATTATGGTTAAAACCATAATATTTTACAAATCTTCTAAATCTCCCTTACATAGAAATATATTCCATATATCTCCTATTAAAATAATATGGCCCCTTTTATTTTGGCATACAAAAATATTTTCCCATTAGAATTAATGGTTTAAATAAATTCTATGTCTTGGGAATTATATGTAAAATCCAAATTATCTCAGAATGTTTTTAATAGATCTTGTTTGCCTTCTATTTAATAGGGAATTCATTCTTAAATTTGAGATTCTCTCCCTTTTAATAGGAGTAGGAGATATTATTTTATTTAAGGGTGATTTTATCTTAATAATAGGGAGCTATAGTTTTTTAAATTAATTTAAAAATGTTTGTGCGACCATTTTGCAAGAGAATAGGGACCCACTAAAATAGGGGCCCATGGAAATAGGGATTGGAGAAAATAGGGGCTCCCACTTTTCAAGGTCCAAGTCTTTCCTTAATATCTTCCATATACCATCTCGGATTATGATGAAATGAATATCGTTGGAAAGCTCTTGACAAGATCTTCATAATGAGACCAATGTTGACCCTTTTTGGAAACTTTGATTTTTTTCCTCTTTTTCTAAGCCCTCTAATTTGTTGATCGACTAGAACTTTGAATGCTCACAACTTTTGCATACAAGCTCCTTTTTCACCCGTTCAAGCTGCGTCAAGTTTCATTCTTTGAGCTCTTTGCAATGATGCTAAATTTGAGAGATTATGAGATTGTAAATTTTTGGCCTTCGTAGATCCACCTGGATCATTCATCCCCATTGAGAAGCCTTTTGGACCTACAAAAGTCTATTTTTATTTACATTTTGAACAAGGGAAATGTTGCCCCACTTGCCCAGTATCATCTGCATGTCCTACTAGAATTTTGAACATTTGACCCACCACAAACATAAAGACATATGAGATAGCACTGTTGACACAATTAGCTACATGTTCATCAATTTTCACTGTTATGTTCATCATCCACATATTAAATATGAGAATAATAACAATCAACAGTACTGAAATAATTGATGTGAAGGAAAATGTATCAACATTCTCGATCTCCTGAACATGAACATTGTTAGAAAATGATTCATTCAAACCCTTTGTTACCATTGTTGGCTGAAGGCCTGAATCTGCTTGCAATTTTTCCTCCCGTTGTGATGTTTGCAACACCTTAGCATGATTAGAGATGATCCCATCTCTATGCCTATCATCACTAGCTGTTACAGACATAAGGGTTAAAGCATTGCTTGCATTGACAACCATCTTCAAATGTCCTGTATTTACAACAGAACTATCACTCTTCATATGATGAGCCTTAACACTAAATTCAATTCCATTCTTAAACAAATGATACCTATTATATTCCTTGTAGAAAATGGCTTTTCTGTCAAACAAATAAGGACTACCTAGAACCATCCCACAGATGTCAAGCGGAATAACATCTAACACTACCTCATCAACAAATTTGGATGTGATTGCAAATCAGAATTTACACTGCCTTGAGACATGTAACCAAGCATTATCATGCACCCAACCCAATGGATAGGGCCTAGGATGAGGAGTTGTTTCTAATCCTAGTTGCTTAACAACTTGTTTTGAGATAAGATTAACTTGTGAACCACTATCTACTAGTGTGTCAATCTTAGTTTGTTTAGCAATAGCCCTTATGTAAAACAAGTCATTTCTTCTACTTTCATCAGGAACTTGATTACACTTAGAAGAAGAAGCATGTGAACTAGTACTAACAATAGGAATGTGACCTTTAATACCCACAACTGAGATCTTGTTTTCATCATCAAAACCTGATCCAAGATCTTGCACAATAGTTGCAGTCTTTTGCTTACCATTTCGATCCTTGAACCACTTGGGCTTTTGATCGAGATGCAATTTCCAACACTTTGCATCTTCGTGGCCTTTCTTCTTGCAATGTGAGCAATATGGCTTCTCATCTTCCTTCTTTACAGTAGCTATTCGTTGGGATTTTTCCTTCCCTTTCTTGTCACTTTTATGTTTACCAGAGTCCATCATCAAATTATCATGGCTTTTCCTTGAGCTTGTTTCCAAATGGATAGCTTGCACACTAACTTCATCAATGTTAGTTGGATTAAACATAAATATTGTATGTTTCAAATTCTCATGTAATCCACCTATAAACTTTAACAAAGTTTCTTGTGTATACAATGGAACACCCAAAATTAAAGCCCTTTTCCTAAACTCCTGTGTATATTTTTGCACACTTTGTCATTTTTCTTGTTTAAGTGATTGCCAATTCATTACTACTTTTTGCATATGCCCTAATGGATAAAATTATTTCTTTAATGCAGCTATAAACTCATACCAAGAAGAGATAATTTTACCATGTCGGATCAAATCTTCTTGAGTTCTGCTCTCCCACCAGATTAAGGCTGGGCCTCCTAAGCGAAGAGTTGCTAATTGGATCTTTGAAGTGTCATCTATAAACTTCTCAATTCTACAATAAACTTCAATTTGCTTAATCCAATTATCTAGCTTATCTACATCTAGCTCTCCATTATAGATTGGCAAATCAAATTTAACATCAAGCTTCAACAAAGGTGAATTACTTTTAATAGGTTGTTTCTTTTTAGAAGAAGTAGATGATGAAGAAGAAGAGGATGAAGAAGAAGATGGGAATGGAGGTTCAGGAGGGTCACGACCACCTCCTACTCCTTTACCTTTGTCATCTTTTGACGATGATTTGGCTTGCTCCTTCTTTCTATCCTTTCTCTCCCTTTTCCTCTGTCGTTCTATGTACAACTCTTCTATCATCATCTTCATATCTAGGAACATTTTGTGAAATGCTTCCTCATTATCAAAGATTTCAGAAGCGGGAGTCAGAGTCTTTCCTTCTTCTTGTTGTGCCATGTTTGGTCTTCGAGTGACTTGCCTCGAACCAATCTCTGGATTAAATTCTTCGAGAGTACCTTCTCCATTCTTTAATTTCAACCTGGTTAGCATTCACTTGGAATTTCCTGCAAAATCAGCTCTGATACCACTTGATCTAAAATTAGAGTTTACAAACAATAACTTGTAAATTAATTCCAATTACAGTTTTTCCCGATCCAGGCAGAATTGCGTGATTATGCTTTTTAACCATTGAAATTACAATTAAGGACTCTTTTACAAAATTTAAAGTAACTTAACTAATTACTACAATATAGTAATTAGAATTTAAAATAGAAATAAAATAGCGGAAAGAAATTAAGACAAGAGATAGAAGAAAAGTAAGACAGAAGATAGAAGGATAAACACAGGTTGATAACGGAGTTCATCCGGTTAGAACTACGTCTCTGGGTTCGCTTCTCAATGCTGGGACCGCTTTATTAATATCGCTAAGCCAAATGCCTTGTTACAATATAAAGCTTTCCAGAAGCTGCAAAAAATTTTCACAATATCTCTAACTTTACAATTTTTGGTGTATGCAAACACCTTGTAAAAATTCTTCTCCAAGAATTACAATAATTCTCCTTCAAAAATTACAAAGACATCTCGAGTCTAATTCCCTCCAATATTCCCTTACAAATAACTTGAATTATTTCTCCAAGTCCCACTTAGCTTTCAAAGCTAAACTCATTCCCCCTTTTTATACAAGAATATTTGCCTATTATGGTTAAAACCATAATATTTTACAAATCTTCTAAATCTCCCTTACATAGAAATATATTCCATATATCTCCTATTAAAATAATATGGCCCCTTTTATTTTGGCATACAAAAATATTTTCCCGTTAGAATTAATGGTTTACATAAATTCTATATCTTGGGAATTATATGTAAAATCCAAATTATCTCGCAATGTTTTTAAAAGATCTTGTTTGCCTTCTATTTAATAGGGAATTCATTCTTAAATTTGAGATTCTCTCCCTTTTAATAGGAGTAGGAGATATTATTTTATTTAAGGGTGATTTTATCTTAATAATAGGGAGCTATAGTTTTTTAAATTAATTTAAAAATGTTTGTGCGACCATTTTGCAAGAGAATAGGGACCCACTAAAATAGGGGCCCATGGAAATAGGGACCCGAGAAAATAGGGGCTCCCACTTTTCAAGGTACGAGTCTTTCTTTAATATCTTCCACATACCATCTCGGATTATGATGAAACAAATATCGTTGGAAAGCTCTTGACAAGATCTTCATAATGAGACCAATGTTGACCCTTTTTGGAAACTTTGATTTTTTTCTTCTTTTTCTAAGCCCTCTAATTTGTTGATCAACTAGAACTTTGAATGCTCAGAACTTTTGCATACAAGCTCCTTTTTCACCAGTTCAAGCTGCGTCAGGTTTCATTCTTCGAGCTCTTTGCAATGATGCTCAATTTGAGAGATTATGAGATTGTAAATTTTTGGCCTTCATAGATCCACCTGGATCATTCCTCCCCATTGAGAAGCCTTTTGGACCTACAAAAGTCTATTTTTATTTACATTTTGAACAAGGGAAATGTTGCCCCACTTGCCCAGTATCATCTGCATGTCCTACTAGAATTTTGAATATTTGACCCACCACAAACATAAAGACATATGAGATAGCACTGTTGACACAATTAGCTACATGTTCATCAATTTTCACTGTTATGTTCATTATCCACATATTAAATATGAGAATAATAACAATCAACAGTACTGAAATAATTGATGTGAAGGAAAATGTATCAAGATTCTCGATCTCCTGAACATGAACATTGTTAGGAAATGATTCATTCAAACCCTTTGTTACCATTGTTGGCTGAAGGCCTGAATCTGCTTGCAATTTTTCCTCCCGTTGTGATGTTTGCAACACCTTAGCATGATTAGAGATGATCCCATCTCTATGCCTATCATCACTAGCTGTTACAGACATAAGGGTTAAAGCATTGCTTGCATTGACACCCATCTTCAAATGTCCTGTATTTACAACAGAAATATCACTCTTCATATGATGAGCCTTAACACTAAATTCAATTCCATTCTTAAACAAATGATACCTATTATATTCCTTGTAGAAAATGGCTTTTCTGTCAAACAAATAAGGACTACCTAGATCCATCCCACAGATGTCAAGCGGAATAACATCTAACACTACCTCATCAACAAATTTGGATGTGATTACAAATCAAAATTTACACTACCTTGAGACATGTAACCAAGCATTATCATGCACCCAACCCAATGGATAGGGCCTAGGATGAGGAGTTGTTTCTAATCCTAGTTGCTTAACAACTTGTTTTGAGATAAGATTAACTTGTGAACCACTATCTACTAGTGTGTCAATCTTAGTTTGTTTAGCAATAGCCCTTATGTAAAACAAGTCATTTCTTCTACTTTCATCAGGAACTTGATTACACTTAGAAGAAGAAGCATGTGAACTAGTACTGACAATAGGAATGTTACCTTTAATACCCACAACTGAGATCTTGTTTTCATCATCAGAACCTGATCCAAGATCTTGCACGATAGTTGCAGTCTTTTGCTTACCATTTCGATCCTTGAACCACTTGGGCTTTTGATCGGGATGCAATTTCCAACACTTTGCATCTTCGTGGCCTTTCTCATTGCAATGTGAGCAATATGGCTTCTTATCTTCCTTCTTTATAGTAGCTGTTCGTTGGGATTTTTCCTTCCCTTTCTTGTCACTTTTATGTTTACCAGAGTCCATCATCAGATTATCATGGCTTTTCCTTGAGCTTGTTTCCAAATGGATAGCTTGCACACTAACTTCATCAATGTTAGTTGGATTAAACATAAGTATTGTATGTTTCAAATTCTCATGTAATCCACCTATAAACTTTAACAAAGTTTCTTGTGTATACAATGGAACACCCAAAATTAAAGCCCTTTTCCTAAACTCCTGTGTATATTTTTGCACACTTTGTCATTTTTCTTGTTTAAGTGATTGCCAATTCATTACTACTTTTTGCATATGCCCTAATGGATAAAATTGTTTCTTTAATGCAGCTATAAACTCATACCAAGAAGAGATAATTTTACCATGTAGGAAGACGAGCATTATTTTAGCATTATTATATCCCTCAAAGGGAGAACCAACCAAAACTAGGGAAAACTTAAAATATGAATCTATGTGCTAGAAACATATTCCTAGTTCATCTAATTTTATGAAGGGAGTAGATTCTTATATTTCAACTTAAACTTGCATTTCTATGGAGAAAAATTATGTCATGCCAAGAATCTAAACAAGAGAATTCATAAAATTATGAAGTTTATATAAATTAAAGTGATTTATCATAAACCTATGCCAACCAAAAAATCAAGATGTTACACTAGAAGCACTGATTCAACAACAATCAACATTAGGAATTCCTCAATAATATGGAAGATGCCATAGATACATATTTTGTTAATAAGATAATAGTTGTTGAACACGAATAAAGTAAATACACATTGACGCTAACTTAGCAAATTGAGTTATTGTAAGTAATGTTCATGAATCACATAGAATTGCATAACAATTCATTCTGAGGTTCTAGATCACAAAATTGGTCAATCATTCGATGAGAATTAGGTACAATCACATAACAATCTATTCTAAGTTTCTAAATCACTAAATTGATCAATCGTTCAATGAGAATCTACTACAATTGCATAATAAGTCATTCTGAGGTTCTAGATAGTCAAAATGATCAATCCAATGAGAATGAGTTAAAATCACATAATAAGCCATTGTGAAGTTGTACATCGTCGAATCAGTCAATCGTTCAATGAGAATCTGTTACAATCATATAACAATCCATTCTAAGTTTCTAGATGACTAAATTGGTCAATCATTCGATCATAATTGACTACAATCGCATAACAAGCGTTTTAATTTTCTAGATCGCCGAATCGGTCAACTATTCGATGAGAATTAGTTACAATTGTACAAAAAGTCATTGTGAGGTTCTAGATCATCGAATCAATCGACCATTCGATGATAATCACCTACAATCGCATAACAAATCATTCTGAGGTTCTAGCTGCTGAATCAGTCAACCATTCGATGAGAATCGACTATAATCACATAACAAGCTATTTTAAGTTTCTAGATTCTCATCGAACAACTTGTTATGTGATCTAAAAATATAGAATGGTTATTATGTGATTGTAACTGATTCTCATCGAACGGTTGACTGATTTGGCAATGTAGAACTTTACAATAGCTTATTATGCAATTGTAATTGATTCTCATTGAACGATTGATCAATTTGACTATCACGTAACAAGCCATTCTATCAAAACATAAATGTTGTGATGATGTGGATATGCCTTGTGTTACAAACACATCAAGCAGTATAGAGATCATTCTAAATCCCATGTGAATTACCCTTAGTGACTCTTTATCATTCACATCCTTAGATAAGATCATGTTTCACAGTAGGAATAAGAACTTACTCAAAAATACAATAGTTAGATCAAACTTCCTTGAAGCATCTGGGCATCAATGGTTGAGGTACTCCTGGCCATCCAATACAAGATGAAGGCTCTTACGGAAGGACACTATTTCAATCCAGATTTTCCAAAGTTATGAGATTTTCACTTCAAGCATAAAACAAAGAAAATATTTTCCCCCTAAGTCATCACTTTCTAAATCTTGTAAAGGACATCATCGAAAGCTTGAAGGGACAAAATATGAAAAAATCTCAATGCGAATCAGTAAGCATACAAGGAGATAAAAAAATGAAGTATAGATTGTTTCAGTTTCTTGTTGATGTTTGTTTGATTGAAAAATTCTTTCTGGTATGGAGACTGGCTGACTGACTTAGATATGGCTTCAAAGAACTCTAACTGGATATGACACATCTAAGGTACTTAGGGTTGTAGAATATGACATTGATTGCCCCCAAGTTTGAATATTGATAGGATACAGATGCTTTTGTAGATTGGTGTAGAAACTGACTTTATTGAAAACAAGGATATACACAAACTAAAGCAAACTAAAAGCTGGGAAAGACCAAGACTACGTTGATAGATGGAGCATTTTTGCACAAGTGGCACTCATTTGCCGGGTTTTCACCATCTTGGTAGAGATTCTATTTTTTACCAAGGCACATGTTTCTAGATTCGGCGCATGTTCAAGTAGATTCTAGTTGATGGATCAAGAAAAGAAGTTAATAATTGAACAGTTGAGCTTTTTCGGGGGCCATAACTTCCTAACTGGGATTTTGATCGATGAAAAATTTGCGGCCTTTAGTGCCACAAAATTGGATAAAAATCTCTACGAGGCCATTAGTGCCTCAAAATTGGCTCGAAAGATTTTTCAGGAGATTTTTTAGAAACTTAAATTTGGAATATCTTTTGAATGGAAAATGTTGTTGACCTAATTCTTTCTCCAGACTGTGTATCTTTACAATTGCAAGCTACACTAGCAACCACTTCCCTTGACAATTTATAATCAAGCCCTCATACAACATTAATGCTTTTCCCTAATTAATAGTAACTCCTAATGAATAGTGACCAAATAGTGTTTTCTTCCTATGACATAGGAAACTGACCAAAATAGCTATTATCAAGCATTGCTTCCTTCAGAGTAACTAGCTAATGTTTTTGGGTGATGCAGGATTGCCCTGACACCATTGGATGCTCATGCATTAGAGAATCAGTTACAATCATATAACAAGCCATTCTAAGTTTCTAGATTGCTAAATCAATCAACTATTCTCTTAGAATAACTTATAATCTCATAACAAGTCATTCTGAGGTTTTAGATTGCCGAATCAGTCATCTTTTTTATGAGAATCAACTAGAATCGCATAACAAGTCATTCTAAGGTTCCAAATAGTCAAATCGTTCAACTATTAAATGAGAATTAGTTACAATCGCATAATTAGCCATTGTGAAGTTCTAGATCATGGAATCGGTCAACCGTTCGATGAGAATCAACTAGAATCGCATAATAAGCCATTGTGAAGTTCTAGATCATTGAATCAGTCAACCGTTCGATGAGAATCAGTTAAAATCACATAACAATCCATTGTGAAGTTCTAGATCACCAAATCAGTCAACCATTTGATGAGAATTAGTTACAATCACATAACAAGCCATTCTAAGTTTCTCGATGACTGAATTGGTCAATCATTCGATCATAATTGACTACAATCACAAAATAAGTTATTTTAATTTTCTAGATCACTGAATTGGTCAACTATTTGATTATAATCAACTATAATCACATAACAAGTCATTCTGAGATTCTAGATCACCGAATTGGTCAACCGTTCAATGAGAATCAGTTACAATCACATAATAAGCCATTCTAAGTTTCTAGAAAGCCAAATCAGTCAACCGTTCAATGAGAATCAACAACAATCGTAGAAAAAGTCATTCTGAGCTACAAGTCATTCTAAGGTTCTTGATCACTTAATCATTCAACCGTTTGATGAGAATCATCTACAATCACATAAAAAACCATTCTAAGTTTCTAGATTTCTGAACCGATCAACCGTTCAATGAGAATCAACTACAATTATATAACAAGCTATTTTGAGTTTCTATATTATTGAATTGGTCAACCGTTCAATGAAAATATGCTACAATTGCACAACAAGTCATCCTGAGGTTCTAGATCGTCAAATCGGTCAACTGTTCGATGATAATTAGCTATAATCACACAACAAGTCATTCTGAGGTTCTAGATCATTGAATCGGTCAACCATTCAATGAGAATTAACTAGAATTGCATAATAAGTCATTCTAAGGTTTGAGATCACCGAATCGGTCAACCGTTTGATGAGAATCAACTGCAATCATACAACAAGTCATTCTAATGTTCTAGATTGTCAAATCGGTCAACCGTTTGATGAGAATGAGCTATAATCACATAACAAGTCATTTTGAGGTTCTAGATCATTGTATCGGTCAGCTGTTCGATGAGAATTAATTACAATCACATAAAAAGAAATTCTAAGTTTCTAGATCACTAAATCGATCAACCGTTCGATGACAATCGACTACAATTGCATAACAAGTTGTTTTGAGTTTCTAGATCATTGAATCGCTCAACCATTCAATTATTAACTATAATCTCACAATAAATCATTCTGAGGTTCTAGATCGTCGAATCGGTCAACTGTTTGATGAGAATCAACTAGAATCACATAACAAGTCATTCTAAGGTTCTAGATCACCGAATCGGTCAACCGTTCAATGAGAATGAGCTACAATCACATAACAATTCATTCTGAGGTTCTAAAATGCTGAATCGGTCAACCATTCAATGAGACTCAATTACAATCACATAAAAACTCATTCTAAAGTTCTACATCACCATATCGGTCAACCATTCAATGAGAGTTAGCTACAATCACATAACAAGCCATTCTAAATTTCTAGATCACTAAATCGATCAATTGTTCGATGAGAATCGACTACAATCGCATACCAAGCTATTTTGAGTTTCATGATTGTGGAATTGGTCAACCGTTTAATGAGAATCAACTACAATTGCATAACAAGCCATTCTAAGTTTCTAAATTGCTAAATCGGTCAACCATTCGATGAGAATCTCCTACAATCGCATAATAAGCTATTTTGAGTTTCTAGATCGCAAAATTGGTCAACCATTCAATGATAATCAACTTGAATTGCATAATAAGTCACATGGAGGTTCTAGATCACTGAATTGGTCATGTGTTTAATGAGAATCAATTACAATCGCATAATAAGTCATTCTAAGTTTCTAGATTGCTGAATTGGTCAACTACTTGATTAGAATCAACTACAATCTCATAACAAGTCATTCTAAGGTTGTAAATTGCCGAATCAGTTATTTGTTTGAAGAGAATCATCTATAATCACATAACAAGTCATTTTGAGGTTCTAGATAGTTAAATCGATCAACTGTTTGATGAGAATCAGCTACAATCGCATAATAAGCCATTGTAAAGTTCTAGATCGCCGAATCAGTCAACTATTTGATGAGAATCATTTACAATCACATAACCATTCTAAGTTTCTAGATCACTGAATCAATCAATCGTTTGATTATAATTGACTACAATTGCATAACAAGCTATTTTAAGTTTTTAGATTGCTAAATCGGTCAACTGTTTGATGAGAATTAGCTATAATCGCACAATAATTCATTATGAGGTTCTAGATCTTTGAATCAGTGGCTGTTTGATGATAATCAACTAGAATTGCATAACAAGTCATTATGCGGTTTGAGATTGCCGAATCAATCAACCGTTCAATGAGAATCAGCTACAATCACATAACAAGTCATTTTGACATTCTAGATCACTGAATCAGTCAACTGTTTGATGAGAATCAGCCACAATTGCACAAGTCATTGTGAGCTTCTAGATTACCAAATCGGTCAACCATTTGATGAAAATCAGCTAGAATCACATAATAAGTCATTCTGAGGTTCTAGATCACCGATTCAGTCAATCGTTTGATTAGAATCAGTTACAATCGCATAACATTTTGACATTCTAGATCGCCGAATAAGTCAACCGTTCGATGAGAATCATCCACAATCGTACAACAATTCATTATGAGGTTCTAGATCACTAAATCGGTCAACCATTCAATGAGAATCAACTACAATCATACAATAAATAATTTTTAGCTTCTAAATCATCGAATCGATCAACCGTTCGATGAGAATCAACTAGAATCGCATAACAAGTCATTCTAAGGTTCTAGATCACTGAATCGGTAAATCATTTGATGAGAATCATCTACAATCACATAACAACTCATTTTGACATTCTAGATAGCCAAATTGATCAACCATTCGATGAGAATCAACTACAATTGCATAAAAAGTCATTTTGAAGTTCTAGATCACTAAATTGGTCAATTGTCCGATTAGAATAAGCTACTATCACATAACAAGCCATTCTAAGTTTCTAGATCGCTAAATTGGTCAACCGTTCAATGAGAATCAACTACAATCGCATAACAAGCTATTTTGAGTTTCTAGATTGTTGAATCAGTCAACCGTTCGATTAGAATTAGCTACAATTGCAAAACAAGCTATTCTAAGTTTCTAAATCGCTAAATTGGTCAACTATTTGATGAGAATCTCCTACAATCGCATAACAAGTTGTTTTGAGTTTCTAAATCATCGAATTGGTCAACTATTTGATGTGAATCAATTACAATCGCCTAACAAGCCATTCTATGTTTCTAGATTGCTGAATCAGTCAACTATTTGATTAGAATCAACTACAATCGCATAAAAACTCATCCTGAGGTTCTAGATTGCCGAATCAGTCATTTGTTTGATTAGAATCATCTATAATTGCATGACAAGTCATTATGATGTTCTAAATAGTCAAATCATTCAACCATTCATTGAGACTCAGTTACAATCGCTAAATAAGTAATTATGAAGTTCTAGATTGTGGAATCGGTCAACCGTTCGATGAGAATCAGTTACAATCTCATAACACGCCATTCTAAGTTTTTAGATCACTGAATCAGTCAATCGTTCAATCACAATCAACTACAATGGCATAACAAGTTGTTTTAAGTTTTCAGATTACCAAATTGGTCAACTGTTCGATGAGAATTAGCTACAATCGCACAATAAGTCATTCTGAGGTTCTAGATCATCAAATCGGTCGACTGTTAGATGATAATCAACTAGAATCGCATAATAAATCATTCTAAGTTTCTAGATCACCGAATTGGTCAACCGTTTGATGAGAATCAACTAGAATTGCATATTAAGTTATTTTGAGGTTCAAGATCACCGAATTAGTCAACTGTTTGATGAGAATCAGCTATAATCACATAACAAGTCATTCTAAGTTTCTAGATTGCTGAATCAGTCAACTATTCAATTAGAATCAACTACAATCACATAACAAGTCATTTTGAGGTTCTAGATTGCCGAATCGGTCATCTGTTTGAGGAGAATCATGTATAATCACATAACAAGTCATTCTGAGGTTTTAGATAGTCAAATTGGTCAACCATTCGATGAGAATCAGTTACAATTGCATAATAAGCCATTGTGAAGCTCTAGATCACTGAATCGGTCAACCGTTCGATGAGAATCAGTTACAATCACATAACAAGTCATTCTAAGTTACTAGATCACTGAATCAGTCAATCGTTTGATCATAATTGACTACAATCACATAACAAGCTATTTTAAGTTTTTAAATCACCGAATCGGTCAACCATTCAATGAGAATTAGCTACGCTCACACAAGAAGTCATTGTGAGACTCTAGATCATCAAATCAGTTGACCGTTAGATGATAATCAACTACAATTGCATAACAAGTCATTCTGAGGTTCTAGATCACTGAATCAGTCAATCGTTAGATGAGAATTAGTTATAATCATATAACAAGTCATTTTGATGTTCTAGATCACCGAATGGGTAAACTGTTCGATAAGAATTAGCTACAATTGCACAACAAGTCATTCTGAGGTTCTAGATTACCGAATCGGTCAACTGTTCGATGAAAATTGGCTACAATTGCATAATAAGTCATTCTAAGGGTGTAGATTGCTTACTTGATCAACCGGTTGATTAGAATCAGTTACAATCGTATAAAAAACTATTCTAAGTTTCTAGATCACTAAATCGGTCAACCCTTCAATAAGAATTGACTATAATCATATAACAAGCTATTTTAAGTTTTTGGATGACTGAAACAGTCAATCATTCGATGAGAATCAGCTACAATCGTACAATAAGTAATTTTTAGGTTCTAAATCATCGAATCGATTGACCATTCAATGAGAATCAACTAAAATTGCATAACAAGTCATTCTGAGGTTCTAGATTGCTAAATTAGTCAACCGTTCGATGAGAATTAGCTACAATCACATAAGAATTCATTCTGAGGTTATAGATCACTGAATCGGTCAAACGTTTGATGAGAATCATCTACAATCGCATAACAAGCCATTTTAAGTTTTTAGAACACCGAATCACTCAACTGTTAGATGAGAATCAACTAGAGTGGCACAACAAGTCATTTGGTTCTAGAATGTCAAATTGGTTAACCGTTCATGAGAATCAGCTAGAATTGCATAACAAGTCATTTTGAGGTTCTACATCACCGAATCAGTCAACCATTCGATGAGAGTTAGCTACAATCACATAACAAGTCATTCTATGTTTCTAGATCACTAAATCGATCAACCGTTCGATAAGAATCAACTACAATCACATAACAAGCTATTTTGAGTTACTAGATTGGGTAATCGGTCAACAGTTTGATGAAAATCAACTACAATTGCATAACAAGCCATTCTAAGTTTCAAAATCACTAAATTGGTCAACCATTCGATGAGAATCTACTACAATCGCATAACAAGTTGTTTCGAGTTTCTAAATCACTGAATCGTTCAACTGTTCCATGAGTATCAACTAGAATTGCATAATAAGTCATTCTGAGGCTCTAGAACGTCGAATTGGTCAACTATTCCATGAGAATTAGTTACAATCGCATAACAAGCATTCTAAATTTTTAGATTGTTGAATCGGTCAACTATTCAATTAGAATCAATTGCAATCCCATAACAAATCATTCTAAGGTTCTAGATCGCCAAATCAGTGATTTATTTGATGAGAATCATCTATAATCGCATAACAAGTCATTCTAAGGTTCTAGATAGTCAAATTGTTCAACTTTTCAATGAGAATTAGTTACAATTGGATAATAATCCATTGTGAAGTTCTAGATCGCCGAATCGGTCAACCATTCGATGAGAATTGGTCAACTGTTTGATGAGAATCATTTATAATCACATAACAAGTCATTCTAAGTTTCTAGATTATTGAATCGGTCAACTATTCGATTAGAATCAACTACAATCACATAACAAGACATTCTGAGGTTTTAGATTGCCGAATCGGTCTTCTGTTTGAGGAGAATCATGTATAATCAAATAACAAGTCATTCTGAGGTTTAGATAGTCAAATTGATCAACCGTTTGATGAGAATCAGTTACAATCGCATAATAAGCCATTGTGAAGTTCTAGATCGCTGAATCGGTCAACCGTTCAATGAGAATCCCATCAAACAGTTGTCCAATTCAGTGATCTAGAACCTCAGAATAACTTATTATGCAATTCTAGCTAATTCGAATCATTGACCGATTCGGTGATCTAGAAACTCAAAACAGCTTTTTATGTAATTGTAGCTGATTCTCATTGAACGGTTGACCGATTTAGCGATCTAGAAACTTAAAATAGCTTGTTATGTGATTATAGTCGATTCTCATCAAATAGTTGACCAATTTAGTGATCTAGAAACTCAAAATAGCTGATGTTGGTTAACATGACATGGACATTGTCAAACAAGCACTTTTATCAAAACATTAATCACATAACACATAATTCTAAGCTTCTAGATCATCAAAACAACCAACCATCTGATGAGAATAAGATACTATCACATAACAAGTCATTCTAATTTTTTAGAAGCTATTATGAGGTTATAAGTTGCTCAATCAGTCATATGTTCAATTAAAATCAACTACAATGGCATAACAAGCCATTAAAAATTTGAAAATAGCTAAGTCAATTAATCATTCAACAAGAATTAACTGCAATTGCATAACATGTAATTTTGATGTTCTAGGTCACCGAGTCTATAAATGTTTCTATAAGAACTAGCTAAAATCATATAACAAGCTATTATGGAGTTCCAAATCTCTAAAATGGTCAACCATTCATTGAGATTCAACTAGAATAGCATAACAAGTCATTTAGAATTTCTAGAAGCTATTCTAAGGTTACATGTCATTGAATAAATTGAAATCACATAAAAAATTATTTTGACGTTCCATGTTGACAAATAGCTAAATTGGCTAATCATTCAATAAGAATTAACTAAAATTAAATAACATGTAATTTTGATGATCCAGGTCACCAAGTCTATAAATTGTTCCACAAGAACTAGCTAAAACCGTATTACAGATTATTATGGAGTTTGAGATCCCTAAAATGGTCAACCAATCATTAATATTCAACTAGAATTGCATAAAAAGTCATTTAGAATTTCTAGAAGCTATTCTAAGGTTACATGTCATTGAATAAATTGAAATCACATAAAAAATAATTTTGGTGTTCCACGTCGACAAATCAATCAACCATTCCATAAGAATCAAATAAAATCACATAATAAGCTATTTTAAGGTTTCAGATCACCGAAGTAGTCAACTATTTCATGACAACCATCTAAAAATACATAACAAGTCGTTCTAAGTTTCCAAAATGCTAAAGTGATTAATCATTTGCTAAGAATTAGCTATAATCACATTACATATCATTTTAAGGTTCTAGATCACCAAAACAGTCAACCATTTGATGAGAATCATCTACAATCACAGAACAAGTTGTTTTATGTTTGTTGAAGCTATTATGAGGTTACAGGTCAAGGAAATAATCATCTGTTCGATAAGAATCAACTACAGTTGCATAACAAGTCATTTTGAGTTTCCAAATGACTAAATTAGTTAATCATTCAACAAGAATTAACCACAATTGCATAACGTGTAATTTTTATGTTCTAAGTCACGGATTTTATAAATTGTTCGATAAGAACCAACTAAAATCATATTGTCAACCTATTTTAAAGTTCTAGATCCCTGAAATGGTCAACCATTCATTTATAATTAGCTACAATTGCATAACAAGTCATTTTGAATTTCTATAAGCTATTCTGAGGTTATAGGTCACTAAATAAATTAAAATCGCATAAAAGGTTATTATGAGGTTCCAGCTCATGAAATCAGTCAACCATTCAAGAAGAATCAACTAAAATCATATAAAAAGTTATTTAAAGGTTTTAGATTGTTAAATTCCTCAACCACTTCATGAGAACCATCTAAAAAGACATAAGAAGTCATTCTGAGTTTCCAAAATATGAAAATGGTTAACCATTCAATAAGAATTAGTAACAATTGCATAACATACAATTTTGATATTCCATGTCACTGAGTTTATAAATTGTTCAATAAGAACTAACTAAAACTATATGACAAGCTATTTTGAAGTTCTAGATCGCTAAAATTGTTAAAAATTCATTGAGAATCAGCTACAATCACATAACAAATCATTTTGAATTTTTAGAAGCTATTCTAAGGTTATAGGTCATTGAATAAATTGAAATCCCATACTAAGTTATTTTCAAGTTCTACATCAACAAATCAGTCAACCATTCAAGAAGAATCAACTCAAATCACATAATAAGCTATTTAAAGATTTTTGAATGTCAAATTTGTCAACCACTTCATAAAAACCATATAAAAAGACATAAGAAGTCATTCTAAGTTTCCAAAATATTGAAATGGTTAACCAGATAAAATTGTATAATAAGCCATTTTGAAGTTCTAGATCCCTGAAATGGTCAACCATTCATTAAGATTCAACTAGAACATCACAACAAGTCATTTGAAATTTCTAGAAACTATTCTGAGGTTATAGGGTTTTGAATAAATTGAAATCACAAAAAAAGTTATTTTGAAGCTCCAGATCATCGAAGTCGTCAACTACTTCATGAGAACCATCTAAAAACACATAACAAGTCATTATGAGTTTCCAAAACCCTGAAATAATTAACCATTTGATAAGAATTAGCTACAATCACATTACACACCATTTTAAGGTTCTAAATCACTGAAACGAACAACCATTTGATGAGAATAAGCCACAATCTTATAACAAGTCATTTTACATATGTTGAAGTTATTCTAAGGTAACAGGTCAAGGAAACAGCCATCTATTTGATGAGAATCAACTATAATGGCATTACACACCATTTTGAGTTTCCAAATCATTGAATCAGTTAATCATTCAATAAGAATTAACTACAATTGCATAACATGTAAATTTTATGTTCTGGGTCATTGGTTTTATAAATTGTTCTATAAGAACCAACTAAAATCATATAACAAGCTATTTTGAAGTTCTAGATCCCTGAAATGGTCAACCATTCATTGAGAATTAGCTACAATCACATATCAAGTCATTTTGAATTTTTAGAAGCTATTACGAGGTCACTGAATAAATTAAAATTGTATAAAAGATCATCCTAAGGTTCAAGATCAAGAAATATGTCAACCATTCAGGAAGAATCAATGAAAATAACATAACAAGCTATTTAAAGGTTTTAGATTGTCAAATTTGTCAATCACTTCATGAAAACCATCTAAAAAGACATAAGAAGTCGTTCTAAGTTTCCAAAATACTGAAATGGTTAACTATTCAATATGAATTAGCTACAATTGCATAACATGGAATTTTGATATTCTAGGTAACTGAGTTTATAAATTGTTCAATAAGAACCAAGTAAAATCATATAACAAGCTATTTTGAAGTTTCAGATCGCTGAAATTGTTAACCATTCACTACGATTCGGCTACAATTGCATAACAAGTCATTTTGAATTTCTAGAATCTATTCTAAGGTTGGTCATTGAATAAATTGAATCCAATAATAAGTGATTTTCAAGTTCCAAATCAACAAATCAGTCAACCATTTGAGAAAAATCAACTAAAACCAAATAACAAGCTATTATAAGGTTCCATAATGTTGAGGTCGTTAACCACTTCATGAAAACCATCTAAAAAGACATAAGAAGTCATTCTAAGTTTCCAAAACACTAAAATGGCTAACCATTTAATAAGAATTACCTACAATCACATAAAACACAATTCTAAGGTTCTAAATCATTGAAATGGTCAACCATTTGATGAGAATAAGCTACAATTGCATTAACAAGTCATTCTAAATTTTCAGAAGCTATTATGAAGTTATAATTCACCGCATCGGTCATTTGTTCGATGGGAATCAACTAGAATGGCATAGCCATTCTTGGTTTGTAAATGACTAAATTTGTTAATCATTGAACAAGAATGAACTACAATTGCATAACATGTAATTTTTATGTTCCATGTCACCAAATCTATAAATTGCTCCATACGAACCATCTAAACTTGTATAACAAGCCATTTTGAAGTTCCAGATTCCTGAAATGGTCAACCATTAATTGGGATTAAACTAGAATCACATAACAAGTCATTTGAAACTTCTAAAAACTATTCTAAGGTTATAGGTCATTGAATAAATTGAAATCACATAAAAAATCATTTTGAAGCTCCAGATCAACAAATCAGTCAAGCATTCAAGAAGAATCAGCTAAAACCACATAACAAGCTATTGTAAGGTTCCAGATTGCCGAAGTCATTAACCACTTCATGAGAACCATCTAAAAAAATATAAGAAGTCATTCTAAGTTTCCAAAAACTAAAATGGTTAACCACTAAATAAGAATTGGCTACAATCACATAACACACAATACTAAGTGTGTTAGAATACCTTTAGTAGATTTGATTTTAGGATAAATCTATTGATGAGCAACTATGAGCTAAAATATAAATTTTCATTTTATGTTTACAATATTATCCCTCCTCCAATAAGAGTGATATTAATTATGATTCAGATAAGAATTAGCCCATTGGGATTCATTTTGACATTAATTAAGATGACTTTAATTATGTATAAAATTCTATCATTGCCTCAATCATATTTTTTTTCCTGTGTTTTTAATTGTGCAAAACATGCAACTGATACTATCAAAGGGAAAATGATTAGTTAATTTGAGGATATTCACTTAGGATATTTTTGTTGTATAAAAATCGTAAACATGTAGTGAAACCCTGAGGAAAATAATGAGTGAATGTGAAAATTCTATAGGTAATAAATCTCACAAATTTTAGCTTTCTAACTACACTGTATATCAATTAAAGGGAAAACTATGGAGCATTAATAACTCTTATAAAAGGTGACATCAATTTCTTCATATAATACAAGCAACAAAACTAATGTATGTGAGAGATAAAATCATTAAATTTTTGGTATAGTTTCGATGTCAAATTTTACTCTTTTCTCAACTAGTAAGAGAGCACACATGCAATCACAATGTTTCTTTCATTTGCATAAGTTAAGAAGAATCAATCAAGTGAGGGATGAAATAATTAAAGATGAAATATAATGTCTAATGTAAAATGGAAGTAAATAGTATACATGGGAAGTGAAAATTTTTAAGTGCCTTCACTAGTATGTCCCTCAAATATTCTCCATATAATGTTCCATGATGCAACTCCTAACCATAAAGAGAAAATTCAAATGAGAGGTTTTTTCAGTTTTTTTGGATTTAAAGGTGATTTACATACAACCAACATAAATAAAAGTTGGGAGGAAATGTTGAACAATGAAAGGAAAAAGAAAGCATATTTTGTTTGAAGAATTGTAAAGGAAACTTGATAGTTTTCAACATACTAGTTTAAAATATCACAAAATATTACTTGTATATGAAAAATTAAAATGCGATGAGAGGGAAAGAAATATATCTATTTCAAAAGGGAACTTTTAGAAGTATCCTTAAAATTACATGAACCATTGATCTGATGACCTTTGAAGGCATATTTTATGGTCATGTAAATGTTGAAAACTACAATGAACTATAGAGAAGATACATATAGGTACATCGAAATATAATGTGTACATATCTATTATTTTGATGATTCCAATAGCTTTATTGTACATGTATATAACTTCAGGTCAAGAGTAAAAACTACTATATACATAGGCAATGTAAGATACATGAGCGAATCTATTTCCATACATCAATGTTTTCATATGTGTTTCACAATGCGAACATGCATAATCTTATTTTGGAAAGGAACCTAATGAGATTTATAAATAAACCTAATATTTTTTAAGGCATTTAAGTACAAAATCTAGAGGGAATCCTAAAAGAAATTACAATAGGACTTTATTTATAAGAATATAGAAAATGATTCATTGGAGAAGTACCTTTGATCTCTAGTATATCCCTCAGTAGGAAGAAGAGCATTATTTTAGCATAAGGGTTGAGAGGGAGAACCAACCAAAACTAGGGAAAACTTAAATTATGAATCTATGTGCTAGAAACATATTCCTAGTTCATCTAATTTTATGAAGGGAGTAGATTCTTATATTTCAACTTAAACTTGCATATCTATGGAGAAAAATTATATCGTGCCAATAATGTAAACAAGAGAATTTATAAAATTATGAAGTTTATATAAATTCAAGTGGTTTATCATAAACCTATGCCAACCAGAAAATCAAGATGCTACACTAGAAGCATCGATTCAACAACAATCAACATTAGGAATTCCTCAATAATATGGAAGATGCCATAGATACATATTTTGTTAATAAGATAATAGTTGTATTCTAACATTTTAATATCTCTAGAGCATTGAAAGTTGAAACCGAGAGAACTTAAAACTTTCTGGGCCTTAAATACTACACATGCATAAAAGAAAAATACTTGCATAATATTATTGGTAGGAAAACCATATTTATACAAGTGTTCATAGTCATAGCATATCGAGAGTTCCAGTCAATGAAATAAGGACATATTTATGACCTATGGCTATTTCCTATTAATATATATTGAATTTCAGGCCTAGACAACTCAAAAGAATAGTTTAATAAAATGTTACTATCAATAGATTTGATTTTAGGATAAATCTAAAGATGAGAAACTAGGAGATGAAATATATAATTTGAATTCATGTTTACAACATTCTCTTGCCTTTAATAAATATGATTATGATAAGAATTGGCCCATTGGAATTGAGTTTGACATCAAATAAGATAACTTTAATTATGTATAAAAGTCTATCACTGCCTCAATTATATTATTTTTCTTGTGTTTTTCTATTGAAAAAAACATGTTGGTTCTATCACAGGGACGAGCATTGGTTAATTTGAGAAATTCAATTAGGATACTTTTTTTGCTATAACAAAATTGAGCTTCTAATGAAATCCCAAGAAGAATAATGAGTAGTGAAAAAAATTAACAGTTAATAACTTTCACATATTTTATCTTTCCAACTATATTATTTATCAATTAAGTGGAAAACTACTGAGGTTTGACAACTGTTATAGAAGATGACATCACTTTCTTGACATAACAGTAGAAACAAAATAGATGTATGAGAGAGATAAACTCATTAAGTTGCTGATATATTTCCCTTCAACCGTATTAGTTTTTCTAATGAAACAATTTCCAAATGGATAGTGATAAAAAAATTCTTGTAGAGCTACTGCATAGTAAGATTTTGGAAAAGATTGGTGCTCTGTTAGGAAATGTAATTGGTATATAGTCTAATTATCTCTCTTTCTGAGAAGTCAAATTTCTAGTTGATTCTAAATTCATGGATGTAACCCTTAAAACATTAAGGACAATAACAAATAGGTCTTTATACTATTTTAACCTAGAATGGTATATAGTGTATATCAATGGCATTGAACTATTTAACAGTAACAATACACTCATACATTATAATAGATTTTTAGAACTAAAATGAAGACTCAAAAAAGAAGATATCGTTAAAAACACATAATCAGAAAAGTTCAATGTTTTGGAAACTAATAATAATGTAAACAATAATAATAACCTACATTTCCCCCAGTCCTTTAACAGACAAGATTCAACAATCTAGAAACTCAAAATAGCTTGTTATGCGATTTTAGTCAATTCTCATTAACTGATTCAGTGAGCTAAAAACTTAAAATAGCTTGTTATGTGATTGTAGTCGATTATGATTGAACGATTGACCGATTCAGTGATCTAGAAATTTAGAATGGTTTGTTATGCTATTGTAACTGATTCTCATCGAACGGTTGACCGATTCGGTGATTTAGAACTTCACAATGGATTATTATCCGATTGTAAGTAATTCTCATTCAACAGTTGAATGATTTGACTATCTAGAACCTTAGAATGACTTGTTATGTTATTATAGATGATTCTCATCAAACAAATAACTGATTTGGCAATCTAGAACCTCAGAATGATTTGTTATGCGATTGCAATTGATTCAGCGATCTAGAATTTCACAATGGCTTATTATGTAATTGTAACTGATTCTCATCAAACGGTTGATCGATTTGACTATCTAAAACCTCAGAATGACTTGTTATTTGATTATACATGATTCTCCTCAAACAGATGACCGATTCAGCAATCTAAAACCTCAAAATGTCTTGTTATGTGATTGTAGTTGATTCTAATCAAATAGTTGACAGATTCAACAATCTAGAAACTTAGAATGACTTGTTATGCGATTATAAATGATTCTCATCAAACAGTTGACCAATTCTCATCGAACGGTTGACCGATTCGGTGATCTAGAACTTCACAATGGATTATTATCCAATTCTAACTAATTCTCATTGAAAATTTGAACGATTTGACTATCTAGAACCTTAGAATGACTTGTTATGTGATTATAGATGATTCTCATCAAATAAATCACTGATTTGGAAATCTAGAACCTCAGAATGATTTGTTATGTGATTGCAATTGATTCTAATTGAATAGTTGAACGATTCAACAATCTAAAAATTTAGAATGCTTGTTATGTGATTGTAACTGATTCTCATGGAATAGCTGACCAATTCGGTGTTCTAGAGCCTCAGAATGACTTATTATACAATTCTAGTTGATTCTCATGGAACGGTTGAACGATTTGGTGATCTAGAAACTCGAAACAACTTGTTATGCGGTTGTAGTAGATTCTCATTGAACAGTTGACCAATTTAGCAATTTTGAAACTTAGAATGGCTTGTTATGCAGTTATAGTTGATTCTCATCGAACTGTTGACTGATTCCATGATCTAGAAACTCAAAATAGCTTGTTATGCGATTGTAGTTGATTCTTATCGAACGGTTTACCGATTTAGCGATCTAGAAACATAGAATGGCTTGTTATGTGATTGTAGCTGACTCTCTTCGAATGGTTGACTGATTTAGTGATGTAGAACCTTAGAATGACTTGTTATGCAATTCTAGATGATTCTCATCAAACGGTTAACCAATTTGATATTCTAGAACCAAATGACTTGTTGTGCCACTCTAGCTGATTCTCATCGAACAGTTGACTGATTCAATGTTCTAGAAACTTAAAATGGCTTGTTATGTGATTGTAGATGATTCTTATTGAATGCTTGACCGATTCAGTGATGTATAACCTCAGAATGAATTCTTATGTGATTGTAGCTAATTCTCATCAAATGGTTGACTAATTTAGTAATCTAGAACCTCAAAATGACTTGTTATGCAATTTTAGTTGATTCTCATCGAATGGTCGATTGATTCAATGATTTAGACCCTAAAAATTACTTATTGTATGATTGTAACTGATTCTCATTGAACGATAGACCATTTTAGTTATCCAAAAACTTAAAATAGCTTGTTATATGATTATAGTCGATTCTTATCGAAGGGTTGACCGATTTAGTGATCTAGAAACATAGAATGGTTTTTTATGTGATTATAACTGATTCTAATCAACCGGTTGATCAAGTAAGAGATCTAGAACCTCAAAATGACTTATTATGCGATTGTAGCTGATTTTCATTGAACAGTTGATCGATTCGGCAATCTAGAACCTCAGAATGTCTTCTTGTGCAATTGTAGCTGATTCTCATTGAAAGGTTTACCCATTCGGTGATCTAAAACTTCAAAATGAATTGTTATATGATTATAGATAATTCTCATCCAACGGTTGATTGATTCGATGATCTAGAACCTCAGAATGACTTGTTATGTGATTCTAGTTGATTATCATCGAACGGTCAACTGATTTGATGATCTACAACCTCACAATGACTTTTTATGTGATTGTAGCTAATTCTCATTGAACGGTTGACTGATTCGGTGATTTAGAAACTTAAAACAGCTTGTTATGTGATTGTAGTTGATTATGATCAAACAATTAACTGATTCAGTGATCTAGTAACTTAGAATGACTTGTTATGTGATTGTAATTGATTCTCATCGAACGGTTGACCGATTCGGTGATGTAGAACTTCACAATGGCTTATTATGTGATTGTAACTGATTCTCATCAAACGGTTGATCAATTTGACTATCTAGAAGCTCAGAATGACTTGTTATGCGATTATACATGATTCTCCTCAAACAGATGACCGATTTGGCAATCTAGAACCTCAAAATGACTTGTTATGTGATTATAGTTGATTCTAATCAAATAGTTGACCGATTCAGAAATCTAGAAACTTAGAATGACTTGTTATGTGATTATAGTTGATTCTCATCAAATAGTTGACCAATTCGGTGATCTTGAACCTCAGAATGACTTATTATACAATTCTAGCCGATTCTCATCAAATGGTTGACTGATTCAGTGATCTAGAACCTTAGAATGATTTATTATGTGATTCTAGTTGATTATCATCTAATAGTCGACTAATTTGATGATCTAGAACCTCAGAATGACTTGTTGTGTGATTGTAGCTGATTCTCATTAAATAGTTGACCGATTTGGCAATCTAGAAACTTAAAACAACTTGTTATGCCATTGTAGTCGATTATGATTGAATGATTGACTGATTCAGTGATCTAAAAACTTAAAATAGCTTGTTATAAGATTGTAACTGATTCTCATCGAATGGTTGACTGATTCAGCAATCTAGAACCTCATGATGAATTTTTATGCGATTGTAGTTGATTCTAATTGAATAGTTGACTGGTTCAAAAATCTAGAAACTCAAAATAGCTTGTTATGTGATTGTAGTCGATTCTCATTGAACAGTTGACCAATTTAGTGATCTAGAAACTTAGAATGGCTTGTTATGTGATTGTAGCTAATTCTCATCAGACGATTGACTGATTCGGCAATCTAGAACCTCAGAATGACTTTTATGCGATTGTCATCAAATGGTTGACCGATTCGGCTATCTAGAACATCAAAATGACTTGTTATCTGATTGTAGTTGATTCTCATCAAACAATTTACCGATTCAGTGATCTAAAACCTTAGAATGACTTGTTATGAGATTCTAGTTGATTCTCATCGAACAGTCGATTGATTCGATGATCTAGAACCTAAAAATTATTTATTGTAACAAGCCATTCTAAGCTTACAAATCACCAAACCAGTCAACACTTTGATGAGAATCAATTAAAATCATGTAACAAGCCATTTTGACCTTAAAAATCACCGAATCAGTCCGCCGTTCAAAGATAATCAATTACAATCATTGAACAAGCTATTTTGAGCTTACAAATCACTGAATTGGTCAACCATTTGATTTGAATCAATTACAATCACGTAACAAGCCATTCTAAGTTGACAAATCACCAAATTGGTTAACCGTTTGATGAGAATAAATTACAATCACATAACAAGCAATTCTCAGCTTACAAATCACTGAATCGATCAACCGTTTGATGAGAATCAATTACAATCACATAATAAGTTGGATGAGAATCAGTTACAATCACATAACAAGCCATTCTGAGCTTACAAATCATCGAATCGGTCAACTGTTCATTGAGAATCAATTACAATCATGTAAGAAGCCATTCTGAGCTTACAAATCATTGAATCATTCACCTTTTTGATGAGAATTAATTACAATCATGTAACAAGCCATTCTAAGCTTACAAATCATCGAATCGATCAACCGTTCAATGAGAATCTGCTACAATTATGTGACAAGCCATTCTGAGCTTACAAATCACTGAATTGGTCAACTATTCAATGAGAATCATCTACAATCATGTAACTAGCTATTCAGAGGTTATAAATCACCGAATCAGTCAACCATTGGATGAGAATCAACTACAATCATGTAACAAGCCATTCTGAGCTTACAAATCACTGAATTAGTAAATCGTTCAATGAGAATCTATTGCAATCATGTAACAAACTATTCTTAGCTTACAAATCACCAAATTTATCAACCATTTAATGAGAATCATTAACAATCACATAATAATTCATTCTGAGCTTACAAATCACTGAGTTGGTCAACCATTCGAAGAGAATTACCTATAATCATGTAAGGAGCCATTCTAAGCTTACAAATCACTGAATCAGTCAACAGTTCGATTAGAATCAGCTACAATCATGTAACAAGCCATTCTAAACTTACAAATCACCTAAATGATCAACTATTTCATGAGAATCAATTGCAATCATGTAAAAAGTCATTTTAAACTTAAAAATTACTTAATTGGTCAACCATTCGATGAGAATCAGCTACAATCATGTAAATGGCCATTCTTAGCTTAAAAATCATCGAATTAGTCAACCATTCGATGAGAATCAGCTATAATCATTAACAAGTGATTCTGAGCTTACAAATCACTGAATCGGTCAACTGTTTGATGAGAATTAGCTACAATCACGTAACAACCCATTCTAAGCTTACAAATCACTAAATCTATCAGCCTTTTGATGAGAATAAGTTAAAATCACGTAACAAGCCATTCTAAGCTTACAAATCAGAAAAATGGTCAACCATTCGATGAGAATCAATTGCTATTAGGTAACAAGCCATTTTGAGCTTACAAATCACTAAATCCATCAACTATTTGATAAGAATCATTTACAATCACGTAAGAAGCCAGTCTGAGCTTACAAATTACTGAATCGGTCAACCATTTGATGAGAATCAATTGCAATCACGTATCAAGCTATTTTGAGCTTACAAATTACTGAATTGATCAACCATTTGATGAGAATCATTTACAATCACGTAACAAACCATTATGACCTTATAAATCACGGAGTCAGTCAACTGTTCGAAGAGAATCAATTACAATCATGTAACAAGCCATTTTGATCTTACAAATCACTGAATCAATCAACCGTTTGATGAGAATCAATTATAATCATGTAACAAGCCATTCTTAGCTTACAAATTACTGAATCAGTCAATCATTTGATGAGACTCATCTACAATCACGTTGTTAACAAGCCATTCTGAGCTTACAAATCACTAAAACAAGAAACCGTTTGATTAGAATCAATTGCAATCATGTAATAAGCTATTTTGAGCTTACAAATTACCGAATCCATCAACTATTTGATGAGAATCAGTTACAATCATATAGCAAGCCATTCTAAATTTACAAATCAGCGAATCGGTCAATCATTCGATGAGAATTAGCTAAAATCATGTAACAAGCCATTCTGAGCTTACAAATCACCAAATCGGTTAACTGTTTGATGAGAATCAGTTACAATCATGTAACAAGCCATTCTGAGCTTACAAATCACCGAATCAGTCAACCATTCAATCAGAATCAATTACAATCATGTAACAATCTATTCTAAGCTTACAAATCACTGAATCGGTCAACCGTTTGATGATAATAAGTTAAAATTATGTAACAAGCGATTCTAAACTTACAAATCACCGAATCAGTCACCTGTTCGATGAGAATTGATTACAATCATGTAACAAGCCATTTTGGGCTTACAAATCATAGAATCGATCAACCGTTCGATGAGAATCAGCTACAATCATGTAACAAGCCATTTTGATCTTACAAATCACTGAATCAGTCAACTGTTCAATGAGAATCATCTACAATCATGTAACAAGCCATTCTGAGGTTACAAATCACAAAATCAGTCAACCGTTGGATGAGAATCAACTACAATCACGTAACAAGCCATTCTGAGCTTACAAATCACCGAATCGGTCAACTATTTGATGAGAATCAGCTACAATCACATAATAATCCTTTCTAAGCTTACAAATCATTGAATCAGCCAACCGTTTGATGAGAATCAACTACAATAATGTAACAAGCCATTTTGAACTTACAAATCATCGAATCAGTCAACTGTTTAATGAGAATCAACTACAATCATGTAACAAGCCATTCTGAGCTTACAAATCACCGAATTGGTCAACTGTTTAATAAGAATCAATTACAATCATGTAAAAAGCCATTCTTAAGTTACAAATCACTAAATTGGTCAACTGTTCTATGAGAATCAGCTACAATCATGTAACAACCCATTATGAGCTTACAAATCACTGAATCAGTGAACCGTTCGATGAGAATCAATTACAATCACGTAACAAGCTGTTCTAAGCTACAAATCACCAAATCATTTAACCATTCAATGAGAATCAATTACAATCATGTAACAAGCCATTCTAAACTTACAAATTACTGAATCCTTCAACCGTTCGATGAGAATAAATTACAATAATGTAACAAGCTATTCTTAGCTTACAAATAACTAAAGTAGTCAACTATTTGATTAGAATCAGCTACAATCATGTAACAGTCATTCTAAGCTTAGAAATCACCCAATTGGTCAACCATTCAATGAGAATCAATTACAACCACGTAACAGGCCATTCTTAGCTTAAAAATCACCGAATCGGTCAACTATTCAATGAGAATCAGCTACAATCATGTAACAAGCCATTTTGAGCTTACAAATAACTGAATAGGTCAACCGTTTGAAGAGAATCAACTACAATCACATAACAACCCATTCTGAGCTTACAAATCATGAAATCAGTCAACTGTTCGATGAGAATCAATTACAATCACGTAACAAGCCATTGTGAGCTTACAAATCAGCTACAATTACAAAACAAGCCAATCTAAGGTTATAAATCACCGAATCGGTTGACCCTTCGATGAGAATCATTTACAATCGTGTAAGAAGCCATTTTGAGCTTACAAATCACCAAATCGGTTAATCGTTCGATGAGAATCAGCTACAATCACGTAACAAGCCATTCTGAGCTTACAAATCACCAAATCGGTCAACTGTTCAATGAGAATCAATTACAGTCATGTAACAAACTATTTTGAGTTTACAAATCACCGAATCAGTCAACTGTTCGATGAGAATAATCTCCAATCATGTAACAAGCCATTCTAAGCGTAAAAATAACTGAATCGGTCAACCGTTCGATGAGAATCAATCACAATCACGTATCAAGCCATTGTGAGCTTACAAATCACTGAATCAGTCAACCGTTCGATGAGAATCAATTGCAATCATGTAACAAGCCATTCTGAGATTACAAATCACTGAATCGATCACCCGTTCTATGAGAATCAATTACAATCATGTAACAAGCCATCTTAAGCTTGCAAATCACTAAATCGATCAATCGTTTGATGAGAATCAGCTACAATCAGCTAACAAGCCATTCTAAGCTTCCAAATCACAAAATTGGTCAATCGTTCGATGAGAATTAGCTACAACCACGTAACAAGCAAATCTGAGCTTACAAATCATTGAATCAATCAACCCTTCTATGAGAATCAATTACAATCATGCACGAAGCCATTCTGAGCTTACAAATCACTAAATCGGTCAACTGTTTGATGGGAATCAACTGTAATCACCTAATAAGCCAATCTGAGCTTATAAATCACTGAATCGGTCAACCATTTGATGAGAATCAGCTACAATCATGTAACACACCATTCTGAGCTTACAAATTATCGAATCAGTCAAACGTTCGATGAGAATTAGCTACAATCACGTAACAAGCCATTCTGAGCTTACGAATCACTAAATCGGTCAACCGTTCGATGAGAATCAACTACAATCATGTAACAAGTCATTGTGAGGTTCTACATCATGAAATCGGTTGACCGTTCGATGATAATCAACTAGAATCGCATAACAAGTCATTTTGAGGTTCTAGATCCCCGAATCAATCAACCATTCGATGAGAATTAGCTACAATCACATAACATGTTATTTTGACATTCTAGATTGCCAAATCGGTGAACCGTTTAATGAGAATCAACTACAATCAGACAACAAGTCATTCTGACTTTCTAAATTGCTGAATCGGTCAACCATTCGATTAGAATCAGTTACAATTGCATAAGAATCCATTCTAGGTTTCTAGATCACTCAGTGATTTGTAAGCTCAGAAAGGCTTGTTACGTGATTGTAGCAGATTCTCATCAAATAGTTGACCGATTCGGTGATTTGTAAGCTTAGAATGACTTGTTATGTGATTGTAGTTGATTCTCATCCAACGGTTGACCGATTTTGTGATTTGTAACCTCAGAATGGCTTGTTACATGATTGTAGATGATTCTCATCGAACAGTTGACTGATTCAATGATTTGTAAGATCAAAATGGCTTGTTACATGATTGTAGCTGATTCTCATCAAACGGTTGATCGATTCAGTGAATTGTAAGCTCAGAATGGCTTGTTACATGATTGTAATCAATTCTCATCGAACAGGTGACCGATTCGGTGATTTGTAAGCTCAGAATGGCTTGTTACATAATTTTAACTTATTATCATCGAACAGTTGACCAATTCAGTGATTTGTAAGCTCAGAATTGCTTGTTACATGATTGTAATTGATTCTCATCGAACAGTTGACTGATTTAGTGATTTGTAAGCTTAGAATAGCTTGTTACATGATTGTAATTGATTCTAATTGAATGGTTGACCGATTCAGCGATTTGTAAGCTCAGAATGGTTTGTTACATGATTGTAACTAATTCTCATCAAATGATTGACCGATTCGATGATTTGTAAGCTCAGAATGGCTTGTTACGTGATTTTAGCTAATTCTCATTGAATAATTGACCGATTCAGTGATTTGTAAGCTTAGGATGACTTGTTACGTGATTGTAACTAATTCTCATCGAATGGTTGATGGATTTAGTAATTTGTAAGCTCAAAATGGCTTATTACATAATTGTAATTGATTGTCATCGAACGGTAAACTTATTACATGATTGCAATTGATTCTAATCAAACAGTTTCCTATTTTGGTGATTTGTAAGCTCGGAATAGCTTGTTAACAACGTGATTGTAGATGAGTCTCATCAAATGATTGACTGGTCCAGTAATTTGTAAGCTAAGAATGGCTTGTTACATGATTATAACTAATTCTCATCGAACGGTTCACCGATTCAGTGATTTGTAAGATCAGAATGGCTTGTTACATGATTGTAATTGATTCTCTTCAAATAGTTGACCGATTCAATGATTTGTAAGGTCAGAATAGTTTGTTATGTGATTGTAAATGATTCTCATCAAATGGTTGATCAATTAAATAATTTATAAGCTCAGACTGGCTTCTTACATGATTGTAAATGATTCTCATCGAATAGTTGACTGATTTAGTGATTTGTAAGCTCAGAATGGCTTGTTACATGATTGCAATTGATTCTCATCAAATGGTTGACCATTTTTCTAATTTATAAGCTCAAAATGGCTTGTTACATGCTTGTAACTTATTCTCTTTGAAAGGTTGATAGATTCAGTGATTTGTAAGCTCAGAATGGGTTGTTACGTGATTGTAGTTGATTCTCATTAAACAGTTGACTGATTTAGTGATTTGTAAGCTCAGAATGGGTTGTTACGTGATTGTAGTTGATTCTCATCGAACAGTTGACTGATTTAGTGATTTGTAAGCTCAGAATGGCTTGTTAATGATTGTAGCTAATTCTCATCGAACGGTTGACCAATTCAATGATTTTTAAGCTAAGAATGGCCATTTACGTGATTGTAGCTGATTCTTATCGAACGGTTGACCAATTAAGTAATTTTTAAGTTCAAAATGGCTTTTTACATGATTGTAATTGATTCTCATCAAATGGTTGATCATTTTGGTGATTTGTAAGCTCAGAATGACTTGTTACATGATTGCAGCTGATTCTAATTGAACTATTGACCGATTCAGTGATTTGTAAGCTTAGAATGGCTCTTTACATGATTGTAGGTAATTCTCATCAAACTGTTGACTAGCTCATTGATTTGTAAGCTCAAAATGAATTCTTACATGATTGTAAATAATTCTCATCAAACGGTTGATCGATTCGGTGATTTGTAAGCTAAGAATAGTTTGCTACGTGATTGCAATAGATTCTCATCAAACGGTTTACCGATTTAGTGATTTATAAGCTCAGAATGGCTTGTTATGTGATTATAGTTGATGCTCATCCAATGGTTGACTGATTCAATGATTTGTAACCTCTGAATAGCTAGTTACGTGATTGTAGATGATTCTCATTGAACAGTTGACCAATTCGGTGATTTTTGTAAGCTCAGAATGGCTTGTCACATAATTATAGCTAATTATCATTGAACGGTTGATCGATTCGATGATTTGTAAGCTTAGAATGGCTTGTTACATGATTGTAATTAATTCTCATTGAACAAGTGACCAATTCAGTGATTTGTAAGCTTAGAATGGCTTCTTACATGATTATAATTGATTCTCAATGAACGGTTGACCGATTCAGTGATTTGTAAATTCAGAATGGCTTGTTACGTGATTGTAGCTAATTTTCATCCAACTTGTTATGTGATTGTAATTGATTCTCATCGAACGGTTGACCGATTCAATGATTTGTAAGCTCAAAATTGCTTGTTATGTGATTGTAATTGATTCTCATTGAACAGCTGACTGATTCGATGATTTTTTAGCTCATAATGGCTCGTTACATGATTGTAATTGATTCTCATCAAATGGTTGATCGATTTAGTGATTTGTAAGCTCAGAATAGCTTGTTCAATGATTGTAATTTATTCTCTTTGAATGGTTGACTGATTCAGTGATTGTTAAGCTCAGAATGGCTTGTTACGTGATTGTAATTGATTCTCATCGAAGTGCTGACCGGTTCAGTGATTTGTAAGCTCAGAATGGCTTTTTACGTGATTGTAATTGATTCTGATTGAATGGTTGACTAATTCATTGATTTGTAAGCTTAGAATGGCTTCTTACGTGATTGTAATTGATTCTCATCAAATAGTTGACCAATTCAATGATTTGTAAGCTCAAAATAGCTTGTTTCCTGATTGTAATTTATTCTCATCAAACAGTTGACCGATTCAGTGATTTTTAAGGTCAGAATCAATCATCTATTTTATGAGAATCATCTATAATTGCATAACAAGTCATTCTAAGGTTCCAGATAGTCAAATTGATCAATCATTGGATGAGAGTCAGTTATAATAGCTTAATAAGCCATTGCGAAGTTCTAAATCACTGAATCGGTCAACCGTTCGATGAGAATTAGTTACAATCACATAAAAAGTCATTCTAAAGTTTTAGATCGCTAAATTGATTAATTGTTCGATGAGAATTGACTACAATCGCATACCAAGCTATTTTGAGTTTCAAGATTATGGAATTGGTCAACCATTTGATGAGGATCAACTATAATTGTATAACAAGCCATTCTAAGTTTCTAAATCACTAAATCAGTCAACCATTCGATGAGAATCTCTTACAATCACATAATAAGCTATTTTGAGTTTCTAGATCGCTAAATCAGTCAACCGTTCAATGATAATCAAGTTGAATTGCATAATAAGTCATATGGAGGTTCTAGATTGCTGAATTGGTCAAGTGTTTGATGAGAATTAGTTACAATCGTATAATAAGTCATTCTAAGTTTCTAGATTGCTAAATTGGTCAACTAGTTGATTAGAATCAACTATACTCTCATAACAAGTCACTCTAAGGTTCTAGATTGCCGAATCAGTTATTTTTTTGAAGAGAATCACCTATAATCACATAACAAGTCATTTTGAGGTTTTAGAAAGTTAAATCGATCAACCGTTTGATGAGAATCAGTTACAATCGCATAATAAGCCATTGTAAAGTTCTAGATCACTGAATCGGTCAACCGTTTGATGAGAATCATTTACAATCACATAACAAGTCATTCTAAGTTTCTAGATCACTGAATCAGTCAATCGTTTGATTATAATTGACTACAATCACATAACAAGCTACTTTAAGTTTCTAGATTGCCGAATCGGTCAACTGTTCAATGAGAATTAGCTATAATCACACAATAATTCATTGTGAGGTTCTAGATTGTCGAATCGGTCAATTGTTCAATGATAATCAACTAGAATCACATAACAAGTCATTCTGAGGTTTGAGCTTGTCGAATCAGTGAACCGTTTGATGAGAATCAGCTACAATCATATAACAAGTCATTTTCACGTTCTAGATCACCGAATCAGTCGACTTTTTTATGAGAATCAACCACAATTGCACAACAAGTCATTGTGAGGTTCTAGATTACCAAATCGGTCAACCATTTGATGAAAATTAGCTAGAATCACATAATAAGTCATTTTGAGGTTATAGATCACCGATTCAGTCAACCATTCAATTAGAATTAGTTACAATCGCATAACAAGTCATTTTGACATTCTAAATCATCGAATCAGTCAACCATTTGATGAGAATTAGCCACAATTGCACAACAATTCATTATGAGGTTCTAGATCACTGAATCGGTCAACCATTCAATGAGAATCAACTAAAATCATACAATAAATAATTTTTAGGTTCTAGATCATCGAATCGATCGATCGTTTGATGAGAATCAACTACAATCTACTTGAGTTTTGGAAGTTCCTAATCTCTCAAAATTCTATCTCTGACCCAAAACTTGCCTTCTCTCCCATAATGTGTCTTCAAATAGCCATCCGTCGATTTGGCACCAAAATAGATTTGGCGCCAAAAAGGTTTGGCGCCAAAACATGTCAAAATTATGTCTCTTTCTACTTTCGGCAATTTGGTGCCAAAAGAGATGCTTCGGAACTCAAATTTCACCGGGATGAAATTTAGTGAATTCCCCAACTGCAAGTCCAACTTCCGGGGGCCATAACTTCCTAACCGGGACTCCGATCGACAAAAACTTTGCGCCGTTTAGTTCCTCAAAATTGGCTCGAAATCTCTACGAGGCCATTTAGTGCCTCAAAATTGGCTTGGAAGATTTTTCAGGAATTTTTTAGAAACTTAAATTTAGAATAACTTTTGAATGGTAAATGTTGTTGACCTAATTCTTTCTCTAGACTGTGTATCTTTACAATTGCAAGCTACACTAGCAACCACTTCCCTTGAAAATTTATAATCAAGCCCTCATACAACATTAATGATTTTCCCTGATGAATAGTAACTCCTAATGAACAATGACCAAATAGTGTTTTCTTCCTATGACATAGGAAACTAACCAGAATAGCTATTATCAAGCATTGCTTCCTTCAGAGTAACTAGCTAATGTTTTTGGGTGATGTAGGATTTCCCTGACACCACTGCATGCTCCTGCATCAGAGAATCAGTTACAATCATATAACAAGCCATTCTAAGTTTCTAGATTGCTGAATCAGTCAACTATTCTCTTAGAATAACTTAGAATCTCATAACAAGTCATTCTGAGGTTTTCGATTGTCGAATCAGTCATTTATTTGATGAGAATCAACTAGAATTGCATAACAAGTCATTCTATGGTTCTAGATAGTCAAATCATTCAACCGTTAAAAGAGAATTAGTTACAATCGCATAATTAGCCATTGTGAAGTTCTAGATCGTGGAATCGGTCAATCGTTTGATCAGAATCAACTAGAATCATAATAAGCCATTGTGAAGTTCTAGATTGCTGAATCAGTCAACCGTTCGATGAGAATTAGTTAAAATCACATAACAAGCCATTGTGAAGTTCTAGATCGCCGAATCGGTCAACCATTCGATGAGAATCAGTTACAATCACATAACAAGCCATTCTAAGTTTCTAGATGACTGAATCAGCCAATCATTCGATCATAATTGACTACAATCGCAAAATAAGTTGTTTTAATTTTCTAGATCACCAAATGGTCAACTATTCGACGAGAATCAACTATAATCACATAACAAGTCATTCTGAGGTTCTAGATCACCAAATTGGTCAACCGTTCAATGGGAATTAGTTACAATCACATAATAAGCCATTCTAAGTTTCTAGAAAGCCGAATCGGTCAACTGTTCAATGAGAATCAACAGCAATCGTAAAACAAGTCATTCTAAGTTTCTAGATTGTTGAATTAGTCAACCATTCGATGAGAATCAACTAGAATAGCTTAACAAGTCATTCTAAGGTTCTTGATCACTGAATCATTTAACCGTTTGATGAGAATCATCTACAATCACATAAAAAGCCATTCTAATTTTCTAGATTTCTAAATCGATCAACCATTCAATGAGAATCAACTAGAATTGTATAACAAGCTATTTTGAGTTTCTAAGTTGTTTAATTGGTCAACCATTCAATGAAAATCTACTACAATTGCACAACAAGTCATCCTGAGGTTCTAGATCGCCAAATCGGTCAACTGTTTGATGATAATTAGCTATAATCACACAACAAGTCATTTTGAGGTTCTAGATCATTGAATCGGTCAACCATTCGATGAGAATTAACTAGAATCGCATAATAAGTCATTCTAAGGTTTGAGATCACCGAATCGGTCAACCATTCGATGAGAATCAACTACAATCATACAACAAGTCATTCTAATGTTCCAGATTGTCGAACCAGTCAACCGTTTGATGAGAATGAGCTATAATCACATAACAAGTCATTTTGAGGCTCTAGATCATTGTATCAGTTAGTCATTCAATGAGAATTAATTACAATTACATAAAAAGAAATTCTAAGTTTCTAGATCGCTGAATTGGTCAACCGTTCGATGACAATCGACTATAATTGCATAACAAGTTGTTTTGAGTTTCTAGATTGTTGAATCGCTCAACCGTTCAATTATTAACTATAATCTCACAAATAGTCATTCTAAGGTTCTAGATCATCAAATTGGTCAACTATTTTATGAGAATCAACTAGAATCACATAACAAGTCATTCTAAGGTTGTAGATCACTGAATCGGTCAACCATTCAATGAGAATGAGCTACAATCGCATAACAATTCATTTTGAGGTTCTAGAATGCTGAATCGGTCAACCGTTCGATTATAATCGACTACAATCACATAACAAGTTGTTTTGAGTTTCTAGGTTGATGAATCAGTCAACTATTCGATGAGAATAACCTACAGTCACATAACAATTCATTCAGAGGTTCTAAGATCGTCGAAATTCATTTTGAGGTTCTACATCATCGAATCACTCAATTTTTCGATGAGAATCGTCTATAGTTGCATAACTAGTTATTTTGAGGTTCTAAATTGTTGTATAGGTCAACCATTCGATGAGAATCAACTACAATCACATTACAAGTCATTCTAAATTTTTAGATCACTGAATCGGTCAATCGTTCAATGAGAATTTACTACAATCGCATAACAAGCTATTTTGAGTTTCTAGATTTTTGAATCTTGTCTGTTAAAGGAATGGGGAAAATGTAGGTTATTATTATTGTTTACATTATTATTAGTTTCCAAAACATTGAACTTTTTTGATTATGTGTTTTTAACGATATCTTCTTTTTCAAGTCTTCGTTTTAGTTCTGAAAATCTATTATAATGTATGAGTGTATTGTTACTGTTAAATAGTTCAATGCCATTGATATACCCTTTATACCATTCTGGGTTAAAATAGTATAAAGACCTATTTGTTATTATCCTTAATGTTTTAAGGGTTACATCCATGAATTTAGAATCAACTAGAAATTTGACTTCTCAGGAAGAGAGATAATTAGATTATATACCAGTTACGTTTCCTAACAGAGCACCAATCTTTTCCAAAATCTTACTATGTAGTAGCTCTACTAGAATTCTTTTATCACTATCCATTTGGAAATTGTTTGATTAGAAAAACTAATAGGGTTGAAGGGAAATATATCGGCAACTTAATGAGTTTATCTCTCTCATACATCTATTTTGTTTCTACTGTTATGTCAAGAAAGTGATGTCATCTTTTCTAAGAGTCATCAAACCTCAGTAGTTTTCCACTTAATTGATAAACAATATAGTTGGAAAGATAAAATATGTGAAAGTTATTAACTGTTAATTTTTTTCACTACTCATTATTCTTTTCGGGATTTCATTAGAAGCTCAATCTTGTTATAGCAAAAAAAACTAGCCTAATTGAATTTCTTCAAATTAACCAATGGTCGTCCCTGTGATAGTACCAACATGTTTTCTTCAATCAAAAAACACAAGAAAAATAATATGATTGAGGTGGTGATAGACTTTTATACATAATTAAAGTTATCTTCTTTGATGTCAAAATCAATTCCAATGGGCAAATTCTTATCATAATCATATTCATTATCATTCTTATTAAAGGTAAGAGAATGTTGTAAACATGAATTCAAATTATATATTTCATCTCCTAGTTTCTCATCATTAGATTTGTCCTAAAATCAAATCTATTGATAGTAACATTTTATTAAACTATTCTTTTGAGTTGTCTAGGCCTGAAATTCAATATATATTAATAGGAAACAGCCATAGGTCAAAAATATGTCCTTATTTCATTGACTGGAACTGTCCATATCTATGGCTATGAACACTTGTATAAATATGGTTTTCCTACCAATAATATTATGCAAGTATTTTTCTTTTATGCATGTGTAGTATTTAAGGCCCAAAAAGTTTTAAGTTCTCTTGGTTTCAACTTTCAATGCTCTAGAGATATTAAAATGTCAGAATACAACTATTATCTTATTAACAAAATATGTATCTATGGCATCTTCCATATTAGTGAGGAATTCCTAATGTTGATTGTTGTTGAATTGGTGCTTCTAGTGTGGCATCTTGATTTTTTGGTTGGCATAGGTTTATAATAAATCACTTGAATTTATATAAACTTCATAATTTTATGAATTCTCTTGTTTAAATTCTTGGCATGATATAATTTTTCTCCATAGATATGCAAGTTTAAGTTGAAATATAAGAATCTACTCCCTTCATAAAATTAGATGAACTAGGAATATGTTTCTAGCACATAGATTCATAATTTAAGTTTTCCCTAGTTTTGGTTGGTTCTCCCTCTCAACCCTTATGCTAAAATAATGCTCTTCTTCCTACTGAGGGATATACTAGAGATCAAAGGTACTTCTCCAATGAATAATTTTCTATATTCTTATAAATAAAGTCCTGTTGTAATTTCTTTTAGGATTCCCTCTAGATTTTGTACTTAAATGCCTTAAAAAATATTAGGTTTATTTATAAATCTCATTAGGTTCCTTTCCACAATAGGATTATGCATGTTTGCATTGTGAAACACATATGAAAACATTGATGTAGGGAAATAGATACGCTCACGTATCTTACATGGCCTATGTATATAGCAGTTTTTACTCTTGACCTGAAGTTATATACATGTAAAAGATAGCTATTAGAATCATCAAAATAATAGATATGTACACATTATATTTTGATGTACCTATCTGCATCTTCTCTATAGCTCATTGTAGTTTTCAACGTTTACATGACCATAAAATATGCCTTCAAAGGTCATCAGATCAATGGTTCATGTAATTTTAAGGATACTTCTAAAAGTTCCCTTTTGAAATAGATATATCTCTTTCCCTCTGATCGCATTTTAATTTTTCATATACAAGTAATATTTTGTGATATTTTAAACTAGTATGTTGAAAACTATCAAGTTTCCTTTACAATTCTTCAAACAAAATATTCTTTCTTTTTCCTTTCATTGTTCAACATTTCCTCCCAACTTTTATTTATGTTGGTTGTATGTAAATCACCTTTAAATCCAAAAAAACTAAAAAAACCTCTCATTTGAATTTTCTCTTTATGGTTAGGAGTTGCATCATGGAACATTATATGGAGAATATTTGAGGGACATTCTAGTGAAGGCACTTAAAAATTTTCACTTCCCAAATATACTATTCACTTCCATTTTACATTAGACATTATATTTCATCTTTAATTATTTCATCCCTCACTTGATTGATTCTTCTTAACTTATGCAAATGAAAGAAACATTGTGATTTCATGTGTGCTCTCTTACTGGTTGAGAAAAGAGTAAAATTTGACATCAAAACTATACCAAAAATTTAATGATTTTATCTCTCACATACATTAGTTTTGTTGCTTGTATTATATGAAGAAATTGATGTCACCTTTTATAAGAGTTATTAATGCTCAATAATTTTCCCTTTAATTGATATACAGTGTAGTTGGAAAGCTAAAATTTGTGAGATTTATTAACTATTGAATTTACACATTCACTCATTATTTTCCTCAGGGTTTCACTACATGTTTAGGATTTTTATACAACAAAAATATCCTAGGTGAATATCGTCAAATTAACTAAAAGTTGTCTCTTTGATAGTATCAGTTGCAAGTTTTGCACAATAAAAAACATAGGAAAAGAAATATGATTAGAATAGCCATTCTTAGCTTACAAATCACTGAATCGATCAACTGTTAGATGAGAATCAACTACAATCATGTAACAAGCCATTCTAAGCTTACAAATCACCGAATTGGTCAACCATTCTATGAGAATTAGCTACAATCACGTGACAACCCATTCTAAGCTTACAAATCACTGAATCGGTCAACAGTTCAATGAGAATCAGCTACAATCATGTAACAAGCTTTTCTGAGCTTACCAATCATTGAATCAGAAAACCATTCGATGAGAATCAATTACAATCATGTAACAAGTCATTCTGAGCTTACAAATCACCGAATCATTCAACTGTTCGATGAGAATCAATTACAATCATGTAACATGCCATTTTTAGCGTTCAAATAATTGAATCAATCAATCATTCAATGAGAATCAATTACAATCATGTAACAGGCCATTCTTAGCTAACAAATCATTGAATCGGTCAATCGTTTGATGAGAATCAGCTACAATTATGTAACAAGCCATTCTGAGCTTATAAATCACTGAAACGGTCAACCGTTTGATGAGAATCAGCTACAATCACCTAACATGCCATTGTGACCTTACAGATCATTGAATTGGTCAACCATTTGATAAGAACCAATTGCAATCATGTAACAAGCCATTCTAAGCTTACAAATCACTGAATCAGACAATTGTTTGATGAGAATCAATCACAATCACCTAACAAGCCATTGTGAGCTTACAAATCACTAAATCGGTCAACTGTTCAATGAGAATCAATTTCAATCATGTAACAAGCCATTCTAAGCTTACAAATCAATGAATTAGTCAACTATTCGATAAGAATCAATTACAATCACGTAACAAGTCATTCTAAGCTTGCAAATCATCGAATTGGTCAACTGTTCAATGAGAATCAGCTACAATCACGTAACAAGCCATTCTAAGCTTACAAATTACCGAATCGGTCAATCGTTCAATGAGACTCAATTACAATCATGTGACAAGCCATGCTGAGCTTACAAATCACCGAATCGGTCAACCGTTCGATGAGAATCAATTATAATCACATAACAAACCATTCTGAGCTGACAAGTCACTAAATTTGTCATTCCATGAGAATTAGCTACAATCACTAAACAAGCCATTCTGAGCTTACAAATCATCGAATCGGTCAACTGTTCGAAGAGAATCAGCTACAGTCACCTAAAAACCCATTCTGAGCTTACAAATCACTGAATTGCTCAATCGTTCGATGAGAATCAATTGCAATGATGTAACAAGTCATTCTAAGATTAAAAATCACCGAATCAATCAAACATTCGATGAGAATTAGCTACAATCATGTAATAGGCCATTTTGAGCTTATAAATCATCGAATCCATCTACTGTTCGCTGAGAATCAATTACAATCACGTAACAAACCATTCTTACCTTCCAAATCACTGAATCGTTCAATCATTTGATGAGAATAAGCTACAATCACGTAAGTAGCTATTCTGAGCTTACAAATCACCAAAATGGTAAACCATTCGATGAAAATCAATTACAATCATGTAACAAGCCATTTTGAGCTTGCAAATTACCAAATCAATCAACCATTCGATGATAATCAATTACAATGACATAACAAACCATTTTGAGCTTACAAATAAATGAATCGGTCAACCCTTTGGTGAGAATCAGCTACACTCATGTAAGAAGCTATTCTGAGCTTACAAATCACCCAATTGGTCAACCATTTGATGCAAATCAACTACAATCATGTAACAAGCCATTCTAAGCTTACGAATCACTGAGCCAGTCAACCATTCTTTGAGAATCAGCTACAAGCATGTAACAACCCATTATGAGTTTACAAATCACCAAATTAGTCAACTGTTCAATGAGAATAAATTACAATCACATAGCAAGCCATTCTTAGCTTATAAATCACCGAATCGATCAACCGTTTGATGAGAATCAGCTACAATCATGTAAAAATCCATTTTAAGCTTACAAATCATAGAATCGTTCAACCGTTCGATAAGAATCAATTACAATCATGTAACAAGCCATTCTTAGCTTACAAATCACTAAATCGATTAACCATTTGATGAGATTCAGCTACAATCATGTAACAAGCCATTCTGAACTTACAAATCACCGAATCAATCAACCATTCTATGAGAATTAGCTACAATCACATAACAACCCATTCTAAGCTTACAAATCACTAAATCGGTCAACAGTTTGATGAGAATCAGCTAAAATCATGTAAGAAGCTATTCTGAGCTTACCAATCACCGAATCAGATAACCATTCGATGAGAATGAATTACAATCATGTAACAAGCCATTATGAGCTTACAAATCACCGAATCATTCAACCGTTCGATGAGAATCAATTACAATCACGTAACAGGCCATTTTTAGCTTACAAATCATTGAATCGGTCAATCATTCAATGAGAATCAATTACAATCACGTAACAGGCCATTCTTAGCTAACAAATCATTGAATCGGTTAATCATTCGATGAGAATCAACTACAATCACGTAACAAGCCATTCTGAGCTTACAAATCACTGAAATGGTCAACCGTTTGATGAGACTCAGCTACAATCACTTAAGAAGCCATTCTAAGCTTACAAATAACTGAATTGGTCAACCGTTTAATGAGAATTAGCTACAATCACCTAACAAGCCATTTTGAGATTACAAATCATCGAATTAGTCAACCATTCGATGAGAATCAATTGCAATCATGTAATAAGCCATTCTAAGCTTACAAATCACTGAATCGGTCAACCGTTCTATGAGAATAAGCTACAATCATGTAACAAGCCATTCTGAGCTTACAAATCACATAATCTATCTACAGTTCAATGAGAATCACCTACAATCATGAAACAAGCCATTCTTAGCTTACAAATCACTGAATTAGTCAACTATTCGATGAGAATCAATTACAATCATGTAACAACCTATTTTGAGCTTACAAATCACTAAATCATTCTACTGTTTGATAAGAATTAATTACAATCATGTAACAAGCCATTTTGAGCTTACAAATCATGAAATCGGTCAACCGTTCGATGAGAATCAACTACAATCACGTAACAAGCCATTGTGAGCTTACAAATCACCAAATCTATCAATCGTTTGATGAGAATCAACTACAATCATGTAACAAGCCATTATTAGCTTACAAATCACTGAATCGGTCAACCATTCGATGAGAATCAGCTAAAACTATGTAACAAGCCATTTTGAGCTTACAAATCACCGAATCGATCAACCGCTCGATGAGAATCAGCTAGAATCACGTAACAAGCCATTCAGAGCATACAAATCATCAAATTAGTCAACTGTTCGATGAGAATGAATTACAATCATGTAGCAAACCATTCTGAGCTTAAAAATCACTGAATCGGTCAACCATTCGATGAGAATAAATTACAATCACGTAACAAGCTATTCTAGGCTTACAAATCACCAAACTGGTCAACCGTTCGATGAGAATTAATTAAAATCATGTAACAAGTCATTCTTAGCTTATAAATCACCGACTCAGTCAATCGTTCGATAAGAATCATCTCTAATCACGTAACTAACCATTTTGAGCTTACAAATCACCGAATCGGTCAACCGTTTGACGAGAATAATCTCCAATCAAGTAACAAGCCATTCCGAGCTTACAAATCACTAAAATAGTCAATCGTTTGATGAGATTCATCTACAATCACGTAACAAGCCATTCTGAGCTTACAAATCATTGAATCGGTCAATTATTCGATGAAAATCAGCTAATATGAGAATCAATTACAATCACATAATAAGCCATTGTGAGCTTACAAATCATCGAATCGGTCAACTGTTTAATGAGAATTAATTGCAATCATGTAACAAGTCATTCTGAGCTTTCAAATCAATCAATCTGTCAACTGTTCCATGAGAATCAGCTACAATCACGTAACAACCCATTCTGAGCTTACAAATCACTGAATTGGTCAACCATTCGATAAGAATCAATTACAATTATGTAACAAACCATTCCTAGCTTACAAATTACCGAGTCGGTCAACCGTTCGATGAGAATAAATTACAATCATGTAAAAAGACATTCTAAGCTTACAAATCACTGAATCGATCAACCATTCGATGAGAATCAATTATAATCACGTAACCCATTTTGAGCTTACAAATCACCGAATCGGTCAACCATTTTATGAGAATTAGCTACAATCATGTATCAAGCCATTTTAAGCATACAAATCACTGAATTGGTCAACCGTGTGATGAGAATGAGTAACAATCATGTAGCAAGCCATTCTAAGCTTACAAATCACCGAATCGGTCAACCGTTCGATGAGAACTAGCTACAATCACGTAACAAGCTTTTATGAGCTTACAAATCATTGAATCGGTCAACTGTTCGATGAGAATTGGCTACCATTATGTAACAAGCCATTCTGAGCTTACAAATGACCGAATCGGTCAACCGTTCGATGAGAATAAATTACAATCACGTAACAAGCCATTCTGAACTTACAAATCACTGAATCAGTCAACTGTTCAATGAGAATATGCTACAGTGAGAATCAATTGCAATCACGTAAGAAGCCATTGTAAGCTTACAAATCACCGAATCAGTCAACTGTTCGATGAGAATACGCTACAATGAGAATCAATTGCAATCATGTAACAAGCCATTGTAAGCTTACAAATTATCGAATCGGTCAACCGTTTGATGAGAATCATATCTAATCATGTAACAAGCCTTCTGAGCTTACAAATCACTGAATCTATCAACCGTTCGATGGGAATCAATTACAATCACATAACAAGCCATTCTAACCTTACAAATCACTGAATCGATCAACTGTTTAATGAGAATCAATTATAATCATGTAACAAGCCATTGTGAGGTTGTAAATCACCAAATCGGTCAATTGTTCGATGAAAATTATTTACAATCACGTAACAAGCTATTTTGAGCTTAGAAATCACCGAATACATCAACCGTTCGCTGAAAGTCAATTACAATCATGTAACAAGCCATTCTGAGCTTACAAATCAATGAATCGATCAACCGTTCAATGAGAATCAATTACAATCACGTAACGAGCCATTCTGAGCTTACAAATCACCAAATCGGTCAAACGTTCGATGAGAATTAGCTACAATCATGTAACAAGTCATTCTGAACTTACAAATCACCAAATCGGTCAACCGTTCTATGAGAATTAGCTACAAACACATAACAACCCATTTTGAGCTTACAAATCTCTGAATCAGTCAACCGTTTGATTAGAATCAGCTACAATCATGTAACAAGTCATTGTGAGCTTACAAATCACTGAACCGATCAACCGTTCAATGAGAATCAACTACAATCACGTAACAAGCCATTCAAGCTTACAAATCATCGAATCGGTCACTATTAGATGAGAATCAATTACAATCATGTAACAAGCTATTTTGAGCTTACAAATCATTGAATCGGTTAACCGTTCAATGAGAATTAATCACAATCATGTAACAAGTCATTCTGAGCTTACAAATCATCAAATCGATCAACCATTCGATGAGAATCAACTACAATCATGTAACAAGCCATTCTGACTTTACTAATCACTGAATCAGTCAACCATTCAAAGAGAATCAGCTACAATAAAGTAACAAGCCAGTCTGAGCTTACAAATCACCGAATCAATCTACCATTCGATGAAAACATATTACAATCATGTAACAAGCCATTCTGAGCTTACAAATCACTGAATCGGTCAACCATTCGATGAGAATCTATTAAAATCACGTAACAAGCCATTCTTAGCTTATAAATCACCGAATCGGTCAACCGTTCGATGATAATCATTTACCATTACGTAACAAGCTATTATGAGCTTACAAATCACCGAATCTATCAACCGTTCGATGAGAATTAGCTACAATCAAGTAACAAGCCATTCTGAGCTTACAAATCATTGAATCGGTCAACTGTTGGATGGGAATCAACTATAATCACATAACAAGCCATTCTGAACTTACAAATCACCAAATCGGTCAACCATTCGATGAGAATCAACTAGAATCACATAAAAAGCTATTCTGAGCTTACAAATCATTGAATCAATCAACCGTTTGATAAGAATCAACTACAATCATGTAACAAGCTATTCTGAGCTTTCAAATAATAGAATCAGTCAACCATTCGATGAGATTCATTTACAATCATGTAAGAAGTCATTTTGAGTTTATAAATCACCGAATCGGTCAACCATTTGATGAGAATCATCTACTATCACGTAAGAAGCCTTTCTAAGCTTACAAATCATTGAAACGGTCAACCGTTTGATGAGAATCAGCTACAATAACATAGCAAGCCATTCCGAGCTTACAAATCATTGAATCGGTCAAGTATTCAATGAGAATAAGCTACAATCATGTAACAAGCTATTCTGAGATTACAAATCACCGAATTAGTCAACCATTCCATGAGAATTAATTACAATTACATAACAAACCATTCTTAGCTTACAAATCACTAAATCGGTCAACCGTTCGATGAGAATTAGTAGCAATCACGTAACAAGGCATTCTAAGCTTACAAATCACTGAATCGGTAAAAAGTTCGATGAGAATCATCTCCAATCACGTAAGAAGTCATTCTGAGCTTAAAAATCACCGAAGTAGTCAACCATTTGATCAGAATCAATTGAGATCATGTAATAAGCTATTCTAAGCTTACAAATCCTTGAATCGGTCAACCGTTCTATCATAATTAGCTACAATCACGTAACAAGTCATTTCGAGCTTACAAATCAGTGAGACAGTCAACCATTTGATGAGAATCAACTACAATCATGTAACAAGCCATTCTTAGCTTATAAATCAATAAATCGGTCAACAGTTCGATGAGAATAAATTATAATCATGTAACAACCTATTATGAGCTTACCAATCACCAAATTGGTGAACCGTTCACTGAGAATCAACCACAATCATGTAAAAAGTCATTCTAAGCTTAAAAATTATCGAATCGGTCTATCGTTTGATGAGAATCAATTATGATCACGTAGCAACCTATTCTGAACTTACAAATCACCGAATCAGTCAACCGTTCGATGAGAATCATCTCCAATCATGTAACAAGCCATTCTGAGCTTAAAAATCACCAAATCGATCAACCGTTCCATGAGAATTAATTACAATCATGTAACAAGCCATTCTGAGCTTACAAATCATTGAATCAATCAACCGTTCAATGAGAATTAGCTACAATCATGTAACAATCTATTATGAGCTTACAAATAATTGAATTGGTTAACCGTTCGATGAGAATCAATTACAATCACGTAACAAGCCAATCTGAGCTTACAAATAAGCAAATTGGTCAACCGTTCGATGAGCATCAATTACAATCATGTAACAAGCTATTATGAGCTTACAAATCACCGAATCGGTTAATCGTTCGATGATAATCAATTACAATCACGTAACAAACCATTCTGACCTTACAAATCACCGAGTCGATTAACCGTTCGATGAGAATAATCACGAATCATGTAACAAGCCATTTTGAGCTTACAAATCACTGAATCGGTCAACTATTCATTGAGAATAAGTTACAATAACCTCAAAATAGTTTGTTATAAGATTGTTGCAGATTATGATTGAATAGTTGACCGATTCGATGATTTATAACCTTAGAATGAGTTGTTATGAGAGATTATAGTCGATTCTGAGTGAAGGGTTGACTTATTCAAAAATATGTGACCTTAGAAAGACTTTTTATGATATTGTAGTTGATTCTGAGTGAAGGGTTGATCGATTCGATAACTTGTAACGTCAGACTGGCTCATTATAACATTATAGCCAAGTCTAAGTGAATGGTTGACAGAATCAGTGATCTACAACCTTAGAATGACTTGTTATAAGATTATGGATGACTCTAATTGAATGGTTGATTAATTTAGCAAATTTCAACCTTAGAATAGCTTATTATGGGTTTAAAGATAATTTTGAGTTCAGGTTGACTGATTCGGTGATCTACAACCTCAAAATGGCCACTTATGAGATTTTAGTTGATTCTAAGTAAAGGGTTGACTGATTCGGTGATCTGCAACCTCAGAATGACTTATTATGAGATTGTAGTTGATTCTAATTGAACAATTGAACCGATTCGATGATTTGACTATCTAGAACCTTAGAATGACTTGTTATGCGATTATAGATGATTCTCATAAAAAATATGACTAATTTGGCAGTTGTAGAACCTCATAATGACTTGTTATGGAATTGTAGTTGATTCTAATTGAATAGTTGACCGATTCAACAATCTAGAAACTTAGAATGGCTTGTTATGCGATTCTAATTGATACTCCTCAAATAGTTAACCAATTCGGTGATCTAGAACCTTAGAATGACTTATTATACAATTCTAACTGATTCTCATCGAATGGTTGACTGATTCAACGATATAAAAACTCAAAATAACTTGTTATGAGATTGTAGTAGATTCTCATGGAACGGGTGACCGATTTAGAAACTTAGAATGGCTTGTTATGCGATTGTAGCTGATTCTAATCGAATGATTGACCAATTTCACGATCTAAAAATTTAAAATAACTTGTTATGCGATTGCAATCGATTCTCATCAAACGGTTGACTGATTTAGTGATCTAAAAACTTAGAATGGCTTGTTATGTGATTGTAGTTGATTCTCATTGAATGGTTGACCGATTTGGTGATGTAGAACCTTGCAATGACTTGTTATGAGATTCTAGCTTATTCTCATCGAACAGTTAACCGATTAGACGATCTAGAACCTCAGAATGACTTATTGTGCGATTGTAGCTGATTCTCATCGAACGGTTGACTGATTTAGTGATCTAGAATGTTAAAATAACTTGTTATGTGATTGTAGTTGATTCTCATCGAACGGTTGACTTATTCACTGATTGAGCAATTTAGAAACTTAGAATAGCTTGTTATGCGATTGTAGTCGATTGTTATCGAATGGTTGACCAATTTAGTGATCTAAAAACTTAGAATGGCTTGTTATGCGATTGTAACTAATTTGGCTATCTAGAACCTCAAAGTGACTTGTTATGTGATTCTAGTTGATTCTCATCGAACAGTCAATCGATTCAATGATCTAGAACCTAAAAATTACTTATTGTGTGATTGTAGCTGATTCTCATCAATGATTGATTGATTCAATGATCTAAAAATTTAAAATAGCTTGTTATGCGATTATACTCGATTCTCATCGAATGGTTGACCAATTTTGTGACCTAGAAACTCAGAATCACTTATTATGTGATTGTAACTAATTCTAATCAAACGGTTGACCAAATTGGCAATCTAGAACCTCAGAATGACTTATTATGTGATTGTAACTAATTCTAATCAAACGGTTGACCAAATTGGCAATCTAGAACTTCAGAATGACTTATTATGTGATTCTAGCTAATTTTCATCAAACGGTTGACCGATTCGACAATCTAGAACCTCAGAATGACTTGTTGTGTGATTGTAGCTGATTCTCATCAAACAGTTGACTGATTCGATGATCTAGAACATCAAAATGACTTGTTATGTGATTGTAGCTAATTCTCATCAAATGGTTGACTTATTTAGTGATCTAAAAACTTAAAACAACTTGTTATGCAATTGTAGTCAATTATGATTGAACGATTGACCGATTCAGTGATCTCAAAACTTAGAATGACTTATTATGCTATTGTAACTTATTCTTATTGAACAGTTGACCGATTCAATGATCTAGAACTTCACAATGGCTTATTATGCGATTGTAACTGATTCTCATCGAACGGTTGATCGATTTGAATATCTAGAACTTCAAAATGACTTGTTATGCGATTATAGATGATTCTCATCAAATAGATGACTGATTTGGCAATGTAGAACTTCAGAATGACTTGTTATGTGATTGTAGTTGATTTTAAGCAAATAGTTGACTGATTTAGCAATCTAGAAACTTAGAATCGCTTGTTATATGATTGTAACTAATTCTCATCGAACAATTGACCAATTCGGGGATCTAGAACCTCAGAATGACTTATTATGCAATTCTAGCTGATTCTCATCGAACGGTTGACCGATTCGGCGATCTAAAAATTCAAAATAGCTTCTTATTCAATTGTAGATGATTCTCATCGAATGGTTGACCGATTCGGTGATCTAGAACGTCAAAATGACTTGTTATGCGATTTAGAAACTTAAAATAGCCTGTTAGGTGATTGTAGTCGATTGTTATCGAACGATTGACCGATTTAGTGATCTAAAAACTCAAAATGACTTATTATGCGATTGTAAATGATTCGGCTATCTAGAACGTCAAAGTGACTTGTTATGCGATTCTAGTTGATTCTCATCGAATAGTCAATCAATTCGACAATCTAGAACCTAAAAATTACTTTTTGTGCGATTGTAGCTGATTCTCATCAACGGTTGACTGATTTAGCAATCTAGAAACTTAAAACAGCTTGTTATGCGATTATAGTAGCTTCTCATTGAACGGTTGACTGATTGAGTGATCTAGAAACCTAGAATGGATTCTTATGTGATTGTAACTGATTCTAATCGAACGGTTGACCAATTCGGCAATCTAGAATGTTAGAATGACTTGTTGTACGATTGTAGCTGATTCTCATCAAATGGTTCACCGATTCGACAATCTAGAATGTTAAAATAACTTGCTATGTGATTGTAGATGATTTTCATTGAACGATTGACTGATTCAGGGATCTAGAACCTCACAATGACTTGTTATACGATTCTAGTTGATTATCATTGAACAGTCAACTAATTCCATGATGTAGAACCTCACAATGACTTGTTATGTGATTATAGTTGATTCTCATCAAACGGTTGATCGATTCAATGATTCGTAAGCTCAGAATAGCTTATTACATGATTGTAGCTGGTTCTCATCGAACGTTTGAGTGATTCGATGATTTGTAAGCTCAGAATGACATGTTATGTGATTGTAGTTGATTCTCATCCAACGGTTGACCGATTCGGTGATTTGTAAGCTAAGAATAGCTTGTTACATGATTGTAGATGATACTCATCAAATGGTTGACCGATTCGATAATTTGTAAGCTCAAAATGGCTTGTTACGTGATTGTAATTAATTCTCATCGAATGATTGACCGATTCAGTGATTTGTAAGCTGAGAATGGATTGTTACATGATTGTAATTGATTCTCATCGAACAGTTGATCAATTTGATTATTTGTAAGCTCAGAATGGCTTGTTACATGATTGTAATTGATTCTCATCGAACAGTTGAGTGATTCCGTGATTTGTAAGCTCATAATGGCTTTTTACATGATTTTAATTTATTCTCATCAAATGGTTGACCGATTCGGTGATTTGTAAGCTCAGAATGGTGTGTTACATGATTGTAGCTGATTCTCATCAAATGGTTGACCAATTCAGTGATTTATAAGCTTAGAATGGCTTATTAGGTGATTGTAGTCGATTCTCATCAAACGATTGACTGATTCAGTGATTTGTAAGCTTAGAATGGCTTCATGCATGATTGTAATTGATTCTCATAGAAGGGTTGACCGATTCAGTGATTTGTAAGCTCAAATTTTCTTGTTACGTGGTTGTAGCTAATTCTCATCGAACTATTGACCAATTTGGTGATTTGTAAGCTTAGAATGGCTTGTTACCTGATTGTAGCTGATTCACATCAAATGATTGACCGATTCAGTGATTTGCAAGCTTAAGATGGCTTGTTACATGATTATAATTGATTCTCATAGAATGGGTGATCAATTCAGTGATTTATAATCTCAGAATGGCTTGTTACATGATTACAATTGATTCTCATCAAACGGTTGACTGATTTAGTGATTTGTAAGCTCACAATGGCTTGATACGTGATTATGATTGATTATTATCAAACAGTTGACCGATTTAATTATTTTTAAGCTCAGAATGGCTTGTTACATGATTAGAGATGATTCTCATCGAATAGTTGACTGATTCGGTGATTTGTAAGCTCAAAATTGCTTGTTACGTGACTGTAATTGATTTTGATCGAGTAGTTGACTGATTCAATGATTTGTAAGCTTGGAATAGCTTGTTACATGATTGTAGTTGATTCTCATTAAACGATTGACCAATTTGGTGATTTGTAAGCTCAGAATGGCTTGTTACGTGATTATAGTTTATTCTCATCAAAAGGTTGACCGATTCGGTGATTTATAACCTTAGATTGGCTTGTTTCATAATTATAGCTGATTCTCATTGAATGGTTGACAGATTCAGTGATTTGTAAGCTTGGAATGGCTTGTTACATGATTGCAATTGATTCTAATCAAACAGTTGACCGATACAGTGATTTGTAAGGTCACAATGGCTTGTTACATGATTGTGATTGATTCTCATCGAATGGTTGACTGATTGGATTATTTGTAAGCTTAAAATGGCTTGTTACATGATCGGAGATGATTCTCATCGAACGGTTGACTGATTCAGTGATTTGTAAGTTCAAAAATACTTGTTGTATGGTGTAAAAGTGACCACACTTCTATGAACCATTACATGCAAGGTTGCTCAACAATGAGGCCTCACAAAGCGGCTCATAGCTCTCTATGCATGGAGTTGCAAGGGACTATGATAAATTTGCTCTCAGCTAGAACTATAAACTTGTGACCTTGCTAGTCAACCATACAATGAGAGATTCAAATCTAGAGACAAGGGAAAGAATGCCAATATCCCCAAAATGAATCAAATATGCAATGCAAATCTAAAATGAGTATGCAAGCTTAATCTATCAAATGACAATGCAAACTAATCTATGAAAGGAAATTGCAGTGGATTACAAACCCCTATTTAAGCTATGTGAAGCTAAATCTATTGCATAAAAGGAAACTAAGCTAATAATGAAGCCATGAATGCAACTATAAAAAGAAATATGCAACTATAATGAAAATGCAATAACAAGTCTTCAAAACTTGGATGCAAGAATGTCTTCAAAGAGAGCTCCAAAAACCTGCAGCATAACAATAGCATGAAAACAAGATATGCAAATGAAGAAGAGAGCTCTTCTTTTATAGGAAATGAAAATCAATGGACGGTTGAGATCAAGAGGCAAAATACTTAATAAACGATGGAGAAAAAAAGAAGCTCAATCCATGTGCACAAGATTGCTCCAATGAGAAAATTAGAGTTGACTTTTGTGTCCATGTGAGACAAAAGGTACTTTTCTTCTTTTTGTAAAATAAGAATAATGCTTTATTTGTGCAACTTAGGATAAGAGGAAAAGGTGGGGCTTTTTTATTTATTTAAAAGGGGAGGAAATATTCCTTTTAAGTAAATAAAAATTTAGGATAAAATGGTTAGCCCATAGGATAAAATCTAATATATGATCAAAATTAAGACTTGATCAAGAAATTGATAATGTTGAAAATACTGATTACTGATAAAAATGATTCAGGATTGATAAATCGAATAAATGGGGCCCAAAGTCTAGGCGACCATTTTTGGGTGCATACACTTGTTACATGACTGTAATTGATTCTCATCGAATGGTTGATTGATTCGGTGATTTGTAAGCTCAAAATCACTTGTTACATGATTATAGAATTCTCATCGAACGGTTAACTAATTTGGTGATTTGTAAGCACAGAATGGCTTCTTACATGATTGCAAATGATTCTCATCGAATGGTCGACCGATTCGGTGATTTATAAGCTCACAATAGTTTGTTACGTGATTGTAATTGATTCTCATCGAACGGTTGATCGATTCTATGATTTGTAAGCTCATAATGGGTTATTATGTGATTGTAGTTGATTCTCTTCGAACAGTTGACCTATTCAATTATTTGTAAGCTCAGAATGGCTTGTTACATGATTGTAGCTGATTCTCATTGAACAGTTGACCGATTCGGTGATTTGTAAACTAAGAATGGCCTGTTACGTGGTTGTAATTGATTCTCATTGAATGGTTGACCGATTGGGTGATTTGTAAGCTCAGAATGGCTTGTTACGTGATTGTAGCTGATTCTCATCAAACAGTTGACTGATTTAGTTATTTGTAAGCTAAGAATGGCTTGTTACGTGATTATAATTTATTCTCATCGAACGGTTGAAGGATTCAGTAATTTGTAAGTTCAGAATGGCTTGTTACATGATTGTAATTGATTCTCATCGAATGGTTAAATGATTTGGTGATTTGTAAGCTCAGAATAGCTTGTTACATGATTGTAATTGATTGTCATCGAACTGTTGACCAATTCAGTGATTTGTAAGCTCAGAATGGCCTTTTACTTGATTGTAGCTAATTCTCATGAACGGTTGACCAATTTGGTGATTTGTAAGCTCAGAATGGCTTGTTACGTGATTGTAGTTGATTCGCATCGAACGATTGACCGATCGGGTGATTTGTAAGCTCAGAATGGCTTGTTACGTGTGTGTAACTGATTCTCATCAAACGGTTTACTAATTCACTTATTTGTAAGCTCAAAATAGCTTTTTACGTGATTGTAATTGATTCTCATTGAATGGTTGACTATTTCAGTGATTTGCAAGCTCAGAATGGTTTGTTACGTGATTGTAATTGATTCTCATCAAAGGGTTGACTGATCTAGTGATTTGTAAGCTCAAAATGGCTTGTTATATGATTATAGCTCATTCTTATCAAATAGTTGACCGATTCGGTGATTTGTAAGCGCATAATGACTTGCTACGTGATTGTAGCTGATTCTCATCGAACGGTTGACCGATTCAGTGATTTGTAAACTTAGAATGGCTTGTTACATGATTGTAGCTGATTGTCATTGAACTGTTGACCGATTCATTTATTTGTAAGCTTAGAATGGCTTGTTACATGATTGGAGATGATTCTCGTCGAATGGTTGACTGATTTAGTTATTTGCAAGCTTAGAATAGCTTGTTACATGATTGTAGTTGATTCTCATCGAATAGTTGACCAATTCGGTGATTTGTAAGCTAATAGTTTTTTGTTACGTGATTGTAGTTTATTCTCATCAAACGGTTGACTAATTCGGTGATTTATAAGCTCAGAATGGCTTGTTACATGATTGTAATTGATTCTCATCAAAAGGTTGAGCGATTTGGTGATTTGTAAGCTTAGAATGGCTTGTTACATGATTGTAGCTGATTCTCCTTGAACGGTTTATCGATTTGATTATTTGTAATCCCATAATGGCTTGTTACTTCACTGATTCAGTGATTTGTAAGCTCAGAATTGCTTGTTACATGATTGTAGCTGATTATCATTGAACGATTGCTTAATTCGGTGACTTGTAAGCTCAGAATGGCTTGTTACATGATTGTAATTTATTCTCATTGAATGGTTGATCGATTCGGTGATTTGTAAGCTCAAAATAGCTTGTTATGTGATTGTAACCGATTCTCATCAAACGGTTGACCAATTCGATGATTTGTAAGCTTAGAATAGCTTGTTTGTGATTGTAGTTGATTCTCATCGAACGATTGCCTGATTCAATTATTTGCAAGCTCAGAATATCTTGTTACGTCATTGTAGTTCATTATTATCAAACAGTTGACCGATTTGGTTATTGTAATTGATTCTCATTGAATAGTTGACCGATTCGATGATTTGTAAGCTCAGAATGGCTTCTTACGTGATTGTAAATAATTCTCATTGAACAGTTGACCAATTCAGTATTTGTAAGCTCAGAATGGCTTGTTACATGATTGTAAATTAATTCTCATCGAATAGGTGACTGTTTTGGTGAATTGAAAGCTCAAAATAACTTGTTACGTGACTGTAGTTGATTCTCATTGAATGGTTGATCAATTTAGTGATTTGTAAGCTCAGAATGGCTTGATCCATGATTACAGTTGATTCTCATCAAATGATTGACCGATTCAATGATTTGTAAACTTAGAATAGCTTCTTACATGATTGTAAATAATTCTCATTGAACGGTTGACCGATTCGGTGATTTGTAAGCTCAGAATGGCTTGTTACCTGATTGCAATTCATTCTCATTGAATGGTTGACCATTTTTGTGATTTGTAAGTTCAGAATGGCTTGTTACGTGATTGTAGCTTATGCTCATTGAAAGGTTGACAAATTCAGTGATTTGTAAGCTTAGAATGGGTTGTTACGTGATTGTAGCCGATTCTCATCGAACAATTGACCAATTTAGTGATTTGTAAGCTCATAATGACTTGTTAATGATTGTAGCTAATTCTCATCCAATGGTTGACTGATTCAGTGATTTGTAAGCTCAAAATAGCTTCTTACATGATTGCAATAGATTCTCATCGAACAGTTGACCTTTTCATTGATTTGTAAACTCAGAATAACTTTTTACGTGATTGTTGCTTATTCTCATCAAACGGTTGATAGATTTAGTGATTTGTAGGCTTAGAATGGCTTGTTACGTGATTGTAGCTGATTCTCATCGAATGGTTGACCGATTTGGTGATTTGTAAGCTAAGAATGGCTTGTTACATGATTGTAATTGATTCACATCAAATGATTAACTGATTCAGTGATTTGTAAGCTCAAAATAGCTTGTTACGTTATTGGAATTGATTCTCATCAAATAGTTGATAGATTTGATTATTTGTAAGCTCAGAATGACTTGCTATGTGATTCGAGATGATTCTCATCGAACGATTGATTGATTCGGTGTTTCATAAGTTAAGAATGACTTGTTACGTGATTGTAATTGATTCTCATGAAATGGTTGATCGATTCAGTGATTTATTAGCTAACAATGGCTTGTTGCGTGATTATAATTAATTCTCATCGAACGGTTGACCGATTTGGTGATTTGTAAGCTCAGAATGGCTTGTTACGTGATTGTAGATGATTCACATCGAACGATTGATGGATTTAGTGATTTTTAAGCTCAGAATAGCTTGTTACGTGATTGTAGCTGATTTTCATTGAACGATTGACTGATTCGATGATTTGTAAGATAAGAATGGCTTGTTACATGATTGTAATTGATTCTCATCAAACGGTTGACCGATTTGATGATTTGTAAGCCCAAAATAGCTTGTTACATGATTGTAGCTGATTCTCCTCGAATGGTTGACCGATTCGGTGATTTGTAAGCTCAGATGGCTTGTTACATGATTGTAGCTAATTCTCATCGAACAGTTGATGGATTCGGTGATTTATAAGCTCAGAATGGTTTGTTACGTGATTGTAGCTAATTCTCATCAAACGGTTGATCGATTCGGTGATTTGTAACTTAAGAATGACTTTTTACGTGATTGTAATTGATTCTCATCAAACAGTTGACCGATTCGGTGATTTGTAAGCTCAGAATGGCTTGTTACGTGATTGTAGCTGATTCTCATTGAATGGTTGACCGATTAGGTGATTTGTAAGTTCAAAATGGCTTGTTACGTGATTGTAGCTAATTCTCATCGAACGGTTGACCGATTCAGTGATTTGTAAGCTCAGAAAGGCTTGTTACATGATTGTAGCTAATTCTCATCAAATAGTTGATAGATTCTATAATTTTTATGCTCAGAATAGCTTGTTACATGATTGTAGTTGATTCTCATACAATGGTTGACCGATTTTGTGATTTGTAACCTTAAAATGGCTTGTTACATGATTGTAGATGATTCTCATCAAACAATTGACTGATTCAGTGATTTATAAGATCAAAATGGTTTGTTACATGATTGAAGTTGATTCTCATTGAACGGTTGATCAATTCGGTGATTTGTAAGCTCAGAATGGCTTGTTAGATTATTGTAATCAATTCTCATCAAACAAGTGACCGTTTCGGTGATTTGTAAGCTCAGAATGACTTGTTACATAATTTTAACTTATTATCATCGAACGGTTGACCAATTTAGTGATTTGTAATTTCAGAATTACTTGTTATGTGATTGTAATTGATTCTCATCAAACGGTTGATCGATTCGATGATTTGTAAGCTCCTAATAGATTGTTACGTGATTGTAATTGATTTTGATTGAATGGTTGACCGATTTGGTGATTTGTACGCTTAAAATAGCTTGTTACATGATTGTAACTGATTCTCATCAAATAGTTGACCAATTTAGTGATTTGTAAGCTCAGAATGGCTTGTTACATGATTTTAGCTGATTCTCATCAAATGATTGACTGATTTAGTGATTTGTAAGCTCAGAATGGCTTGCTACATGATTGTAATTGATTCTCATCGAATGGTTGATGGATTCAGTAATTTGTAAGCTCAAAATGGCTTATTACATGATTGCAATTGATTCTCATCAAATGGTAAAGTTATTACATGATTGGAATTGATTCTAATCAAATAGTTTCTTGTTTTGGTGATTTGTAAGCTTAGAATGGCTTGTTAACAACATGATTGTAGATGAGTCTCATCAAACGATTGACCGATTCAGTAATTTGTAAGCTAAGAATGGCTTGTTACATGATTATAATTGATTTTCATCGAACGGTTGACCGATTCAGTGATTTGTAATATCAGAATGGCTTGTTACATGATTGTAATTGATTCTCTTCAAACAGTTGACCGATTCGGTGATTTGTAAGGTTAGAATGGTTTGTTACATGATTGTAAATGATTCTCATCAAATGGTTGATCAATTCCATAATTTGGAAGCTTAGAATGGCTTGATATGAGATTGCAGTTGATTCTTATCAAACGGTTGACTGATTCAATGATTTGTAAGCTCAGTCTAGCTTCTTACGTAATATTAAATTATTCTCATCGAACAATTGACCGATTCAGTGATTTGTAAGCTCAAAATAGCTTGTTACCTAATTACAATTGATTCTCATCGAATGGTTGACCATTTTTCTGATTTGTAAGCTTAGAATGGCCTGTTACATGATTGTAACTTATTCTCATTGAAAGGTTGACAGATTCGGTGATTTGTAAGCTCAGAATGGGTTGTTACGTGATTGGAGCTAATTCTCATCGAACAGTTGACCGATTCAGTGATTTGTAAGCTTAGAATGGCTTGTTAATGATTGTAGTTGATTCTGATCGAACGATTGACCAATTCGGTGATTTTTAAGCTAAGAATGGCCATTTATGTGATTATAGCTGATTCTCATCGAACAGTTGACCAATTAAGTAATTTTTAAGCTCAAGATGACTTTTTACATGATTGTAATTGATTCTCATCGAATGGTTGACCATTTCGGTGATTTGTAAGCTCAGAATGGCTTGTTACATGATTATAGCTGATTCTAATCGAACTGTTGATTGATTCAGTGATTTGTAAGCTTAGAATGGCTCCTTACATGATTGTAGGTAATTCTCATTGAACCGTTGACCAGCTCGGTGATTTGTAAGCTCAGAATGAATTCCTACATGATTGTAAATTATTCTCATCAAAGGGTTGATCGATTTAGTGATTTGTAAGCTAAGAATAGTTTTTTACATGATTGCAATAGATTCTCATTGAACGGTTTACCGATTCAGTGATTTGTAAGTTTAGAATGGCTTGCTACGTGATTGTAGCTGATTCTCATCCAACGGTTGACCGATTCGGTGATTTGTAACCTCTGAATAGCTAGTTACATGATTGTAGATGATTTTCAATGAGCATTTGACCAATTCAGTGATTTGTAAGCTTAGAATGGCTTGTCATGTAATTGTAGCTGATTCTCATCAAACAATTGATCAATTCGATGATTTGTAAGCTCAGAATGGCTTGTTATATGATTGTAATTAATTCTCATCGAACAAGTGACTGATTCCATGATTTGTAAGCTCAGAATGGCTTGTTACATAATTATAGCTTATTCTCATCAAACGGTTGACCAATTCGATGATTTGTAATCTCATAATGGCTTGTTACGTGATTGTAATTGATTCTCATTGAACGGTTGACCAATTCAATGATTTGTAAGTTTTGAATGGCTTGTTATGTGATTGTAATTGATTCTCATCAAGCAGTTGACCAATTCAATGATTTGTAAGCTCAGAATGTCCTGTTATGTGATTGTAACTGATTCTCATTGAACGGTTGACCGATTCAGTGATTTGTAAGCTTAGAATGGGTTGTTACATGATTGTAGTTGATTCTTATCAAATGGTTGACCTATTTAGTTATTTGTAAGCTCAGAATGGCTTGTTATGTGATTGTAGTTGATTCTCATCAAATGGTTCACCAATTTAATTATTTGTAAGCTAAGAATGGCTTGTTACGTGATTGTAATTGATTCTCATCGAATGGTTGACCAGTTCGATGATTTGTAAGCTCAGAATGGCTTGTTACATGATTTTAGCTGATTCTCATCAAATGGTTGACCAATTCGGTGATTTGTAAGCTCAAAATGACTTCTTACATGACTGTAAATGATTCTCATCAAACAGTTGACCGATTCGATGATTTATAAGCTCACAATGGCTTGTTACATGATTGTAATTGATTATCATCGATCGGTTGACCATTTTGATGATATGTAAGTTCAAAATGTCTTGTTATGTGATTGTAGCTCATTCTCATCGAAAGGTTGAACAATTTAGTGATTTGTATGCCTAGAATGGCTTGTTACATGATTGTAGCTAATTCTCATCAAACGGTTGATCGATTCGATGATTTGTAAGCTTAGAATCACTTGTTACTTGATTGTAATTAATTCTCATCAAACGGTTGACTGATTCAATAATTTGTAAGCTCAGAATGACTTCTTACATGATTATAATTGATTCTCAATGAATGGTTGACTGATTCAGTAATTTGTAAGCTCATAATGGCTTGTTATGTGATTGTAGCTAATTCTCATCCAACATGTTATGTGATTGTAATTGATTCTCATTGAACGGTTGACCATTTTAGTGATTTGTAAGCTTAGAATTGCTTGTTATGTGATTGTAATTGATTCTCATTGAACAGTTGATCGATTCGGTGATTTGTTAGCTCAGAATGGCTTGTTACATGATTGTAATTGATTTTCATCAAATGGTTGACCAATTTAGTTATTTGTAAGCTCAGAATAGCTTGTTCAATGATTGTAATTGATTCTCTTCGAATGGTTGACCGATTCAGTGATTTTTAAGCTCAGAATGGCTTGTTACATGATTGTAATTGATTCTCATCGAAGTGTTGACCGGTTTGGTGATTTGTAAGCTTAGAATAGCTTTTTATGTGATTGTAGTTGATTTTGATTGAATGGTTCATCGATTCATTGATTTGTAAGCTCAGAATGGCTTGTTACATGAATGTAACTGATTCTAATCAAACGGTTGACCAATTTGATAATTTGTAAGCTTAGAATAGCTTATTTCATGATTTTAATTGATTCTCATCGAACGGTTGACCAATTTGATGATTTTTAAGGTCAGAATGGTCAGAATCGGTCATCTATTTCATGAGAATCATCTATAATTGCATAACAAGTCATTCTAAGATTTTAGATAGTCAAATTGATTAACCGTTAGATGAGAATTGGTTATAATAGCTTAATAAGACAACGTGAAGTTCTAGATCACCGAATCAGTCAACCATTCGATGAGAATCAGTTACAATCACATAAAAAGTCATTCTAAAGTTTTACATCACCATATTGGTCAACCATTCGATGAGAGTCAGCTACAATCACATAACAAACCATTCTAAGTTTCTAGATCACTAAATCGATCAATTGTTCGATGAGAATCAACTACAATTGCATACCAAGCTATTTTGAGTTTCAAGATTGTGGAATTGGTCAACCATTTGATAAGAATCAACTACAATTGCATAACAAGTCATTCTAAGTTTCTAAATCACTAAATCAGTCAACCATTTGATGAGAATCTCCTACAATCGCATAATAAGCTATTTTGAGTTTCTAGATCACTATATCGGTCAAGCGTTCAATGATAATCAACTTGAATTGCATAATAAGTCATATGGAGGTTCTAGATCATTGAATTGGTCAAGTGTTTGATGAGAATCAATTACAATCACATAATAAGCCATTCTAAGTTTCTAGATTGCTGAGTTGGTCAACTATTTGATTAGAATCAACTACAATCTCATAACAAGTCATTCCAAAGTTCTAGATTGTCGAGTCAGTTATTTGTTTGAAGAGAATCATCTATAGTCACATAACAATTTATTTTGAGGTTCTAGATAGTTAAATCGATCAACTGTTTGATGAGAATTAGTTATAATCACATAATAAGCCATTGTAAAGTTCTAGATCACCGAATTGGTTAACCATTTGATGAGAATCATTTACAATCACATAACAAGCTATTATAAGTTTCTAGATCACTGAATCAGTCAATCATTTGATTATAATTGAGTACAATCACATAACAATCTATTTTAAGTTTTTAGATTGCCGAATTGGTCAACTATTTGATGAGAATTAGCTATAATCGCACAATAATTCATTGTGAGGTTCTAGATCATCGAATCGATCGAGCGTTCGATGATAATCAACTAGAATCACATAACAAGTCATTCTAAAGTTTGAGATTACTGAATCAGTCAACTATTCGATGAGAATCAGGTACAATCACATAACAAGTCATTTTGACATTCTAGATCATCAAATCAGTCAACTGTTCGATGAGAATTAGCCACAATCACACAATAAGTCATTGTGAGGTTCTAGATTACCAAATCGGTCAACCATTTGAAGAAAATCAGCTAGGATCACATAATAAGTCATTCTGAGGTTCTAGATCACTGATTCAGTCAACCATTCAATTAGAATCAATCACAATCACATAACAAGTCATTTTGACTTTCCAGATCACTGAATCAATCAACCGTTCGATGAGAATCAGCCACAATCGCACAACAATTCATTCTGAAGTTCTAGATCACTGAATCAGTCAACCATTCAATGAGAATCAACTACAATCATACAATAAATAATTTTTATGTTCTAGATCATCGAATCAATTGACCGTTCGATGAGAATCAACTAGAATCACATAACAAGTCATTTTAAAGTTCTAGATCACTGAATCGATAAATTGTTCGATGAGAATCAGCTACAATCACATAACAAGTCATTTTGATGTTCTATATAGCCAAATCAGTCAACCATTTGGTAAGAATCAACTACAATCAAATAAAAAGTCATTCTGAGGTTCTAGATCTCCAAATCAGTCAACCGTCTAATGAGAATCAACTACAATCACATAACAATTCATTCTAAGTTTCTAGATCGCTAAATTGGTCAACCATTCAATGAGAATCGACTACAATCACATAACAAGCTATTTTGAGTTTCTAGATCATTGAATCAGTCAACCGTTTGATTAGAATCAGCTACAATTGCAGAATAAGCTATTCTAAGTTTCTAAATCGATAAATCGGTCAACCATTCAATGAGAATCTCCTACAATCACATAACAAGTTGTTTTGAGTTTTTAAATCACTGAATTGGTCAACTATTTGATGAGAATCAATTACAATCACCTAACAAGCCATTCTAAGTTTTTAGATTACTGAATCAGTCAACTATTCGATTAGAATCAACTACAATCACATAAAAACTCATCTTGAGGTTCTAGATTTCTGAATCGGTCATTTGTTTGATTAGAATAATCTATAATTGCATGACAAGTCATTCTAATGTTCTAGATAGTCAAATCATTCAACCGTTCATTGAGACTCAGTTACAATCACTAAATAAGTAATTGTGAAGTTTTTAGATTGCGGAATTGGTCAACCATTTGATGAAAATCAATTACAATCTCATAACAAGCCATTCTAAGTTTGTAGATCACTAAATCAGTCAATCATTCAATCATAATTGACTACAATGGCATAACAAGTTGTTTTAAGTTTCTAGATCACCAAATCAATTAACCGTTTGATGAGAATCAGCTACAATCGCACAACAAGTCATTCTAAAGTTCTAGATCATCGAATCGGTCAACCGTTAGATGATAATCAACTAGAATCGCATAATAAATCATTCTAAGGTTCTAGATCACCAAATCGGTCAACTATTTGATGAGAATTGGCTAGAATTGCATAATAAGTCAGTTTGAGGTTTGAGATCACCGAATTGGTCAACTATTTGATGAGAATCATCTATAATAACATAACAAGTCATTCTAAGTTTCTAGATTGTTGAATCGATCAACTATTTGATTAGAATCAACTATAATCACATAACAAGTTATTTTGAGGTTTTAGATTTTTGAATCGGTCATCTGTTTGAGGAGAATCATGTATAATCACATAACAAGTCATTCTGAGGTTCTAGATAGTCAAATTGATCAACTATTTGATGAGAATCAGTTACAATCGCATAATAAGCCATTGTGAAGTTCTAGATCACCGAATCGGTCAACCATTCGATGAGAATTAGTTACAATCACATAACAAGTCATTCTAAGTTACTAGATCACTGAATCAGTCAATCATTTGATCACAATCAACTACAATCACATAACAAGCTATTTTAAGTTTCTAAATCATCAAATCGGTCAACCGTTCAATGAGAATTAGCTACAATCACACAAGAAGTCATTGTGAGGTTCTAGATCATTGAATCAGTCGACCGTTCGATGATAATCAACTAGAATTGTATAACAAGTCATTCTGAGGGTCTAGATCACCGAATCAGTCAACTGTTGGATGAGAATTAGCTATAATCATATAATAAATCATTTTGATGTTCTAGATCACTGAATGGGTAAACCATTCGATGAGAATCAGCTATAATCACACAAGTCATTCTGAGGTTCTAGATTGCTGAATCAGTCAACCGTTCAATGAAAATCAGCTACAATCACATAATAAGTCATTTTGAGGTTCTAGATCACTTACTTGATCAACTAGTTGATTAGAATCAGTTACAATCACATGATAAACCATTCTAAGTTTCTAGATCACTAAATCGGTCAACCCTTCAATGAAAATCGACTATAATTGTATAACAAGCTATTTTAAGTTTTTGGATCACTGAAACAGTCAATCGTTCAATAAGAATTAGCTACAATCATACAATAAGTAATTTTTAGGTTCTAAATCATCGAATCAATCGACCATTTGATGAGAATCAACTAAAATTGTATAACAAGTTATTCTGAGGTTCTAGATTGCCAAATTAGTCAACCGTTCGATGATAATTAGCTACAATCACATAAGAATTCATTCTGAGCTTATAGATCACTGAATCGGTCAAGCATTTGATGAGAATCATCTATAATCACATAACAAGCCATTTTAAGTTTCTAGAACGCCGAATTAGTCAGCTCTTCGATGAGAATTAGCTAGAGTGGCACAACAAGTCATTTGGTTCTAGAAGGTCGAATTGGTTAACCGTTCAATGACAATTAGCTAGAATTGCATAACAAGTCATTCTGAGGTTCTACATCACCAAATCAGTCAACCATTCGATGAGAGTCAGCTACAATCACATAACAAGCCATTCTATGTTTCCAGATCGCTAAATCGGTCAACTGTTCGATAAGAATCAACTACAATTGCATAACAAGCTATTTTGAGTTTCTAGATTGTAGAATCGGTCAACAGTTAGATGAGAATCAACTACAATTGCATAACAAGCCATTCTAAGTTTCAAAATTGCTAAATTGGTCAACCGTTCGATGAGAATCTACTACAATCATATAACAAGTTGTTTTGAGTTTCTATAGAGCTGAATCATTCAACCGTTCCATGAGAATCAACTAGAATTGTATAATAAGTCATTCTGAGGTTTTAGAATGCTGAATTGGTCAACCATTCCATGAGAATCAGTTACAATCGCATAACAAGCATTTTAAGTTTCTAGATTGTTGAATAGGTCAACTATTCAATTAGAATCAATTGCAATCGCATAACAAATCATTTTGAAGTTCTAGATTGATAAATCAGTAATTTATTTGATGAGAATCATCTATAATCGCATAACAAGTCATTCTAAGGTTATAGATAGTCAAATCATTCAACTGTTCAATGAGAATTAGTTACAATCAGATAATAATCCATTGTGAAGTTCTAGATCGCTGCATCGGTCAACCGTTTGATGAGAATCAGTTACAATAGCATAAAAAGCCATTCTAAGTTTCTATATCACTAAATCAGTCAATCGTTCGATCATAATCGACTACAATCACATAACAAGCTATTTTAAGTTTCTAGATCACCGAATCAATCAATGAGAATTGACTACAATCGCATAACAAGCTATTTTGAGTTTCTAGATTTTTGAATCTTGTCTATTAAAGGACTTAGGGAAATGTAGGTTATTCTTATTGTTATTATTGGTTATTATTATTATTATTATCGATGAGAATTAGCTACAATTGCACAAAAATTCATTGTGAGGTTCTAGATTATTGAATTGGTCGAGCGTTCGATGATAATCAACTAGAATTACATAACAACTCATTCTGAGGTTCCAGATCACCGAATCAATCAACCGTTCAATGATAATCAACTAGAATCGCATAATAAGTCATTCTGAGGTTCTAGATCACTGAATATGTCAAGTCTTCGATAAGAATCAACTACAATCACATAACAAGTCATTCTGAGGTTCTAGATTGACGAATCGGTCAACCGTTCGATGAAAATAAGTTAGAATCACATAATAAGTCATCCTGAGGTTCTAGATCGCCGATTCGGTCAATCATTTGATTAGAATCAGTTAAAATCGTATTACAAGCCATTCTAAGTTTCTATATCACTAAATCAATCAACTATTTGATGAGAATTAGCTACGATTGCACAAGTCATTATGAGGTTCTTGATCATCAAATTGGTCGACTGTTTGATGATAATCAACTAGAATCGCATAACAAGTCATTCTAAGGTTCTAAATCACCAAATTAGTCAATCGTTCAATGAGAATCAACTACAAACACATAAAAATCTATTTTAAGTTTCTAGATCACTAAATCGGTCAACCGTTTGATGAGAATCAACTTTAATCGCATAACAAGATGTTTTAAATTTTTATATAGATGAATTAGTCAACCGTTAGATGAGAATCAGCTACAATCGCACAATAACTAAGTTTTAGGTTTTAGATCATCAAATCGATCGATTGTTCGATGAGAATCAACTGCAATTGCATAACAAGTCATTTTGAGGTTGTCGATCATCGAATCAGTCAACTGTTCGATAAGAACCATCTACAATCACATAACAAACTATTCTAAGTTTTTAGATCACGTAATCGGTCAACTGTTTGATTAAAATCAGCTACAGTGGCACAATAAGTTATTTTGAGGTTATAGATCATCAAATCAGTCAACTATTCGATGAGAATTAGCTATAATCGCATAACAAGTCATTCTAAAGTTCTACATCACAAAATCGGTCAACCATTCGATGAGAGTCAGCTACAATCACATAACAAGCCATTCTAAGTTTCTAGATTGCTAAATCGGTTAATCATTTGATGATAATTAACTACAATCACATAACAAGCCATTCTAAGTTTTTAAATCACTATATCGGTCAACCTTTCGATGAGAATTAGCTACAATCACATAATAAGTAATTTCTAGTTTCTAGATCCTTGAATCAATCGATCGTTTGATGAGAATCAACTAGAATCGCATAACAAGTCATTATGAGGTTCTAAATTACTGAATTAGTCAACTGTTTGATGGGAATAAGCTACAATTGCATAACAAGTCATTCTGAGGTTCTAGATCACCGAATCGGTCAACCGTTCGATGAGAATCATCTATAATCGCATAACAAGTCATTCTAAGTTTCTAGATCACCGAATCGTTCAACTGTTCAATGAGAATCAGCTACAGTGGCACAAGTCATTTTGAGGTTCTAGATCATCGAATCGGTCAACCGTTCAATGAGAATCAGTTAGAATTGCATAATAAGTCATTCTGAGGTTCTAGATCCCTGAATTGGTCAACTATTTGATGAGAATCAATTATAATTATATAACAAGCCATTCTAAGTTTCTAGATTGCTAAATTGGTCAACTATTCGATTAGAATCAATTACAATCGCATAACAAGTTATTCTGAGGTTCTAGATTGCCAAATCAGTCATCTGTTTGATGAGAATCATGTATAATTGTATAATAAGTCATTCTGAGGTTCTAGATATTCAAATCCTCAACTGTTCGATCAAAATGAGTTACAATCGCATAATAAGTCATTGCAAATTTCTAGTTCACCAAATTGGTCAACCATTCGATGAGAATAAGTTACAATCTCATTACAAGTCATTCTAAGTTTCTAGATCACTGAATCGATCAATCGTTCGATCATAATCGACTACAATTGCATGACAACTTGTTTTAAGTTTCTAGATTGCCACATCAGTCAACCGTTCTATGAGAATTAGCTACAATTGCACAAAAAGTCATTGTGAGGTTCTAGATCATCAAGTCGGTTGACCGTTAGATGATAATCAACTAGAATCACATAACAAGTCATTCTAAGGTTCTAGATTGCCGAATCTATCAGTCATTCGATGAGAATCAGCTACAACCACATAAAAAATCATTTTGACATTCTAAATTGCCGAATCGATCAACTGTTCGATGAAAATCAACTACAATCACATAACAAGTCATTCTTAGGTTTGAGATTGCTGAATCGGTCAACTATTTGATGAAAATCAACTAGAATTGCATAATAAATCATTCTGAGGTTCTAGATCTTTGAATCGGTCAATTGTTCGATGAGAATCAGCTAAAATTGCATAATAAGTCATTCTGAGGTTCGAGATCGCCGAATTGGTCAACTGTTTGATGAGAATCATTTATAATTGCATAACAAGCCATTCTAAGTTTCTAGATTGTTGAATCGGTCAACTATTCGATTAGAATCAACTACAATCACATAACAAGCCATTCTGAGATTACAAATGACCGAATCAGTCAAACGTTTGATGAGAATAAGCTACAATCACGTAAAAAGTCATTCTGAGCTTACAAATCACTAAAGCAGTCAACCGTTTAATGAGAATCTATTACAATCACATAACAAGCTATTCTCAACTTACTAATCATCGAATAGGTCAACCATTCGATGAGAATCAGCTACAATCCTGGAACAAGCCAGTCTAAGCTTACAAATCACCAAAGAAGTCAACCGTTTGATGATAATCAATTACAATCATATGACAAATCATTCTCAACTTACAAATCACTGAATAGGTCAACCATTCGATGAGAATCAGCTACAATCACGTAACAAGCCATTCTAAACTTACAAATCACCGAAGCGGTCAACCATTTAATTATAATCAATTATAATAAAATAACAAGCCATTCTGAGCTTAAAAATCACTGAAGTGGTCAACTGTTCGATGAAAATCAATTACAATCACATAAAAAGCTATTATGAGCTTACAAACCACCGAATAGGTCAACTATTCGATGAGAATCAGCTACAATCACGTAACAAGCCATTCTGAGCTTACAAATCACTGAATTGGTCAATCGTTTGATGACAATCAGTAACAATCAGGTAACAAGCCATTCTGAGCTTACAAATCACTAGATCAGCCAACTATTGAATGAGAATCAATTACAATCACGTAACAAGCGATTTTGAACTTACAAATCACCAAATCGGTCAACCGTTCGATCAAACTTAGCTACAATTACGTAACAAGCCATTTTGAGCTTACAAATCACTGAATCGGTTAACCGTTCGATGAGAATAAACTACAATAATGTAACAAGTCATTCTGAACTTACAAATCACTGAATCGGCCAACCGTTCGATGAGAATTAGCTACAATCACGTAAAAAATCATTCTGAGCTTACAAATTAGTCAACCATTTGATGACAATCAGTTAAAATCACATAACAAGATATTATGAGTTTACAAATCACTGGATCTGTCAATCGTTCAATGAGAATCAATTACAATCACATAACAAGCGATTTTTAGCTTACAAATAACCAAATCAGTCAACCATTTGATGAGAATTAGCTACAATTACGTAACAAGCCATTCTGAGCTTACAAATTACTGAATACCTCAACCGTTTGATGAAAATCAATTACACTCACGTTACAAGTCATTCTGAACTTACAAATCACTGAATCAGTCAACCGTTCGATTAGAATCAATAACAATCACATAAAAAACCATTCTGAGCTTACAAATCATCAAATCATTCAACTGTTGGTTGAGAATCAGCTACAATCACGTAACAATTCATTCTGAACTTACAAATAACCGAAGTGGTCAACTGTTCTATAAGAATCAGCTACAATCAGGTAACAAGCCATTCTGAGCTTACAAATCACTGAATCTGTTAACTGTTTGATGAGAATTAGCTACAATCACGTAAAAAACCATTATGAGCTTACAAATCACCAAATCGGTCAACCATTCGATTAGAATCAATAACAAGCCATTTAGAGCTTACAAATGATCGAATCGGTCAAATATTCGATGAGAATAAGCTACAAATCAGCGAATCGGTCAACCATTTGATGACAATTAGTTACAATCACATAACAAGCTATTCTGAGCTTACAAATCACTGGATTAGTCAACCGTTCAATGAGAATCAATTACAATCATGTAACAAGTGATTTTGATCTTATAAATCATCGAATCGGTCAACCATTCAATGAGAATCAACTATAATTATGTAACAAGCCATTCTGAGCTTACAAATCACCAAATCGGTCAACCGTTCAATGAGAATAAACTACAATCACGTAACAAGCCATTCTAGGCTTACAAATCACTGAAATTGTCAAATGTTCGATGACAATCAGTTACAATCACGTAACAAGCCATTCTGAGCTTACAAATCACTGAATCAGTCAACCATTCGATTAGAGTCAATAATAATCACATAACAAGCCACTCTGAGCTTACAAATCACCGAATCATTCAACCGTTCAATAAGAATCAGCTACAATCACATAGCAAGCCATTCTGAACTTACAAATCACCGAATCGGTCAACCGTTCAATGAGAATCAATTACAATTAGATAACAAGTCATTCTGAGCTTACAAATCACTGAAGCGGTCAACCGTTTGATTATAATCAATTACAATAAGATAACAAGTCATTCTGAGCTTACAAATCACCGAATCGTTCAACTGTTGGATGAGAATTAGCTACAATCATGCAACAAGCCATTTAGTAATTTGTAATCTCAAAATCCCTTGTTTCATGATTGTAGTTCATTCTCATTGAACGGTTGACCGATCTAGTGATTTGTAAGCTCAGAATTGTTTGTTATGTGATTGTAACTGATTGTCATCAAACGGTTGACTGATTCGATGATTTGTAAACTCAGAATGGCTTGTTACGTGATTGTAGCTAATTCTCATCAAATTGTTGACCTATTCGGTGATTTGTAAGCTTAGAATGGCTTGTTATGTTATTGTAATTGATTCTCATCGAATAGTTGACCGCTTTGGTGATTTGTATGCTCAGAATGGTTTGTTACATGATCGTAGCTTATTCTCATCGAATTTTTGACTGATTTAGTCATTTGTAAGCTCAGAATGGCTTGTTATGTGATTGTTATTGATTCTAATCAAATGGTTGACCGATTCGGTGATTTGTTAGCATAGAATAGCTTTTTATGTGATTGTAGCTAATTCTCATCGAACAGTTGATACATTCATTGATTTGTATGCTCAGAATGGCTTGTTATGTGAATATAATTGATTCTCATTAAACGGTTGACTGCTTCGGTGATTTGTAAGCTCATAATAGCTTGTTACGTGATTATAGTTGATTCTCATCGACGGTTGAACGATTCGGTGATTTGTAAGCTCAGAATGGATTTTTATGTGATTCTTATTGATTATAATTGAATGGTTGAATGATTCGGTAATTTGTAAGCTTAGAATGGCTTGTTACCTATTGTAATTGATTGTCATCGAACAATTGACCGGTTCAGTGATTTGTAAGTACAGAATGGTTTATTTCATGATTGTAGTTTATTCTTATTGAACGGTTCACCAATTTAGTGATTTTTTAAGCTTAGAATGGCTTGTTATATGATTGTACTTGATTCTCACTGAACGGTTGACCGATTCGGTGATTTGTAAGTTCAGAATAGCTTGTTATGTGATTGTAGCTGATTCTAATCGAACGGTTGAATGATTCAATGATTTGTAAGCTCAGAATGGCTTGTTATGTGATAGTTATTGATTCTAATCAAACGGTTGACTGATTCAGTTATTTGTAAGCTCAGAATGGTTTGTTACATGATTGTAGTTGATTCTCATTAAACGGTTGACCAATTCGGTGATTTGTAAGTTCAAATTAGCTTGTTACGTGATTATAGCTTATTCTCATCGAACAATTGAACAATTCAGTGATTTGTAACCTCAGTTTGGCTTGTTATGTTATTGTTATTGATTTTAATCAAACGGTTGACCAATTTGGTGATTTATAAGCTCAGAATGGCTTGTTATGTGATTGTAATTTATTATCATCGAACGATTGACCGATTCGGTGATTTGTAAGCTCAGAATGGCTTGTTACACGATTGTAGTTTATTCTCATCAAAAGGTTGACCGATTCGGTGATTTATAAGCTCAGAATGGCTTGTTACATGATTATAACTAATTGTCATCAAATGGTTGACCAGTTCGGTGATTTGTAAGCTCAACATAGCTTGTTACGTGATTGTAGCTGATTTTCATCGAATGGTTGACATATTCGGTGATTTGTAAGCTCAGAATAGCTTTTTATGTGATTGTAATTGGTTCTCATCGAACGGTTGACCACTTCGGTAATTTGTAAGCCCAGAATGGCTTGTTACATGATTGTAAATTATTCTCATCAAATGTTTGACCGATTTGGTCATTGCAAAGTTCAGAATGACTTGTTATGTGATTGTTATTGATTCTAATCAAATAGTTGACGAATTCGGTGGTTTGTTAGTTTAGAATAACTTTTTACGTGATTTTAGGTGATTCTCATCGAACAGATGATAGATTTAGTGATTTTTAAGCTCAGAATAGCTTGTTACATGATTGTAGCTGATTGTTATTGAATGGTTGACTAATTAGGTGATTTCTAAGCTTAAAATGGCTTGTTATGTGATTGTAATTGATACTCATCGAACAGTTGACCAATTTGGTGATTTGTATGCCAAGAATGGCTTGTTATGTAATTGTAATTGATTATAATTGAACGTGTGACTGCTTCAATGATTTGTAAGTTTAAAATAGCTTGTTACGTGATTGTAGCTGATTCTCATCCAACGGTTGACTGATTCGGTAATTTGTAAGCTCAAAATGACTTGTTACATGATTGTAATTGATTGTCATCGAACGGTTGACTGATTTGGTGATTTGTAAGCTCTAAATGGCTTATTATGTAATTGTAGTTTATTCTTATTGAACGGTTGACCAATTCGGTGATTTGTAAGCTCAGAATAGCTTGTTACGTAATTATAGCTGGTTCTCAATGAACGGTTGACCGATTCGATGATTTGTAAGCTCAAAATCACTTGTTACATGATTGTAATTGATTCTCATGGAATGGTTGACCGATCTAGTGACTTGTAAGCTCAGAATGGCTTGTTACATGATTGTAACTAATTATCATTAAATAGTTGAATGGTTCGGTGATTTGTAAGCCCAAAATGGCTTGTTACGTGATTGTAGCTGATTCTCATCGAATGGTTAACCTATTCGGTGATTTGTAAGCTCAGAATGTCTTCTTATGTGATTGTAATTGAATCTCATTAAATGGTTTACCGCTTCGGTGATTTGTAAGCTCAAAATAGCTTGTTACTTGATTGTAGCTTATTCTCGTTGAACGTTTGACCAATTCGATCATTTGTAAGCTCAAAATGGCTTGTTATGTGATTGTAATTGATTATAATTGAACAGTTGACCACTTAGGTGATTTGTAAGTTCAGAATGGTTTGTTACGTGATTGTAGATGAATCTCACCCAATGGTTGAACTATTTGGCTATTTGTAAGCTCATAATGGCTTGTTATGTGATTATTATTGATTCTAATTGAACAGTTGACGGATTCGATGATTTGTAAGCTTAGAATGTCTTGTTACATGATTGTAGCTGATTCTTATTGAATGGTTGACCAATTCAGTGATTTGTAATTTTAGAATGGCTTGTTACGTGATTGTAGCTGATTCTTATCGAACAGTTCACCGATTCAGTAATTTCTAAGCTCATAATGGCTTGTTACGTGATTGTAATTAATTCTCATCAAATAGTTGATCGATTCGGTGATTTGTAAGCTCAGAATGACTTGTTATGTGATTGTAATGGATTATAATTGAACAGTTGACTACTTCGATGATTTGTAAGTTTAGAATGGCTTGTTACGTGATTGTAGCTGAATCTCATGCAACAATTGAATGATTTAGCTATTTGTAAGCTCATAATAGCTTGTTATGTGATTGTTATTGATTCTAATTGAACGGTTGACCAAATTGGTGATTTGTAAGCTCATAATTTCTTGTTACATGATTGTAGCTGATTCTCATTGAATGGTTGATCGATCCAATAACTTGTAAGCTCAGAATAGCTTGTTACGTGATTGTAACTGATTGTCATCAAATAGTTGACCAGTTTAGTGATTTGTAAGCTCAGAATGGCTTGTTACGTGATTGTAGCTGATTCTTATCAAATGGTTGACCTATTCGGTGATTTGTAAGCTTAGAATGACTTTTTACCTAATTGTAGCTAATTCTCATTGAATGATTGACAGATTTAGGGATTTATAAGCTCAGAATAGCTTGTTATGTTATTGTAGCTGATTCTTATCAAACGGTTGACCGATTCAGTGATTTCTAAGCTTAGAATTGCTTGTTACATGATTATAATTGATTCTCATAGAACGGTTGACCAATTCAGTGATTTGTATGCCCATAATTACTTGTTATGTGATTGTAATTGATTATAATTGAACGGTTGACCCCTTCAATGATTTTTAAATTCAGAATCGCTTGATACGTAAATGTAGCTGAGAATCCAAGGGTTGAACAATTCGATGATTTGTAAGCTCAGAATGGCTTGTTATGTTAGTATTATTGATTTTAATCGAATGGTTGACTGAGTTGGTGATTTATAAGATTAGAATGACTTGTTACATGATTGTAGCTGATTCTCATTAAACGGTTCACCGATTCGGTGATTTATAAGTTCAGAATGGCTTTGGTGATTTGTAAGCTTACAAGCCATTCTAAGCTTACAAATCACCAATTCAGTCAACCATTCAATGAGAATCAGCTACAATCATGTAACAAGCCATTCTAAGCTTAAAAATTAGCAAATCGGTCAACTGTTTGATGACAATCAGTTATAATCATGTAACATGTCATTTTGAGCTTACAAATTATTGGATCGGTCAACCGTTCAATGAGAATCAATTACAATCACGTAACAAGTGATTTTGAGCTTACAAATTATTGAATTGGCCAACCATTTGATGAGAATCAGCTACAATTACGTAAGAAGCCATTCTGAGCATACAAATCACTGAATTGATTCTCATTCAACAGTTGACTGATCCAGTGATTTGTAAGCTTAGAATGGCTTGTTACATGATTGTAACTGATTGTCATCAAACGGTTGACCGATTGAGTGATTTGTAAGCTCAAAATGGCTTGTTTTGTGATTGTAGCTGATTCTCATCGAATGGTTGACCTATTTGGTGATCTATAAGGTCAGAATCACTTGTTATGTGATTATAATTGATTCTCATCGAACGGTCAACTAATCAATTATAATCAAGTGATTTTGAGTTTATCACCGAATCGGTCAACCATTCGATGAGAATCAGCTACAATTACGTAACAAGCCATTCTGAGATTATAAATCACCAAATCAGTCAACCGCTCGATGAGAATAAATTACAATCATGCAACAAGCCATTCTGAGCTTACAAATCACCAAATCGGTCAACTGTTTAATGAAAATCAATTACAATCACGTAACAAGCCATTCTGAGCTTACAAATCACCAAATCATTCAACCATTCAATGAGAATCAGCTATAATCATGTAACAATCTATTCTTACCTTACAAATCACCAAATCAGTCAACAGTTCAATGAGAATCAACTATAATCATTTAACAAGCCATTTTGAGCTTTCAAATCACTGAATCGGTCAACCGTTCGATTAGAATCAATAACAATCACATAAAAAGCTATTCTGAGCTTACAAATCAGTGAATCATTCAACCGTTAGATGAGAATCACCTACAATCATGTAACAAGTCATTCTGAACTTACAAATCATTGAATAGGCTAACTATTCGATGAGAATCAGCTATAATCATGTAACAAGCCATTCTAAGCTTATAAATCACCGAACCGATCAACCATTTGATGACAATCAGTTACAAACACATAACAACCTATTATGAGTTTACAAATCACTAGATGGGTCAACCATTTGATGATAATTAGCTACAATCACGTAACAAGCCATTCTAAACTTACAAATCACCGAATCGGTCAACCATTCAATAAGAATCAACTACAATCATGTAACAAGCCATTTTGAGCTTACAAATTAGCGAATCAGTCAACTGTTTGATTAGAATCAATAACAATCACATAACAAACCATTCTGAGCTTACAAATCACTGAATTGTTCAACCCTTAGATGAGAATCAGCTAAAATCACGTAACAAGCCATTCTAAACTTACAAATCACCTAATCAGTCAACCGTTCAATGAGAATAAACTACAATAAAGCAACAAGTCATTCTAAGCTTACAAATCACTGAATCAGTTAACCGTTCGATGATAATCAATTACAATCATGTAACAAGCCATTATGAACTTATAAATAACCGAATCGGTCAACCGTTGGATTAGAATCAATAACAATCATGTAACAAGCCATTTTGAGCTTACAAATCAAAAACAATCATGTAACAAGCCATTCTGAACTTGACAAATCACCGAATCAGTCAACCGTTCAATGAGATTCAGCTACAATCATGAGCTGATTCTTATCAAACGGTTGACCGATTCAGTGATTTCTAAGCTCGAAATGGCTTGTTACGTGATTGTAATTGATTCTTATCGAACGATTGACTAATTCGGTGATTTGTAAGCTCAGAATGACTTGTTACATGATTGTAATTGATTGTCATTGAATGGTTGACCAATTCAGTGATTTGTAATCTCAGAATGGCTTGTTATGTGATTGTAGTTTATTCTCATCAAACAGTTGACCAATTCAGTGATTTGTAAGCTCTGAATAGCTTGTTACATAATTATAGTTGATTCTCATCGAATGGTTGACCGATTCAGTGATTTGTAAGCTCAAAATCACTTGTTACGCGATTGTAATTGATTCTCATTGAATAGTTGACTGATCTAATGATTTGTAAGCTCAGAATGGCTTGTTATGTGACTATAATTGATTATAATTGAACAGTTGACCGCTTTAGTGATTTTTAAGTTTAGAATGACTTGTTACGTGATTGTAGCTGATTCTCATTGAACGGTTAAATGATTCAGTGATTTGTAAGCTAAGACTGACTTGTTACATGATTGTAGCTGATTCTCAATGAACGGTTGAATGTTCGGTGATTTGTAAGCTCAGAATAACTTGTTATGTGATTGTTACTGATTCTAATCGAACGGTTGACCGATTCAGTGATTTGTAAGCTCAGAAAGGCTTGTTACGTGATTGTAATTGATTGTTATTGAACGGTTGACCGATTTGGTGATTTGTAAGCTAAGAATGGCTTGTTATGTGATTTTAGTTTATTCTCATTGAACGGATGACTGATGCGGTGATTAAGCTCAAAATGGCTTGTTACGTAATTGTAGCTGATTCTCATCAAATGGTTGACTGATTCAGTTATTTGTAAGCTCAAAATTACTTTTTATGTTATTGTAATTGATTCTCATTGAATGGTTGACCAATCCATTGATTTGTAAGCTCAGAATGGCTTGTTACATGATTGTTACTGATTCAGTGATTTGTAAGCTCAAAATCACTTGTTACGTGATTGTAATTTATTCTCATTGAATGGTTGATTGATCCAGTGATTTGTAAGCTTATAATGGCTTGTTATGTGATTGTAACTGATTGTCATCAAACGATTGACCAATTCAGTGATTTGTAAGCTCAGAATAGCTTTTTACGTCATTCTAGTTGATTCTCATCGAATGGTTAACCTGTTCGGTGATTTGTAAGCTCAAAATGGTTTGTTATGTGATTGTAATTGATTCTCATTAAACAGTTGACCACTTCGGTGATTTGTAAGCTCAGAATGGCTTGTTACATGATTGTAGCTTATTCTCATCAAAGGTTTGACCGATTCAATCATTTGTAAGCTCAGAATGGCTTGTTATGTGATTGTTATTGATTCTCATCAAACATTTGACCAATTCGATGATTTGTAAGCTCAAAATGTCTTGTTACGTGATTATAGCTGATTCTCATCCAATGGTTGAATGATTCAGTGATTTGTAAGCTCAGAATGGCTTTTTATGTGATTTTTATTGATTGTAATCAAACGGTTAACCAATTCAGTGATTTGTAAGCTTAGATTGTCTTGTTACATGAATGTAGTTGATTCTTATGGAACGGTTGACTGATTTGGTGATTTGTAAGTTTAGAATGGCTTGTTATGTTATTGTAGCTAATTCTCATCGAACGGTTGAATGATTTGGTGATTTGTAAGCTCAGAATGACTTGTTATGTGATTGTTATTGATTATAATCAAACGGTTGAATGATTTGGTGATTTGTAAGCTCAAAATGACTTGTTACGTGATTATAATTGATTTTCATCGAATGGTTGACCGATTCAATGATTTGTAAGCTAAGAATGACTTGTTACGTGATTGTATTTTTTTCTCAACAAATGGTTCACCGATTTGGTGATTTGTAAGCTTAGAATGACTTGATATGTGAATGAAATTGATTTTCATCGAATGGTTGACCGCTTTGGTGATTTGTAAGCTCAAAATGGCTTGTTACATGATTGTAGCTTATTCTCATCGAAAGTTTGACCGATTCTATCATTTGTAAGCTCAGAATGGCTTACAAATCATTATGAGCTTACAAATCACCAAATCTATCAACTGTTTGATGAGAATCAGCTACAATCACATAAAAAGCTATTTTGAGCTTACAAATCACCAAATCAATCAATTGTTTGATTATAATAAATAACAATCACATAACAAACCATTCTAAGCTTATAAATGACCGAATCAGTCAAACATTTGATGAGAATAAGCTATGATCATGTAACAAGCTATTTTGAGCTTACAAATCATCGAATTGGTCAACCGTTTGATGAGAATCGACTATAATTACGTAACAAGCCATTATGAGCTTACAAATCACTGAATCTATCAACCATTTGATGAGAATAAACTAAAATCATGTAACAAGCCATTCTCAGCTTACAAATCACTTAATCGGTCAACCATTCAATGATAATCAATTACTATCACATAACAAGCCATTTGGAGCTTACAAATCACTGAATCATTCAACCATTGGATGAGAATCAACTACAATCACATAACAAGCCATTCTAAACTTACAAATCATCAAAGCGGTCAACCATTCAATTATAATCAATTACAATCACATAACAAGCCATTCTACGCTTAGAAATCACCAAATCGGTCAACTGTTCGATAAGAATCAATTACAATCACGTAACAAGCCATTCTGAGCTTAGAAATTATCAAATCAGTCAACCTTTTGATAAGAATCAACTATAATCATGTAACAAGCTATTCTGAGCTTACAAATCACCAAATCTATCAATCGTTTGATGAGAATCAGCTACAATCATGTAAAAATCCATTCTGAGCTTACAAATCACTGAATCTATCAATCATTTGATTAGAATCAATAACAATCCATTTTGAGCTTACAAATGACCAAATCAGTCAAACATTTGATGAGAATAAACTACAATCACGTAACAAGCCATTCTGAGCTTACAAATCACCAAATCGGTCAATCGTTCAATGACAATCAATTACAATCACGTAATAAGCCATTCTGAGCTTACAAATCACTGAATCGGTCAACCATTCAATTAGAATTAGTAACAATTACATAACAAGCTATTCTGAGCTTACAAATCACCGAATCATTCAACTGTTCAATGAGAATCAGCTCCAATCAAGTAACAAGCCATTCTGAACTTACAAATCATCGAATCTGTCAACCATTCAATGAGAATCAGCTACAATGATGTAACAAGCCATTCTGAGCCTACAACTCATTCAATCGGTCAACCGTTCAATTAGAATCAATAACAATCACATAACAAGCCATTTTTATCTTACAAATCATAGAATCATTCAACCGTTGGATGAGGATCAGCTACAATCACATAACAAGCCATTTTGAACTTACAAATCACTAAAGTGGTCAACCATTCAATTATAATCAATTACAATCATATAAGAAGCCATTCTGAGCTTACAAATCACCAAACCGGTCAACTGTTCGATGAGAATCAACTATAATCACATAACAAGCCATTCTTGGCTTAGAAATCATCAAATTGGTCAATTGTTCAATAAGAATCAGCTGCAATCATGTAACAAGTCATTCTGTGCTTACAAATCACCAAATCTATCAACCGTTTGATGAGAATAATCTATAATCATGTAAAAAACCATTTTGGGCTTACAAATTACCGAATCTATCGACTGTTCGATGAGAATCAGCTACAATTGCATAAAAATCTATTATGAGCTTACAAATCACTGAATCAGTCAACCATTCAATTAGAATCAATAACAAGCCATTCTAAGCTTACAAATGACCGAATCGGACAAACGTTCGATGAGAATAAGCTACAATCATGTAACAAACCAGTCTGAGCTTACAAATCACCGAAGTGGTTAACCATTCAATGAGAACCAATTACAATCACATAAAAAGCCATTCTGAGCTTAAAAATCACCGAATAGGTCAACTATTCGATGAGAATCAGCTACAATTACGTAACAAACCATTCTGAGCTTACAAATCACTGAATCGGTCAACCGTTTGATGACAATTAGTTACAATCACGTAACAAGCCATTCTGAGCTTACAAATCATTAGATCGGTCAACCATTTGATGACAATAAGTTACAATCATGTAACAAGCCATTCTGAGCTTACCAATCATCGAATCGGTCAACCGTTCGATGATAATCAATTACAATCACGTAACAAGCCATTCTAAGCTTACAAATCAATGAATCGGTCAACCATTCGATTAGAGTCAATAACAGTCACATAACAAGCCATTCTGAGCTTACAAATCATCGAATCATTCAACTGTTCGATGAGAATCAGCTACAATAACGTAAGAAGCTATTCTAAACTTATAAATCATCGAATTGGTCAATCGTTCGATGATAATCAATGACAATCATGTAACAAGCCATTCTGAGCTTATAAATCATAGAATCAGTCAACTGTTTGATTATAATCAATAAAAATCACATAACAAGCCATTCTAAGCTTACAAATTACCGAATCATTCAACCGTTGGATGAGAATCAGCTACAATCACGTAACAAGCCATTCTAAACTTAGAAATCACTGAAGCGGTCAAGAGTTCAATTATAATTAATTACAATCACATAACAAGCCATTCTGAGCTTACAAATAACTGAATCAGTCAAGCATTCGATGATAATCAATTACAATCATGCAACAAGCCATTCTGAGTGTAAAAATCACCGAATCGGTTAACTGTTTAATAAGAATTAGCTACAATCATGTAACAAGCTATTCTGAGCTTACAAATCACTGAATCTGTTAACCGTTTGATGACAATCAGCTACAATCATGTAAAAAGCCATTCTGAGCTTACAAATCACTGAATTGGTCAACCGTTTGATTAAAATCAATAAGAATCACATAACAAGTCATTCTAAGCTTACAAATGACTGAATCGGTCAAACATTCGATGAGAATAAGCTACAATCATGTAATAAGCCATGCTGAGATTACAAATCACCAAAGTGGTCAAGTGTTCGATGAGAATCAATTACAATCACATAACAAGCCATTCTGAGCTTAAAAATTACTGAATAGGTCAACTATTCGATGAGAATCAGTTACAATCACGTAACAAGCTATTCTGAGCTTACAAATCACCGAATTGGTGAATCATTTGATGATAATCAGTTACAATCACGTTAGCCATTCTGAGCTTACAAATCACTGGATCGGTCAACCGTTCAATCAGAATCAATTACATTCATGTAACAAGCAATTTTGAGCTTACAAATCACCGAATGGGTCAACTGTTTGATGAGAATCAACTATAATTATCTAAGAAGCCATTCTTAGCTTACAAATCATCGAATCAGTCAACCATTTGATGAGAATAAACTACAATCATGTAACAAGCCATTCTGAGCTTACAAATCACCGAATCGGTCAACCGTTTGATGACAATCAATTATAATAACATAACAAGCCATTTTGAACTTACAAATCACATAACAAGCTATTCTGGGCTTACAAATCACCGAATAGGTCAACAATTTGATGAGAATTAGCTATAATTACGTAACAAGCCATTATGAGCTTACAAATCACCGAATTGGTCAATCATTTGATAACAATCAGTTAGAATCATGTAACAAGCCATTCTGAGCTTACAAATCACTAGATCAGTCAACCGTTCAATGAGAATCAATTAAAATCATGTAACAAGCTTACAAATCACCAAATCGGTCAACCATTCAATGAGAATCAGCTACAATTACATAACAAGCCATTCTGAGCTTACAAATCACTGAATTGGTCAATTGTTCGATGAGAATAAATTACAATCATGTAACAAGCCATTCTAAGCTTACAAATCACCGAGTCGGTCAACCCTTCGATGACAATCAATTACAATCACGTAACAAGCTATTTTGAGATTACAAATCATTGAATCGGTCAACCATTCAATTAGAATCAATAACAATCACATAACAAGTCATTCTGAACTTAAAAATAACTGAATAATTCAATCGTTCAATGAGAATCAGCTATAATCATGTAACAAGCCATTCTGAACTTACAAATCACTGAATCGGTCAACCATTCAATGAGAATCAACTTCAATCATGTAACATGTCATTTTATGCTTACAAATCACTGAATCGGTCAACCGTTCAATTAAAATCAATAAAAATAACATAACAAGTCATTCTAAGCATAGAAAATACTGAATCGTTCAAACGTTCAAAGATAATATGCTACAATCATGTAACAAGCTATTTTGAGCTTACAAATAACTGAAGTGGTCAATCGTTCGATAAGAATCAATTACAATCACATAATAAGCCATTCTGAGCTTACAAATCACTGAATAGGTCAACCATTCAATGAGAATCAGCTACAATCATGTAACAAGCCATTCTAAGCCTACAAATCACTGAATCGGTCAACCGTTTCATGACAATGAGTTACAATCACGTAACAAGCTATTCTGAGCTTACAAATCATTGGATCAGTCAACCATTCAATGAGAATCAATTACAATCACGTAACAAGTCATTCTAAACTTACAAATCACCGCAGTGATCAACTGTTCAATTATAATAAATTACAATCACATAACAAGCTATTTTGAGCTTACAAATCACCGAATCGGTTAACCGTTCAATGAGAATCAATTACAATCACGTAACAAGCCATTCTGAGCTTAGAAATCACTAAATCAATCAACCATTTGATGAGAATTAGCTACAATCATGTAACAAGCCATTTTGAACTTACAAATCACCAAATCTGTCAACCGTTCGATGATAATCAGCTACAATCACAGAAAAAGCAATTATGAGCTTACAAATCACAAAATCGGTCAACCGTTTCATGACAATCAATTACAATCATGTAACAAACCATTCTGAACTTACAAATCACTGGATCGGTCAACCGTTTAATGAAAATCAATTATAATCATGTAACAAGCTTACAAATCATCGAATCGGTTAACCGTTTGATGAGAATCAGGTACAATTACGTAACAAGCCATTCTGAGCTTACAAATCACTGAATCATTCAACCGTTCAATGAGAATAAACTACAATCACTTAATAAGCCATTCTGAGCTTACAAATCACCGAATCGGTCAACCGTTCAATGTGAATTAGCTACAATTATGTAACAAGTCATTCTAAGCTTACAAATCACCGAATTAGTCAATCGTTCAATGAGAATAAACTACAATCACGTAACAAGCCATTCTAAGTTTACAAATCACCGAATCGGTCAACCGTTTGATGACAATCAATTACAATCATGTAACAAACCATTTTGAGCTTACAAATCACTGAATTGGTCAACCATTTGATTAGAATCAATAAAAATTACATAACAAGCCATTTTGAGCTTACAAATCACTAAACCGTTCAACCGTTCGATGAGAATTAGCTACAATTATATAACAAGTCATTCTGAACTTACAAATCACTAAAGCAGTCAACCGTTTAATTACAATCACATAGCAAGCCATTCTAAGCTTACAAATCACCGAATCCATCAACCGTTTAATGAGAATCAATTACAATCACTTAACAAGTCATTATGAGCTTATAAATCACTGAATCGGTCAACCATTTGATAAGAATCAGCTACAATCACGTAACAAGCCATTCTAAGCTTACAAATCACCGAATCTGTTAACCGTTCGATGATAATCAGTTACAATCATGTAAAAAGCCATTCTGAACTTACAAATTACCGAATCGGTCAACCGTTCGATTAGAATCAATAATAATCACATAACAAGCTATTCTAAGCTTACAAATGATCGAATCAGTTAAACTTTCAATGAGAATAAGCTACAATCATATAATAAGCCATTCTAAGATTACAAATAACTGAAGTGGTCAATCATTCAATGAGAATCAATTACAATCACATAACAAGCTATTCTGAGCTTACAAATCGCCGAATCGTTCAATCGTTGGATGAGAATCAGCTACAATCACGTATCAAGTCATTCTGAACTTACAAATCATCAAAGCGGTCAACTGTTTAATTATAATCAATTAAAATAGCTTGTTACATGATTTTAGCTGATTCTCATTGAATGTCTTTTTACCTGATTGTAGCTGTAGCTGATTCTCATCGAACGGTTGACAGATTTAGGGATTTATAAGCTTAGAATGACTTTTTACAAATCACTGAATCGGTCAACCATTTGATGAGAATCAGCTACAATCATGTAACAAACCGTTCTGGGCTTACAAATCAGTGAATCGGTTAACCGTTTGATGATAATTAGTTATAATCATGTAACAAGCCATTCTGAGCTTACAAATTATTGGATCGGTCAATAGTTAAATGAGAATCAAGAGAGCAAACAAAATGGAAGAGGTCGTGGTGGAAGATCTGGTGGACGGTCATATGGTGGCCGAAATGAAGATTCAAAAAAGAAGGATGAGGCTAGTAACAGCCAAAATCAGAGAGAAAATAATTCCAATCATTTTCAAGATCAGAATAATAGAGATCAGAGAGGAAGAGGAAGAGGAAGAGGAAGAGGATAAGGATCTAGAAGAGGAGGTTTTTGTGGAACATGTTTTCACTGTGGAGAAGAAGGTCATAGGGCATTTGAGTGTCCTCGGCACCAAAGAAGGATGGATAGGAGAAATGAAGGCCAAGCCAAAGTTACATATGCAGATGAAGATGTCAAATCATCACATTTTGAAGATGCTGAAAAAAGAGAAATGCTGATTAACAGAAGAGTCCTGTTGAGTGGTGAGAATGAACTTGAGCAAAGAAGGAGCATGTTTCCCACCAAGTGCAAGTGTGAGGGTAAGTGTTCTGATGTGATTATTGATAATGGAAGCACTGATAATTTAGTGTCAGAAGAGATGGTGACAAAGTTGAAGCTCAAGAGGCAAAAACATCCACATCTATATCGGGTTGCCTGGGTGCAAGATGACCACAAGGTCATGGTTAGTAAATAGTTCCTAGTGAAGTTCAAGATCGGCGGGTACCAAGATGAGGTACTATGTGATATCATATCTATGGATGTATTTCATATGTTGTTAGATAGGCCGTGGCAATTTGATAGATGTGCAGTACATGATGGTCATGCGAATACCTATTCCTTGACAAAGGATGGAGTGTGACATAAGCTAAAGCCATTGAAGGAGACTGAAGAAAAGGTATGTGGTAATGCAAGAATAAATTTTGTTGATAGAAGAAATTTTTTAGATGGTAGGCGGCATGAGCATAAGTGTTTTACCTTAATTCCAAAGGCTGAGAAAGAGGAAGTAGAAGATGTACTTGTAGAAGTTGCTGAATTATTGAATGAGTTTCAGGATATTGTGTCCGATAATGTATCTGATGGATTACCACCAGTAAAAAAGATTAGTCATCAAATGGACTTGATTCCAGGAGCCATTTTTCCAAATAAGGCATCACATAGAATGACACTAGCAGAAAATGAAGAGTTGAAGACAGATTTGAAGCTTAATTCATCACATCATCCACAGATTGCATATGGAAGTAGTCCCAAAAATGCATCTGGTTGAGGAAGATAGATAAAGGCGAAATAATTAGTGCTGAAGCTGAGGATTTTTCTAAACATTTCAAGAACATCCATGAGGAGGTGAGGAAAAATATTTCCAAGATGAATGTGCAGTATAAACCTAAGGTAGATCAGAAAAGGAGGCATAAGGAATTTTAGGTTGAAGATGAGATCATAGCAGCACAGTGGAGTATTCCAGCAAGTAATTCAGATACTAAGGAGATTGAGGATATACTGGATAGTTGATTTGGTAGAAGCACAAGGAACATGACATATGAAGAATATCTGGTCAAGTGGAAAGGATGACCTATTGAAGATTCATCATGACTGGCAAAGCGGGAGTTTAACCATCTTGGTTTCCCTCTTCATACCTGAGTCGTGACAGGGTCACTTCTCAAATTACCCCGGGTGTCTGATGCAGGAGCATCCTGGGTGTAAGAGCAATCTTGCATCACCCAAAAATATTTCTATTTTTATATTCAATAAGGGCTAACTTGTGTAAAGCTACTATTTATGGAAACTTTCTATTTTTAGTAAGTTGGTCATAAAATCTCAGAATGTTCTAATTTCACATGTGGAGGTTCATCTTAGTCATATCAGCCTACTAGTAAAGTTTCATCAACAGATCAAGTCTAGCTCTGGAGATATTGAAGATTTTCGGTATTGGCAGCAGGGTACATAAACTTTGAACTCAGTTTTGAAGGTTTTAGAGGCCCCAAATGAAGTCAAAAATTTGAGTAACAAGCACTTTTGCAAGTCAAGCCTGTAGAACACATCGTGGCCTTTCCGAATTGGGGTTATAATAGTCAATCGAAGCAATTGGTGATGACTTATGGTCTTCAAAAGTTGAGTCACCTGAAATGGCAGAAAATAATTTTCCCTCAAAATTTTTGTTCGGGTTTCAAAAGTTATTTTGAGCTGACTTTGATATAATAAATTGTAAAATAAAATAATTCTAAGTTTGGTCAGCCCTATGGGCTAAATTTCTGGAACCTTCTCGGGCAGTGGAAATTGCCTATATAAAGAAGGCCTGTAGTGTTGTCTTAGGCAATTCGGAGTAGTTCTGGGTAGATCTGGGTAATAATTTGAGGCTTTGTCCTACAGAATATTGTAAAGAAATTCCCATGTGGCTTTGCATATTGTAATTATGAAATTTTGTAATTCCACATTAGTAGAGATAATAAGAAGCCAACTTTCTATTCTTGCATATTGTTGTTGTTTCTCTATTTCTGTTATGTGTTTGTGGTATTAAGGGGAGCACCCTTCATCAAGTGGTATCAGAGCAAGAGTTCCTGAGTGTATAAATAGATCACTGACTATGAGACAATTTGCACCAGGACCGTGGTTAGGGTTTCAACATGCATCGTGAAAATGCCTCCATGAACAGAACGTGGCGGAAGAGCTGGTGTTGTGACACCTGAGGTTAGAGAGCTACAAAGATAAGTGCAAGCATTGCAAGAAGAGATTCGCAGAGGAATGAATCTTAATGTCAAAGATGAAAGCAAGGACGAAGCTGAAGAAGAATATCAAGAAGGAGAAGTTGAAATTGTGAACCAGGAGGAAGAAAGACTTTTTCGAGCCATTTCTAAGATTGGAAAAAGACCTAAGATTGAGGTTCCTACATTTTCTAGAAATCTTAACTCATAAGAATTGATCAACTAGATCAATGAATGTGAGGAATATTTTGAGTATGAAGATATTGAGGATCCTGATAGGGTCAAATTTGCGAAGGTGAGGCTGAAAGGTCATGCGAAGATCTAGTGGCAAGAGATTCAATTGGAGCAAAATAGAAGAGGAAAGGATAAAATCACAAGATGGGATCGAATGGTGGATAAATTGAAGGGACAGTTCATTCCTATTGATTATGAGCTTGACCTACTGAAGAAAATGCAAAGTTTGAAGCAAGCAGTAAGATTTGTTCAGGAGTATATAGATGAGTTCTATCGACTCATCATCAGAATAGGCCATGCAGAAGCTAATAAGGAGAAAGTTGCCCGATACCTTAATGGGTTAAGGCCAAGCATTCAGGAGGAGCTAAATATAGTTTGAATGAACAGTATTGAAGAGACATACCAGTTTTCCCTAAAAATAGAGAAAAAGCTGAACAAGAAGTTTGAGAGCAGACAAAATGGAAGAGGTCATGGTGGAAGATCTGGTGGATGGTCATATGGTGGCCGAAATGAAGATTTGAAAAAGAAGGATGAGGCCAGTAGTAGCCAGAATCAGAGAGGAAATAATTCTAATCATTTCCAAGATCAGAATAATAGAGATTAGAGAGGAAGAGGAAGAGGACAAGGCTCTGGAAGATGAGGTTTTTGTGGAACATGTTTTCACTGTGGAGAAGAAGGTCATAGGGCATTTGAGTGTCCTCAGTACCAAGGAAGGATGGATAGGAGAAATGAAGGCTAGGCCAGAGTTACATATGCAGATGAAGATGTCAGATCATCATATTCTAAAGATGCTGAAAGAGGAGAAACATTGATTAACAAAAGAGTCCTGTTGAGTGGTGAGAATGAACCTGAGCAAAGAAGGAGCCAATTTCACACCAGGTGTAAGTGTGAAGGTAAGTGTTGTGATGTGATTATTGATAGTGGAAGCACTGATAATTTAGTGTCAGAAGAGATGGTGACAAAGTTGAAGCTCAAGAGGTAGAAAAATTCACATCCATATCGGGTTGCCTGGGTGCAAGATGACCACAAGGTCATGGTTAGTGAACAGTGTCTAATGAAGTTCAAGATCGGCGGGTACCAAGATGAGGTACTATGTGATATCATATCTATGGATGCATTTCATATGTTGTTGGGTAGGCTATGGCAATTTGATAGATGTGCAGTACATGATGGTCATGCGAATACCTATTCCTTGACAAAGGATGGAGTGTGACATAAGCTAAAGCCATTGAAGGAGACTGAAGAAAAGGTATGTGGTAATGCAAGAATAACTTTTGTTGATACAAGAAATTTCTTAGATGGTAGGCAGCATGAGCATAAGTGTTTTACCTTAATTCCAAAAGCTGGGAAAGAGGAAGTAGAAGATGTACTTGTAGAAGTTGCTGAATTATTGAATGAGTTTCAGGATATTGTGTCCGATAATGTATCTGATGGATTACCACCAGTAAGAAAGATCAGTTATCAGATGGACTTGATTCTAGGAGCTAGTTTGCCAAATAAGGTAGCACACAGAATGACACTAGAAGAAAGTGAAGAGTTGAAGATAGATTTGAAGCTTAATTCATCACATCATCCACAGATTGTATATGGAAGTAGTCCTAGAAATGCATCAAAGTTGAGGAGATAGATAAAGGAGAAATAAGTAGTGCTGAAGCTGAAGATTTTTCAAAACATTTGAAGAACATCTATGAGGAGGTGAGGAAGCATATTTCCAAGATGAATGCACAGTATAAAGCTAAAATAGATCAGAAAAGGAGGCATATGAAATTTTAGGTTGAAGATGAGATCACAACAACACAGTGGAGTATTCTAGCAAGTAGTTCAAATACTAACAAGATTGAGGATATATTGGACAGTCGATTTAGTAGAAGCCCAAGGAACGAGACATATGAAGAATATTTGGTCAAGTGGAAAGGATGACTTGTTGAACATTCATCATGGCTAACAAAGTGGGAGGTTAACCCTCTTGGTTTCCCTCTTCACACCTGAGTCATGACAGGGTCACTTCTCAAATTATCCTAGGTGTTTGATGCAGGAGCATCTTGGGTGTAAGAGAAATCTTGCATCACCCAAAAATATTTATGTTTTTGTATTTAATAAGGGCTATCTTGTGTAGAGCTACTATTTATGGAAACTTGCTATTTTTAGTAAGTTGGTCATAAAATCTCAGAATGTTCTGATTTCACATGTGGAGGTTCATCTCAGTCGTATTAGCCTGCCAGTAAAGTTTCATCAATAGATCAAGTCTAGCTTTGGAGATATTGAATATTTTTGGTATTGGCAGCAGGGTACATAAACTTTAAACTTAGTTTTGAAGGCTTTAGAGGCCCTGGATGAGGTCAAAAATTTTACTAACGAGTGCTTGCATGAGTCAAGCCTATAGAGCACTTTGTGGCCTTTCCAAATTGGGGTTATAATAGTCAATCGGAGAAACTGGCGATGACTTATGGTCTTTGGAAGTTGAGTCACCTGAAATGGCAGAAAATAATTTTCCCTCAAAATTTATGTTTGGGTTTCAAAAGTTATTTTTAGCTGACTTTGATGTAATAAATTTTAAAATAAAATAATTCTAAGTTTGGTCAGCCCTATGGGTTAAATTTCTGGAACCTTCTCAGGCGGTGGAAATTGCCTATGTAAAAAAGCCCGTAGCGTTGTCTTAGGTAGTTCAAAGTAGTTTTGGATAGATCTGGGTAATAATTCGAGGCTTTGTCCTACAAAATATTGTAAGGGAATTCTCATGTGGCTTTGCATATTGTAATTCTGAAAGTTTGTAATTCCACATTTGTGGAGATAATAATAAGCCAATTATCTATTCTTGCATATTGTTGTTATTTCTCTATTTCTCTTACGTGTTTGTGGTATTAAGGGGAGCACCCTTCATCAAGTGGTATCAGAGTAGGAGTTCCTGAGCGTGTAAATAGATCACCGACTATGAGGCAATTTGCACCAGGACCATGGTTAGGATTTTAGCACGCATCGCGAAAATACCTCCACGAAGAGAACGTGGTTGAAGAGCTAGTGCTGTGACACCTGAGGTTAGAGAGCTACAAAGACAAGTGCGAGCATTGCAAGAAGAGATTCATAGAGGAATGAATCTTAATGTTAGAGATGAAAGCGAGGATGAAGCCGAAGAAGAATATCAAGAAGGAGAAGTTAAAATTGTGAACCAGGAGGAAGAAAGACTTTTTCAAGCCATTTCCAAGATTGGAAAAAGACCTAAGATTGAGGTTCCTACATTTTTTGAAAATCTTAACCCAGAAGAATTGATCGAAAAGATCAATGAATGTGAAGAATATTTTGAGTATGAAGATGTTGAGGATCCTAATAGGGTCAAATTTGTGAAGGCCAGGTTGAAAGGTCATGCGAAGATTTGGTTGCAAGAGATTCAATTGGAGCGAAATAGAAGAGGAAAGGATAAAATCACAAGATGGGATTGGATAGTAGATAAATTAAAGCGACAGTTCATTCCTGTTGATTATGAGCTTGACCTATTGAAGAAAATGCAAAGTTTGAAGCAAGCGGGAAGATCTGTTCAGGAGTATACAGAGGAGTTCTATCGACTCCTCATCAGAATAGGCCATGAAGAAGCTCACAAGGAGAAAGTTGCCCAATACCTTAATGGGTTAAGGCCAAGCATTCAAGAGGAGATAAATTTGGTTTGAATGAACAGTATTAAAGAGGCATACTAGTTTGCCCTAAAAGTAGAGGAAAAGCTGAACAAGAAGTTTGAGAGAAGACAAAATGGAAGAGGTCATGGTGGAAGATTTGGTGGATGGTCATATGGTGGCCGAAATGAAGATTCAAAAAAGAAGGATGAGGCCAGTAGCAGCCAGAATTAGAGAGGAAATAATTCCAATCATTTCCAAGATCAGAATAATAAAAATCAAAGAGGAAGAGGAAGAGGACAAGGATCTGGAAGAGGAGGTTTCCGTAGAAAATATTTTCACTGTGGAGAAGAAGGTCATAGGGAATTTGAGTGTCCTCAGCACCAAGGAAGGAAAGATAGGAGAAATGAAGGCTAGGCCAGAGTTACATATGCAGATGAAGATGCCAGATCATCACATTCTAAAGATGTTGAAAGAGGAGAAACACTAATTAACAAAAGAGTCCTAATGAGTGGTGAGAATGAACCTAAGTAAAGAAGGAGCCTGTTTCGCACCAGGTGCAAGTGTGAGGGTAAGTGTTGTGATGTGATTATTGATAGCGGAAGTACTGATAATTTGGTGTTAGAAGAGATGGTGACAAAGTTGAAGCTCAAGAAGCAGAAACATCCACATCCATATCAGGTTGCCTAGGTGCAAGATGACCACAAGGTCATGGTTAGTGAATAGTGCATAGTGAAGTTCAAGATTGGCGGGTACCATGATGAGGTACTATGTGATATCATATCTATGGATGTATGTCATATGTTGTTGGGTAGGCCATGGCAGTTTGACAGATGTGCAGTACATGATGGTCATGCAAATACCTATTCCTTGACAAAAGATGGAGTGCGACATAAGCTAAAGCCATTGAAGGAGACTAAAGAAAAGGTACGAGGTAATGCAAGAATAAATTTTGTTGATAGAGGAAATTTCTTAGATGGTAGGTAGCATGAGCATAAGTGTTTTACCTTAATTCCAAAGGCTAGTAAAGAGGAAGTAGAAGATGTACCTATAGAAGTTGTAGAATTATTGAATGAGTTTCAGGATATTGTGTCCGATAATGTATCTGATGAATTACCACCAGTAAGAAAGATCAGTCATTAGATGGACTTGATTCCAAGAGCTAGTTTGCCAAATAAGGTAGCACACAGAATGACACTAGCAGAAAGTGAAGAGTCAAAGATAGATTTGAAGCTTAATTCATCACATCATCCACAAATTGTTTATGGAAGTAGTCCTAGAAATGCATCTGAGTTGAGGAAGATAGATAAAGGAGAAATAAGTAGTGTTGAAGTTGAGGATTTTTTAGAACATTTGAAGAACATCCATGAGGACGTGAGGAAGCATATTTCCAAGATGAATGCACAATATAAAGCTGAGGTAGATCAGAAAAATGAGGCATACGGAATTTCAGGTTGAAGATGAGATCACAGTAGCACAGTGGAGTTTTCCAACAAGTAGTTCAGATACTAAGGAGATTGAGGATATACTGGATAGTCGATTTGGTAGAAGCATAAAGAATAGGACATATGGAGAATATATGTTCAAGTGGAAATGACGACCTTTTGAAGATTCATCATTGTTGACAAAGTGAGAGGTTAACTGTCTTGGTTTCCCTCTTCACACCTGAGTCATGACAGAGTCACTTCTCAAATTACCCAAGGTGTCTGATGCAGGAGCATCCTAGGTGTAAGAGCAATCTTGCATCACCCAAAAATATTTCTATTTTTTTATTCAATAAGGGCTATCTTGTGTAGAGCTACTATTTATGGAAACTTACTATTTTTAGTAAGTTGGTCATAAAATCTCAGAATATTCTAATTTCACATGTGGAGGTTCATCTCAGTCGTATCAGCCTGATAGTAAAGTTTTATCAACAGATCAAGTCTAGCTTTGGAGATATTGAAGATTTTCGGTATTGGCAACAGGGTACAAAAACTTTGAACTCAATTTTGAAGGCTTTAGAGGCCCCGAATGAGGTCAAAAATTTGAGTGACGGGCACTTGCGCAAGTCAAGCCTATAGAGAGCTTTGTGGCCTTTCTGAATTGGGGTTATAATAGTCAATCACATCAACTGGCGATGACTTATGGTCTTCAGAAGTTGAGTCACTTGAAATGGTAGAAAATAATTTTCCCTCAAAATTTATGTTCGGGTTTCAAAAGTTATTTTGAGCCGACTTTGATGTAATAAATTGTAAAATAAAATAATTCTAAGTTTGGTCAGCTCTATGGGCTAAATTTTTGGAACCTTCTCAGGTGGTGGAAATTGCCTATATAGAGAAGGCCCGTAGTGTTGTCTTAGGTAGTTCAAAGCAGTTATGGGTAGATCTAGGTAATAATTCAAGGCTTTGTCCTAGAAAATATTGTAAGGGAATGCCCATTTGGCTTTGCATATTGTAATTCTGAAAGTTTGTAATTCCACATTTGTGGAGATAATAAGAAGCTAATTTTTTGTTCTTGCATATTGTTGTTGTTTCTATGTTTCTCTTATGTGTTTGTGGTATTAAGGGGAGCACCCTTCATCAAGTGGTATCAAAGCAGGAGTTCTTGAGCGTGTAAATAGATCACTGACTATGAGGTAGTTTTCACTAGAACCATGGTTAGGGTTTCAGTGTACATTGGGAAAATGCCTCCACGAAGAGAATGTGGTGAAAGAGCTGGTGCTTTGACATCTGAGGTTAGAGAGCTACAAAGATAAGTGCGAGCATTGCAAGAAGAGATTCACAGAGGAATGAATCTTAATGTCAGAGACAAAAGTGAGGATGAAGATGAAGAAGAATATCAAGAAGGAGAAGTTGAAATTGTGAACCAGGAGGAAGAAAGACTTTTTCGAGCCATTTCCAAGATTGGAAAAAGACCTAAGATTGAGGTTCCTACATTTTCTAGAAATATTAACCCAGAAGAATTGATCAACTAGATCAATGAATGTGAGGAATATTTTGAGTATGAAGATGTTGAGGATCCTGATAGGGTCAAATTTGTGAAGGGGAGGCTGAAAGGTCATGCAAAGATCTGGTGGCAAGAGATTCAATTGGAGCAAAATAGAAGAGGAAAGGATTAGGGCCAATTACAATCAGAATATAATTCTACAAGATTACAAGATCCAGCTTACAACATCAGCAACTAGTTCAGCTCTGAGACAAATCAGACACTGATGGAAACCCGAAGGTAGATCTAAACTTGTGCTTCGCAAAGCCACCAAGAAATCTCCTTGGTTCCAAGCCTCGGCCACTAGCTCTACCAATGCAAACTATCAGATAATCAACCTAATTTGCAAGATCAATGAAGATCCTTTCCACAACTTCACCAACTCCATCTTCCAAGGATTGGTCACTTCGCCATGGATCTACAAAATCTTCACTCTGTCTAGTTGTCTCCAGATCTGATGATCCAACTCATGTCTAAGCCACAACCCAAACTTCCCTTTAAATACTAATCTCAAGAAATAATTCTCAAGCCCATCGACCTTCATTACAAACAAATATTAAATGCACAAAGGGTCGGCTCTCAAATAACCCTACAAATATTTAATTCAATATGTTAGCCTCCAGATCCACTTAGGAGAACCCAACAAAATCCAACAATCACAAATATACCAAGTCAGCTCCATAAATGATTAAGAAATCCTGTCAATAAATAGAGACTACCAAACAGCAGATAAACTACTGAGTGCCAGTGAAATCACTGAGCATGCCAAGCATCACTGATCACTATGTTAACTGAGCACCACAACATCACTAAGTAACATAATGTTGAGCGATCACCACCAACATTGTCGAGCAACACTTTCACCAAGTGGCATAGAGTACCGAGTTCCTTCAATGACCGAGCTTCCTTCCTTAACTGAGACCATCAGTTAAAGCTGCAACTGAGTAACACAGGCCAAACACAAAAACTCCATGTAGTTTATTGAGGACAAAGAATGTCCTGGTCAAATCCTTGGATGCCCCTACATCAGACACCCCAAGTTCCAAAAGATGTCCATATGTGAGAAGAACATCTTTCAGGGTTCAGCGCATAAACCCCAAACTAGTTCTTCACATACATATCCTCCACCTTTTATGCTTGCATACTTTTCCATTTCAACTTTCTCTGTCTCTTCAAGTCTTTTCTACTCAATGTATAGGTTAGTTTCTAATCTTCCATTTCCTCAGGATCCACCAACTCAACTCGGTTACTGACACTCAGGCTTCACTTACTGAGCATTGTATCCTACAATGGCATTAGAGAAAACTTCTTGTCATTCTTCTCAATAGTAAACACATTCTTTACACAATCATAGATAGCTCTGCAATCATATTGCCAAGGTCTACTGAGCAATATATCACAACTATCCATCTTCACAATGTCACACAACACAAGATCCTTATACTGGCCAATCTGAACATCAATGAAGCATTATTCTTTGACTTCCAAAGCATGATCATCTTACAATCAACCAATCCTATAAGGACATGGGTGTTTCATTCTATTCAAACCAAGATTCCAAACCAAGTTCTTAGCAATAAGGTTATCAGTACTACCACTATCCATAATGACATTATAGATTTTACCTTTAGTCTTACATCAAGTCCTAAAAAAGTTGCTCCCCTGACAAGGTCCCTCCTTTGTAACGAGCAATGTTTGTTGAAGTAGCAAGTTTTTTGAATCGGGTCCATTATGTACTTCCTCATTCACAACAGTTGTCCACCGGTCAATAGTCTTCTTCTGTTGAGTACACTCAAAAGAATGATGGACTTCACCTCCATAATTATAACAAGTACCCTTAAAGATCACCTTACCTATCTTCTTCTTTGGCTCTACAGGTTTCGGTTCATCTTCTGCATCCATTGGTTTATCCTTCACCGAGTGCTCAACTTTCTCCTTCCCTCAGGAGTTACTATTTTGTTTCCTCTTCAACTTATCTTCTTCCTTTAGTGCATACTAGTAAGCCTCTATAACTGATTCAATCTTTATCATTCCAAGCTCATCTTGAATATTGAATTTCAAACCATTCACATACCAAGCTACCTTTTCCTTACTAAGCTCTCGGTGTCTAGACCAAATAGTAAGTTTTTTGAACTCCTCGGTATAATCTTCAATAGGCATATCCTTCTATTTCAAATTTTGCATTTTCTTGAACAAGTCAAGCTCATAGTCTATAGGTATGAACTTAGCTTTTAACTTAGCCACCATCAACCTCCATCGATTGATCTTCATTTCACCTTCATCCTCTCTTTCTCTTTGTAGTTCTTTCCACCAAAGAGCAACATGGACTTTCAACTTTGTCTGAGCCAATCAGAGGATCTTCTATTTCTTCAAGTTCAAAAAAAATTTCAAGTTCACTGATCCAGTCAATCAAGTCCTCAGGTTTCAAGGTGCTAGAGAAATTAGAGACTTCCATTCTGTAACCACTATGCAACCAAGCTCTAGATCTATGCAATCGAGTAGTTATGTCTTCACTATCTCTGTCCCTTCGGTCACCACCACTAGATCCAACAATTTCAAAGTCTTTTGTAGTTTCTTCACAGCCATCTTCAGTACCAACATTCTTGGGTACACCAGCAACAATTTTGACAATGTCAGCAATCATGTCACTGTTCATCATTTCTATCTCAGATCTAAAATCTAATCTCATCTTCTCAGTAATCTTTTATTCCATATCATTATAGAGATATATAATTTCTATAGGGTCCAATCCTCTTGTAGGCATCCTTCAAGATTTTAAAAACCAAAGGGAAAAAAATCATCAATAGGGTCCTGGTGCAGACTATCTCAGCAAAGATCAATTCACACACTCAAGATCCACTCGCTCTGATACCACTTGGTGCAGTGCAAGGTCAGAGGATCCAATTAAGGATTGTCCAAATTGACTAGAGAATAACACAATGCAGAAGCAAACAACAACAAATGAATCTTTAATCCAAATTTCAATTAACATGCCTAGCTGTAAGGCCTTCTGGGTTAGGGCCAATTACAATCAAAATGTAATTCTTTAAGATTACAAGATCCAGCTTACAACATTAGCAACTAGTTCAGCTCTGCAAAAAATTAGACACTGATGGAAACCCTAAGAAAGATCTAAACTTGTGCTTTGAAAAGCTACCAAGCAATCTCCTCGGTTCTAAGCCTCAGCCACTAGCTCTGCTAATACAAACTATCAGATAATCAGCCCGATCTGCAAGATCAATGAAGATCTTTTCCACAACTTCACCAACTCTAGCTTCCAAGGATTGGTTGCTTCACCATGGATCTATAAAATCTTCACTCTATCTAGTCATCTCCAGATCTAATGATCCAACTCATGTCTAAGCCACAGCCTAGGCATCCCTTTAAATACTAATCTCAACAAATAATTCTCAAGCCTGTCGGCCTTCATTACAAATAAATATTAAATGCACAAAGGGTCAGCTCTCAAATAACCCTATAAATATTTAATTCATCATTTCGGCCTCCAGATCCACTTAGGAGAACCCAAAAAAATCTAACAATCATAAATATACCAAGTCAGCTCCATAAATCATTAAGAAACCCTGTCGATAAACAAAGACTACTAAACAACAGATAAACTACCGAGTGCCAGTGAAATCACCAAGCATGCTAGGAATCACTAAGCACTATGTTAATCGAGCACCACAGCATCATTGAGTAACATAATGTTGACCGATCACCACCAACTTCACCGATCAACACTTTCACTGAGCGACGTAGAGTACCGAGTTCCTTCAATGACTGAGCTTCCTTCCTTAACCCAGACCATCAATTAAAGTTGCAATCGAGTAACACCGGCCAAACACAAACACTCCATGTAGTTTACTGAGGACAAAGAATGTCCTAGCCAAATCCTTGGATGCCCCTGCATCAAAATATCAGATCTAATTTTGTACACATATGTTGGCTTACTAGCTGTGAACCTTTTCTATCTCCATCACTGATATGCTCAGAAATATCTCCAAGTAATCACAACACTTATCATTTAGTCTTTTCTTCTTATATAGTCAATAGTATCAACAATAATTCCAGCATCCTCTCTCTCAACCTCATGCTTAGGTTTCCTTAATACTTCCTCAATTAGGTCGATACAACTTTTACCACTTAATCTCCTTCATAGATCTTAAGGTAGGTCAGATTCATCGAATCCTTCCAACTTTATGTTCTTCATCTATCCTTCTAGAAACATCTAAAATATTTTAATAGATTTTCAATAAAATGTTTTAGATGCTTTCATACAATCGATAAATAAAATCAACACAATTTACATAATCCAAGAATTCAACTATGTTGGCTGGGAATCTGAATTCTTCCTCAAATGTAAATTACTGGCACTCAGTCAATGTTGTGCTCAACTCCTCGACCTTCAATAGAAAGCTTAGTCACCACTAAAACTATTTCCTCAGCTAATACTGTCTTCCTCAAAAATTAACTAATGTTTGGTCAACACTTTACTCAGCATATACTTGCTCGATCGACACTAACATTACTCAGCTTAAACTATATTTCTTTACTTTTTCTCAGTTACACCTACTTGTTTAGTCTTCATTCTTACTTAGATAAGCAATACATTATCTTATCATTGTGCCACACAAGTAATCATTGAAGTATCAAGATAACTCAACCTTTCCTTAGGTGTTGTTGTTACCAACCTTGCCCATAATCCTTCACAATAATCAAATAGATATAGTAATTTCTTAAATAGCAACACTTACCAATTAAGGTTTGACATCAATGACAATACAATAATTACTTCAATTGCAGTTTCCAACATAAAACATTCTAGCATTATTGAATTGCCCTATGCAATTATTTAACCATATTAGATGTTGTGTTATATAAATTTCTCTCTCCCTTAAATTTTCATAAAAGGTCTTAAAGTAATACTAGACAAACTTTGATGAGTGTAACTTATTATCACTCACATAGAAATGGTACTCTCTCAATATTTTTTTATCCTCTTATGTACTATCAGGTGCATGCCTATACACAATATGAACAAAAATTGTTACTTGCACTGAACTATAATATTGTGGTTGGATCTCATCTTGTGGTGCAAGCGTGTAGTTCTTTGTAAAGTCAATGACTGAAAGTATACTACCAATTGGAAATGTATTCTTGCATATGTGAAATTTTCCATCAAACCATCTAGAATTTTGAAAGTATTTCACATATTTAGGTACGACCTTACTCTTGAATTCATTCATAAAAGTATGAACACTAAGTTTTTCAATTATTAGATCACGTTGTTTACCAACTTTTTCATCCTTCAATGGATACTCAACAGTTTTAAATCTTTGTACATCAACTAATTATTGTCCAAAATTAATTGAAATATTTTCATGAAAACATTCATCTAATAATGTAAGAATGTCACATACATCACATACACCAGAAACACATGCATTCAAAAGATAAAATTGCTCATTAGGTGGGTTACAAAATAAACCTGATATAAACTCCTTTACAGTTTGAGGTGGTAAGTTTATACCACATTCCTACAATATTTCATTAGTATGCATAGTAGAACATGTAGATCTAAAAATATCATAATGATAATGAAATTGAACATAGTTTTGCAACAACAGGTGATTCTTTGTTAATCCTTGCATACCATGGTTTACATTTTTCAAAAGATCTTTGACTAATACTAATACTTAACACCTTATCATCCACAAATTTTTTATACAATTTAGTTTGAGTCATATCCAAAAGGTATTTAGATGTGGATCATGAACTTTTGAACTGACTCTTAATTTAAGAACATCTCTACCATTAGGGGATACTCTTGTATTGTCGTGCCAAAAAAATTTAATCAAACTTTTGACTTCACTAGTAAGTTTCATGTTAGACCTCGAGAGTCTGCCACTAAAGTTCCATAAATGGTTTGTTGAATCACTTTCAAAGTTAACTCTTCTATTTATAACTCTTGTTAAAGTTTTACGATGAATATTAAGAAATCCACCTATGTTTGAAATCATTCTTTTATCAGTAGTAGTTTTGTTTACTAGAGTTGTTGTTATTGCTCATCATGTCATATTACTATCTTTAGAATGACTTTTATTTCTAATTATGTCAAAAGCGTTAGAAACAATTGATACAAATTATTTTAGAGACTCATCCTTCTTAGATTTCACATAAATGTCTAACCTCTTCATCACTTTTCACATTTTAGACATTTTAATTAATTGTAACATTAATTGACATTGGATATACATCATCATAACAACATACCCAAATTGTAGGGCTCCTACTATGTCTCACACTGATGCGATTAGGGCTCAGGCCTCTTCTGCTGCAATCGGGGTTGTTGTTGCCACTGCTGGGTTGTGGGTTCATGATTCTTCTTCTCCTGCTATGATTAGGCCTTTCATAGTCATTTTTGTTATGTTTAGGGTCCCAACTGCTGTGAATGGGGTCCCTTCTATTACGGCTAATGGAAGTCATCAACTATCTTTTCGGTCTATTGGGTGTGTGGTAGAGGCTTCTTTGCCTCCCATTAATGCTGCTCCTATTTCAAGCTCATCCCTTCCTATGTCGTCAGTGGCTACGGGTTCCCTTGGTGCTTCTTTAGTTAGTATTGGGGAGCTTTCTGATGGTTCCTATTTGTGCAAGGCTTCCACTCTTAAATAGTCTTCAATTCCAGGATAGGGGGTGTGGCCCCTTTCCATGTCTCTAACCCTCTGATTCTCTCTCTAGATGACGAGGTTGTGAAAGACATTGAAGGAGCTTCCTTTATTTTTACTAAACATGGTCTTATTTGTAGGTTTAAGGGTTTTTGGCTGAGTTTTTTTATTTGCATGCTTGGATTAGAGTTCGCCAATGGGAACCCATCATTTTTGAAACTGTTCACATTTACCCTCTAGCTAGGGGTTTTTTCATTGCTAAATTTGAAAATCCTACTGATAGGAATCTGATTTTATGTGATGATTTTTTCAATTGGGATTCTCGGTTCATGCTCATTATGAAGCCTTGGCATCCTATTTTTTATGCCTCTTCTGAGACTTTTTCCAAGGTTCTTAATTGGGTGCGGCTTTCCAACCCCCCTCTTCATTTTTGGGTTGATTCTCTGTTTGAGGCTATGGATGAGGCTCTTGGGGACTTTATCATGGTTGATGGGGAATCTACTGATATCTTTCATTCAACTTATGCTAGGATTTTGGTTGATTTGGATTCTTCCAAGGGTCTTCTGAAAAAGATTATATTGAAGCATCATAAAGGATCATGGATTCAATCATTGGATTATGAGGGACTTCTCTTTAGATGCAAGAGATGTTTTAAAACTAATCACTTAGCAGATCAGTGTGGATTAGAAAAGGTTAAGAAACATGCTTCTTGGTGGAAGGGGGCTCCTTCTCAACATTACTTTGTTGTGAAGGACTTGTCTATCAGGAGATTTTCTCAAGTTGTTTCCTCTTCTCAGGAGATTGCTGAGGAAAATGTGCCTCTTGGAACCACTGTTGGCTCTTCCCCATGTTCTGATTCCATCCTTGGGTCGCCTCTTTGTACTAATTAAGTTGCTCAGGGCTCTGATGGTGAGGCTTCTGCCTCCTCAACTATCAATAATATGATGGTTCATTCTGGATCAGTTACTATGAATTCACCTCTTGAATCAGCTTCTCTGGATACTTCTGGCCCTATCTTGGATCATTTTCTTGATTCTCAAAATTTGGGCGTCTCGGATCTTGATTTGATTTCTTAGAAATATTTGGCTAAGAAAGCGGAAGATGGGTGGACTTTTTTGAAAGGGAAGAAAAAAAATAAACATCTACCCTCTTTTGATATGTCTCTTTGTTCCTAGTCAGGAAAGAAATAAATTTTCTTTGGTTTTTCTTTGCGGGAAGTTGGACCTTTTTTGGATTTATCTTCTTTGTTATTCGTTGGAAGTTTTAGGGTTGCTAGACTTAATTGTTATATCTTTTGTAGTGGTTGTTCTTGTTGGGGATCTAGATTCTTTTCTCTCTCTAGTTATTTCTTTTTCCAGGTTGTGGGAGCCTATTGTAAAACCCTTGATGTGGTCTTGATCTATTCCATGTTTGAATATTTTTTTTAATATATTTTTGGACCATTCTGTACAGGGTTTCAGACCCCTTCAAAACCTGATTTTCCTTAATCAAAACATTATTTAACATTGAAACCCACATTTCTTATTATAAAAAAATTGTCTAAACAATCTGGTCGTGTGTGTAATAATCTATCTCCATAAAACCAAACCACGTAGATTTTCTAGCACATCATTTTTTATTTGACATTGTTTATTTATTTCGTTATCATTCAAAGGAGTTTCTTTCTCAATCAGTGTTTCTATGTCTACATCCACATTATTGATTTCAATTTGAATTAGTGTTTGATTTTTAATTTCAATCAGGGTTTGACTTTCAGTTCCTTTATCATTATGATTAACATTACTAATTTGTGAAATTTGATGTGCAATTAAATTTGTTACTCTATTTTCAGGAATAAAATTTAAATCATCTATAATGTAACTTGCTTCTAGAAATTGATAATCTTCTTTATTAGAATAAGTTACATTTGGCTATGAAGACATACCTATATCCAATACTGGATTAGAAGATGCACCTGAATTTTCTTCTTCAACCTCTACATCTATTATGGTGTCTTCATTGTCCTCCTTCTGAAATAATTGTTGAACTCAATGCTCCAATATTATTCAATTTTCAAAGTCTTTCTCTTCTTTCCCATTTTCATTTTGCCTCCTTTTTATTTACTGCAACCTCCTCAGTTGTCAAAACCTTTCTTAGCCTCTTTCTCCATTGGTTTGATCTCATTTTTGCACCAAGATTCAAGTTCAAATAATTCTTTTCATGTCAGATCTAAAACAAGACAAAAAAAAAGAGAATATTGGTCAAAAAATTATGTTTTCTTGGTATGGATCATTAAATAAAATGATTGAAAACTTGTCAATCATTGAGATTAGGCCCACATTCCTATTTTTGGATACAACGGCTCTTTTAAAAATGGGCACTCATTATTTAATGAAACGGGCACCTAATATTTAAATGAAACAAGCACCCATTTTTTTAATTTTATAAAACAGGTGCCCATTTTTTTAAAATTAAAAAAATGGGTGCCCGTTTTGTAAAACTATGAGCAGGAACCATACCTACTGGCTTGGTTTTTGGTTCAAGACAGGCTTGGTAGGACCAAGCCTATGCTTTGCGAGACCAAGCCTATGCTTGGCCCTGCAAACATATGGCTAAGACATTACAGTATAAAATTTTTGCTTTGCCATAATCTTTTGGACACCTTCCCAAATGAATTATTCGATAAAACAAAAACTCATTTTAACTCTTATTGTGCAGATTATAAAAATATAAATTTTATAGTGATATGATAAATTTTAATATTTTTACAATATTTATTAAGCCAACGTGGTACCTAAACTTGAAATACTAAGGTTCACTAAAATTTTAATAACTTTTTTAATTTTAAGTTTTTTGAAAAATGAGTTATATGATATCAATCTACATAGAATTTCCTTCAAATTTTAAAAAGTGAATTTATCATCAAATTATGGTGTGGTCGTACAAGAGGTTTCGAAAATGTACTTTATAGTCAATTAAAAATTAATTTAAAAAATATTTAATTAAAAAAAAGATAAAATTTACTCAAGGTACCTTTTCCCAAAAGGATTCACAAAAATACATTTATTTACTTCAAAAAAGGGTGGGCGTACACGTGTGAGGTGTGATCATGAAACAAGCATTTTGAAAAAGTAGTTTTTAAACATGCCTACTAAAATTCAATTTATACCATGTGGGTATTGAAATAAATTACATATTTGAAAAGTAGACTCCGAGCACTAAATTTATTTTAACATTAATTGATAGAATTTTAAAAAATAGACAAAACACTTCCACTTTTTGCCCACCCAAAAGTGAGACTCAACTTCTTGCAGCCACTCTTATAACAAATTTTGAAGATGTCATCACATTTTAACATTAATTTCCCTAAACTATATAATATAACTATTAAAATAACTACTAAAAATATGCATGAAGTAATGACTTTAAAAGCTAATTAAAAAGATGGGAATGATATAATTCATATTAAATGAAATATTATATTAAATATTAAATATAAGGTTTTATGAAAAAATAAATAACTCTATTATTTTAACTTTGTAATTATATTAACCTAAATAATAATAAATAAATATTATATTTAAGCCGATAGGCTTTTTATTGTGGGTATCACCCATTGATGGAAAAGTGTCTGATATAGAAAAAATTTATGTCCACCTTTCTGCCGGTATTCTTCCCTGAGCGGTTCTTGTTATTGCATGATTATCTTATCCTATTTATCCCGTTGTGATTCCCACTTACGTCTAGAGTTTTTTCAGCGCATAATATTCATAATATTCATTCCCACATATGTCTCCATTGCATAATATTCAATGTTCTCTATTTTTATTGATTTCGGTTGGAATTTTCTTATTTGAATACTCTATGCAAAAAAGCTAATATTGTGAATCCTTTTTTGCATCATCGCATGCACAAGAAAATATTATTGCTAAGCTTCCTTCATGAAAATGGATTTCACATTAATTGTTTTTTTAAAACTGTCTTATACAGAAATAATTTTCTGGTGCAATTTAATGGTGGGCATAAAAAAAGTTGTGGACCAGTCAAAACATGGTCTTTGTATAAATTTTAACCGTTGGATTGCTTGAATGATGCAGAGGATATGATTGGTGATAATTAAATTTTAATTGAACAAAAGTAATTATCATTTATTAAATTCAATTAATTTTTTTTAGCTTAAGGGAATGTATAAATGATCAAGGTTTAATCATGAACATAACTTAACAATAAAAATATAATAATACTATTTATGTTAGTTTTATTTATTGGTCATTAAAAATGATTGAGTTGATATTACTATAATTAAAAAAATATATAATATTTTATATATTTATAATTAAAAATTATAATTTGAAATATTATAAATATAAAATTAAATATATAACTAAACTAAAAATAATTAGTCAATTTTAAAAACTTAGAACCAGAATTTAAATTTCAAATAATATAGACATAACATTACATATAGTTAAGCATTGAGCTTGTACAGAGAGTGGCAGGGTTGAGGAGACCATCACAATTGTGGCGTCTTTCATTTTGTTTGCAGACAGTCATTAGAAGACATCCAAGACCAGCCAAGCACCTCCGGTTTCACCTTTGACACCTTCAAGCATCACTCTCAGAACACTGTTCTGGTTTACATGACTTCAATTTATGCGACTGTTCTAATAATTTATGTGACTTCAATTTAGGCAGATCCGAATTTGGAGGGAGGGCAGAACTTGTTTAGTGGAGCAGGCCTGAGCATTAGCCGAGGCTATAGCAGATCTGATATATCTAAGAAGGGCAGTCCCGACACTTTTAGAAAATAGCGAAATACAAGTGCAGTGCTGCGAATCTGACATTAGAGGACCAAGCAGTTTTCGAATTGGCAAAGGAGGCCAGAATTTTTGGTTTAGAGGCTAACAATTCTCAGATCTAGGGCATCCAAAAATCTGATTGGGGGTAGAGATTTGAATATAAAGCAGCGATTTTGAGTATAGAAAAATTTGAAAATCATCAAGAGGAGGTTTTACAAATTGCAAGAGGCCAACAATTTCCAGAATTCAAGGTCAAGATCTATTTTTTTAAGAATTTGGGGGCATTTCAGATTCGAATTTTCTAGATTTGTATGGGGTCCTAAATTTTGAAGAGGCTTGCCATTTGATTTGAACCATAAATTTGATAGAGGGAAGGTACATCAATTTGACAAAGAAGGCTACAGATCTGATCATTGCCCATGCCATAGGGATGAGCAAAATTTGCAAATGAATTGAATTTTTAAAAAATAGAAGGCATTCATGCTCAGAATTTCGAAAGATTTGGAAGGAAGGTTCAGATTTGCAAATACTAAGGCTCATAATTGGCAATTTTTAAGCATCCACATTCAGAATTTTCAATTTGCAAGGTGGAAAAGTTCAGATTTTGGTGAGAGAATTCAGATTTTCAACAAATTAGAAGCCTCAAATGTGAAGCAAAGATGAGATCCTCACATGCGAAAAGGAAAGCTTCATTTTATAAAAGGAAAGTAGACATTGGTCTTTTACATTTTCACACAGAAAAGAATGCGATCTCCTACAGCAAAGCAGAAACCAGGGCAGAACGGGCCAACTCGGGTGCAGAGAGTGCTAGCCTACAAGGAATAAGAGAGGTATTTGCAAGCTACTGTTATAACTATTATCTATACAGACATAAGTAGAAGGAATACAGAACACCGATGTAGCCTCGCCCTACATATGATCATCTGAAGGAATTCATAGCTAAGCAGAAGAAGCTAGCAGATCAAAATGTTGATTTGAAACTACATGCATTATTCAGCCAAGAAAGACCAAATCGCTTCATTGATAATTTAGCTCTAGCTAATTGCGTCCCTGCAGACCCTAAAGTAGCACTACAACCAAAAGAGAAAGATCTGGCTTCTAAGAAAGAAAGACAAAAGGATTATGCTAGGGTTGTAGAGCCCGATTCTAATTCCAGGGAAATTATGGTAAACCCTAAAGAAAAAAAAGGTTGTTTGCCAAAGGTTTTCTCAGTTCAATCATTGGACTGACAATTGAATATTTTCGCACAAACCAAATATGTGAAAAATGCTAGAAGCTGCGGGATGCCAAAGGGGGAAGATTTGAGAACTATTATAGGACCTTTGAACCCCTATCTGCAAAGGAGGTAGGTAGGATCTTGCCTTCTCAAGCACCTCCTGTGGGCACAACAAAGAATGAGCTAACTTGGCAAGTGGTAAAAAATAGGAAAAAGGGGAACAAGTACCAACACTCTTAAAATCCTTTTAATCTATCTATCAGTAATTCATTTGATGTGCTTAGAGAGGAAGACAATGGTAGAATGAAATACTTTCCTCCCCGCAAAAGGAATGGGACCCTTGAGGATAAGGGCTATAAGGCGAGATAGAATAAGCTCCATACTAATGTCTCAGAGCCCTACCCACAGAATGAACATACACACAGAAGGAATATGAAAGAAGGTCTAACAGGTAACAATGGGTCAAGGTTGTTTCAGGAACAAAACAAACAGGTATACATGCCCCCTCATAAGCATAATAAAACTATTGAGAGTAACAATGGTAAAATAATAGGTAATTTCTTTCAGAATCCTAACATGATTAGAGTAGATCTAGATGGAAAATGCATAGAACAGAGACAAAATTCTTATGTAGATATAGGGCTGATCTGCCAATGGTCTGGAGTAGGAACTTCTATCACAGATCTGGTAGCTTGGCTAAAATCTCAACTCCTGAATGAGGTAAGTATATCTATCTTATTAGAAAATTTTATTTTCATTAATTGTAAAGATAGAAATATTAAAAGTAAAATTGGAAATGAAGGGTTAGCTAAGTATAAAGACTCTGATTTTCATATTTTTGACTGGGTTCCCCTATTCAACCCAATAAATCTTAAGGAATTTCTTGTAGAAAAAGCTATTGTTCTTAGAAATCTGCCTATAGAATTATCTAATGTAGAAACTGTCAAATTAATAGGAAAACAAATTGGTGACTTTTTAAGCATTATTGATAATGATAATAACCAATCTGAAAAAATCATCATAGTAAAGATCAACTATCATAAAAAATGGATTCATCCCATTAGATTATGCTTTAATTCAAATTCTATTATTATTAACCCCATTATTCTAGAGGATTTTGTAGAAAGACAAACAAAGGATCTAGAAACCAAAAATTTAGGACAAATTGACACTCATATTCAGAAGACACCAGAATTGATGGTGAGCTTTAACTCAGATAAAGGAGGTTTCACTCTGACATCTCCTAAGGAAATTAATCCGATCAACATCTCCACACACCCTTCAGACTCTTTGTGTCAACCCCCTTTGGCTATTGAAAATGATATATCAATAAATGAGACCTTAAATGTTGAGGTCAAATCTCCCCTACCATTATCCCCTGAGCATAAGAATAACCTTAGCATTCAAAGTATCAAGCAAGGAATTAACACTGAAATTACCTCTTACAACCTGAATAGAATCTCCAACAATCCAGAAGATCAAGAGAGATCACTTCTAAAGGAGAACCAAAAAATAGAAGAAATAGTTGAGATCACCAATGAATTAATGGATAGCCTGATAGATGAAATATGTGACAAAGAGGAACTCGATCACCAAAAAATTTTGTTAATTAAAAGCATTAAGGAGATGTCAGCATCAAACAACACTCAGGAAAATGGAGAAGAAAACATGAAAATAGAATGCTTACCAAATCTAGATGAGATAGGAGATATGGAAATGGATCTTAATGATATAGAAGATCCCCTGTATGTTAGGAAAGAAGATATAAATAATACAAGAAATCAAAAAGAGGAAGAGATCAGAATTTGCCTAGAAGAATAGAAAAATGAAATATCCAACAGACCACAAAGGTCCACAAAGAAAAATGAAATATCCAAAAGACCACAAAGGTCCACAAATAAAAATGAAATATTTGAAAGGCCACAAAGGTCCACCAAGCAAAAATGAAAACCAAAGACTATTTGGATTCCCAAGTTACTTTTGAAGGACTTGCACACAAAAGAAGAATCAAAATTGACATTCAAGCTTCCAAAGGCTTCCATTCCATCTCCTTCCAAACATCCTCCACTTTCCAAGTCAGATTTGGGTTCCTCTATTCCAAAATCCACTACCTAAAAAAGACCCTTACCACCTTCATCTATCATTCATCCATCATTCCACCACTCTTCAAAGTGTGTGTCAAAGTTGATCTTGCCAATATTCCCATCTACAACATACCTTCTTCTTATCCTCACATTCATTTTCCAATGCATACTTTTTGTACTTCCATCCCTCTTATCAATATCTTTGAGCATCCTAGTCATATCCATGGTTTATTACAGCATATCTTTCAGCGGACCATTTTCCAAAGATTTTGATGTTGGGAAAATATTGAAAAATACAAAAAATGAAAAAAATGAAAAAAATGAAAAAAAGTGCCTTGGTGAAAACCTAGCAATAGGCACCTTGGTAGAAAAAGTAAAGAGAAATAAATCCATCTTATGGTGAAGACCACTTCTTGTGGCACCTCAGACAAGTACCGTGATGAAAACCTGGCAAACAGGCATCATGTATAATTATTCCTTCTTGCACTCTACAATTGGGGGCAAAGTCTCATCCAAGCTATCCTCCATCTTCCTATCATTTATCTCACTTTCATCCATATTTCCTATCTCACCTTTCATCTTGACAAGGGTGAACACATCCATGAGTATCAAGTATCTTGACATCCATTATCTTTCCATCAGCTTATGTACTTTTTGCATCCATATTACCCTATCATAATCTTGCTTATCCCAAATTCACCTTCATCAATCCTTGATAGTCTTTTCCACATAATCCCAAAATATCCCTCCATATCCTCCATCACCCCTCTATCATGATTGTGTTATCTTATCCACATCTCACCCAAATTGACCCCTTGGTCTTGATCAAGATGAAGAACTTAAAGTAAAATAAATAAAAAATTGTTATAAGAAACTTCTTGACATGTCCACTCTTTTGGATCCCACACTTTCATGGAAACAGATTGTTATCCTATACGTTATCTAGCCCTACATAATTGACTTTCATGGCTTATCCAAAAACATGTTTCATATTGCTATATCATTTTTTTCCTTAGCTTGGGTACTCTTGAGGAGATAGTCTTATGGGTCACATTCGCATGCTTCTTCCATAATAGCCTTTCCATCTCTAATCCATCAGCTTGCAAATCCATCCTTCATGTCCTATATCTTTCTAAACATTGGGGGCAAACCAATGTGATCTTGTTTGAGAGATGGTAAAAAAGAAACCATAAAGTGCTTTGAGTTACATCTTGTATAACCAAGTTTTTGCAATATTTTGGAAGTTTTCCCACGTCCAACATTTTTCCTATCCAACTAGGGCATTTGATCTTAATCAATGGATTTCAACGGAGAGGCATCAATTCACATAGAGAAAGACATTAACTCAAAAAGATTCAAAAGTACAACATTCAGTCACATCAGAGAGGGAATTATTAGAGCTTCAGAGAAGAGAGAGATTTTTGTGAACCTTTGATGGATATCATTGTTCACCAACCAAGAATTTAATTACCACAACTTGATCCATGAGCCTTCATTGACTTTATTATTTGGGATTAAAAATTGACAAAACACTTTAAAAGATCAGAATGCTTGGAAATACTTTTTGAAAATCATAAAACAATGCAAAACACTTGAAGCTTTCTTTTAATGATCTTTACTTACATTGACTTTTATCACATCTTTTTAGCTAATCGATGATGTTTTGACTAGATTGGCAATGATGGAGACATGATATTTTATTTCCTTTGAGTGATTGTCTTGAGGGAGATCCAACAACTTACGTGAATTCATCTAACGACATGGTCATCAAAGAACCATTGAGGACTTTCATATAGGGTGGAGGGTTGACCTTTGTTTGTTTATGCAACATTGAATTTGATAAAACCTAGTATTCATACTCCTATAGTTGGTTTATTCGACTAGTGAGGGTTGTACTAGTTCAAAAAAAGGAGGTTACGAAATGCGATAAAAAGTGATATTCATATCATTATGTCAGTGGGCAGCGGTGATTGTATCGACTTTCCGGTCCCAAATGCTCAATGATGAAAATTTATCCTCAAGGCATTTATTTGCTAAAAGCTAGTGACACTTAGCTGCATTTCATTGCATTATCATGTTAGCTTACTTGCATTATCATGTTAGATTAATTGCATATGCTGATTGTTTGCAGTATTTTTCCAAGGGAAAAGGGGGTCATTCAATTGAAATCTTGATCAATCATAAAATCAGGGGTCCAATCAAGAACCAAGGAAAGTCCATAAATCAAATAGGTGTCCATAACATCAAAGATTTATGAAGTCTATCTAATCAAAGATACAACAATGTCATCAAAGTGATAAATCCAAGTCTTGATCAATAACTAAAACACGATACAATATCAACAAACTAAAGGAGCTCCATAATCAATCATCCCAATAACCTGTACTCTGGCTGGGTCAACTCATGACTTAAATCTAAATATCCAAGAAGCTAATGTCCTTGTATATATCATCAACAGAAATGTGCCTATTTCACAAATCAAGGGAATCATATCAGTATTCTATATCAATGAATCATTTAACATCAATCAATCATATCAAAGTATCAAAGTAGTCACACCTAGTACCATTTGTTCATGTCTCTGTATCTTGAGAATGAAGCAACAGTATTATCCCATATTAGTTTTACTATCTTATCATATTGACAAATCACATTCATTGGTACCATTATCCTGGTATTCTAATCACTTGTTTCACTTAACTACAATAGACCTATCTATCTTGGATGTGCAAATTGCAAGTCATGGCATATCATCAATTTTTTTCAGAAATGAAAACATATTGGACCAATCAATCAAAATCTTTCAAATCAAGGAATCAATATGTTTTATTTCTAAGGGGGCATCAGAGTATCAAATTGGCATTACATCAAATCAGTGGGGCATCAAATTTTTTTTGAATCATCATCAGAGAGATTTCATATCATATCAGGTTATCATATTAGTATCATATCAGGAGGCATATCATTATCATATCATCACACCAAATATCAGAGGCATCAGGGATTCTTTGAATCGATGTTCTTCATACATCGATCCAAAGAGGGGCATTTGTAGACATAAAAAATTGACCAAAGGCTTTTAAAATCAACAAGGTGCAATAAATCATCAAATCACACTAAAAATCAATAAATGGAACCAAGGAAATTAAAATCAAAGGAAAAATCAATTAAAAGGATTAAATAATTAAATAAAGCTTGAAGAGGGGAAAAACACTACGAAATTGATTTAATCAATTAATGACATAGTTGTTTAATCAAAAATCAAAATTCAACCTCTTACCCTCTCATGGCTAAATTTAATTACTTAATTTAATTAATAAATTCTAATTTCTCCCAACAAAGTGAAAAACACTACGAATTGAAAAGCAAAAGACACAAATCACTCACTTTGGAAAGCCTTTGGAGACCATTTAAATGATTGTCCCCTCCTTGTCCCCCCATTTATGGACAAAGCAAAGCCTTTTGACCTAACCTAAACATAACCATGATCAATTGACTCCACCCTCTACAGTATGAGGCGTTTTGGAGAGTAAAGGATCCATCCATTATCTGAGAATTGCAAAGAACCTCTTGCAATTTGCATCCACACTAACTCACTCACAATTGCATATGCTTATTTTCTTTGTTTATCTTAGATCATTCATCAAATAGAGATAGAATTTGATTGTTTAGATCTTAATTTTCTTATCATATAGCTTCCTTCTCATTTTTAGAGTGTCACTAGTGAGGATTTGTAGCTGAGAGCCTATTTACCACTTTATTCTAGAGATCCATGAGATAGAATAGTTTAATTGTACATTAATTAGATTAGTTTATGCTCTAATTAGTGTTATTATTTGATTAACTTGTTATTTAATGAAGGTGCAGAACTCTCACACACAGTTTCACTTTACCGACAAACACTGCTTTGTGTCTTTCAATTCTACTCTTCATTATAGATGAATGCAACATAGTAAAGTCAATATCATAAGATCAAAGACTCATCAATAAGTTACCCAATGTGTTCCTTATCCTCATTTGTTATGAACATCTTCCATATGTAGATTTCTTCATACTTCATCTCTTTCCCCTTTCTTCAGATGTGTCAGTATGATAACTTACAAGATAAGTACTGTCAAACTAGTTGACATCAATGACAACATAATACTGATTTTAACATATTACATATCTATGAAACAACTTCTCAAGTGATCTTCAAACACTATTTTCTTCAATCAGGTTCTAAAATCAGTTGTAGTTCATCAGAAGATATATCTAGTTGCATGTTATTTAATAAAGACATATTCAGTTGCATGTTATTTGAGAAACATATATATTTATTTTCCTGTAGTAGTATTCTATTTTTAAAAATTCTATGTTTAGAAATAAATAAATAAATAAAATCCATACATGATAATTCTTTTAGAGAAACAAAAATAAGAATAATAATGCTATATAATTAAATATTATTTGATGAGAATTTCATATTTTTGTGTTTATTATTGGAGTTTTTGGTTTGTGTGTTTGATTATTAGTATGGGTAGCATTAAGTTGGCTTTTAGAAATTTTTACCAAAGGCTTGGAGTTTTACCTTTTTACTATAGCATACATAAATTTATAATATGATAATGGTTTTGATCTTTTTACCCAACCTTTTTTTATTTTAATCTTAGTAGTTTGTGAACTTTTTGAGAGAGTATATTTTATATGATGTTATGGTTTGAGGACCAATGTGAGTTAGAATTATCATTTATAGAGCTGAAATTAATTATCATGATTTCTATGATTTGTGAGATCTAATTATGACTTATGAACCTCGGTAGGTTAACTAAGTGTATAGGTAGGGAGTGGCTTGTAATAGGCGTCAGGGCCCACAAGTGGCTACTAGAATAACTTATTGTAGGTGACTTAATAAAGTGATAATGTAATAAAATTTACTAGGATAGAAACATTAATAAGATTTCTATGTTTCTCACCTATTCCTTGAGTGCTAGTATAGGCTAGAATGGTTTGTGAGATGATGCTTTCCACCTGTATGGACTTGGATATAGCATTGTTGGTGCCTTTTTTGTATGAGAGGTTACCAATACCGTATAGGGTCACCAGGGCATCAAAGTTTTGAGAGACTACCAAGATAAATCTACAGTTTTCTCATGTGATGACACTTTCCCATATGCATCTTAGGTTTCCTACATGTGTTGGTTGCCTCTGGTTGAGTATGTTTGACTTTTGTTGTCCTATTGTACCTTTTGAGTTAGAAATCTTTCATGACCCCTTTTTTAGTTTGTATTGTGATTGATTTTGGTGTTTTTTATCTGAGTGAGCTTGTTGTTATATCCTTAGAATGGTATGAGTGGACCATTTAGGTTCCATGAGGTTGGGTGGTAGTGATTATTTTACCATTTGAGATTCTAGCATTAGTGTACCTTGATGAGATGCATTAATGTCTCAAATTTGATATAATTTTCATACTTTATTGACACTCTTTGTTCTTTGATAAGCATTTCTAAAAACATTTGTGATAGATATCTATGTAAACCTATGCCAAGAACAACTAGGAACCACTAAGTCTATGGGTAGTGTGTATGACATGTTTTGCTAACTATTATACATAGAATACATTGTTTCATAGAGCTATTTTAAGTTGTGCTCTAATATTTGAGTAGGAGTTAGAATGTTATCTTGCACATGTATGTTGAATGTTACTAACCTTTTAGGTAAATGAGGAATGGTGTGAAGAGTGGTGCAACCACATTTAAGGAGGAGATCAATGAAGACCAGTCATGATACAGGAGTTCAGTTTGGTTCTGATGGATATGCCTTGCCTAGAAAGGAGCTATTGTTCCAGTGGATTTAGGAATGAGTCTTGCTATATTTCCTGTGAGTTTTTATTCTGTTATGTTCCAGTAATTGTAATATGTCATGGTTTTTTTTTGCCTTCTTTTCTGGCAATGTTTACTCAGACTTTTTTTGATATATTCTTAATAAGTGTCAAATCCTCTATATAAAGGGATTTTGATTGACTTAGTTGATAATGGTTATGATACTAATTTCAATAAAGTAGAGAATTACTCTTTTTTGTTCTTCATACATTATTTAGTTTCTATGTAATCAGAAAAAGATTTTTAATGAAAGAGTGATTTTGGACTATTTTTTGTGTTGATAGTTAGTTGAAGCCAACCAAGGGGGCCCACTTGGAAGGTGGAATAGATTTGTTTCCAGAAAATCCTTTCTTTTAAGTAGAGGTACTATTTTAGTTCTCGTAGCATTATTACTGTGGAAGTTCCTGCAACACTTGCAGAAAATGGTCATGGTGAATATATTGAGTTATTAAGCAGCTTAGGTTCATTTCATAAGATTTTTTTTATAGTAATATCATTGATATTCAAGTGTGTTTACCTTCCAAAAACAATAGTATAAATCCCTTTCATGTATTTTACTTTCCTGCAACATAAGTCTTATGACTCTTAAAAGAACTTAGTGCACAAACTGTGTAGACCCATTTCAAGTTCTACGTCCCTATGTTGACAAATCAAATGCATTTCATGATGGAATAGGTAATCCTTAGTATAGATATATTATCCTCAAGCGGGATATAGGTGTGATTATCTTACCTATTGTGAGACTATCCATTTTTGACATTATTGTCAGGGATGGTGTTAAACTAGGAACCTTGATGAGTCATTTATTTTTTGGATTAGTTTCTTAGCTAAAACTACCAAGTTGTGAGCTTGCTTTACAAGTTATCAAGTTACTTGCATGCATCAAAGAAGGAGAGATGACCATGGTAGAGATGGCGCTAAGGATTTTCTAGCGTATCACGGGGTCTCCAAACAAATTTGGTAGGAAATATATCGGTGCCGCCAATTGTATAAAGAAATAAAGGGCGGAAGGATCTTGTGGTCGTCGCTTCACCGAGGAGGTAAGTTGCAAGGCTGTTAGGTGAGCGGTCTAGCGACGACTGTTGATTTCATGCTGTGGAAGATAACATTGTCGCATGGTCATGTAGGCCAATTTCACACTTATGCGACCATGCGACCTAGCATAGAATGTGAGCCATTTCCTGGTAAGCGGTTAAGACTTGTGACCCCGCGGTTGTGGTTAAAGGGATCTCAGTGCGCGAAGTAAAGAAGGATATGACGGTGGTGTTTTAAAGTTGATGGAGGTTTGATTGTCAGCTGCCGATGCGAGGGTAAATGAAGGAAGTAGACCTTGTGTTTCAAATTCAAATTTTATGAGACGTTTCTAGCGGCCAAACGACTGGTGTTAATGGAAAAAGTGACTGAGGTGGGTGGAATTGATTTTCTCCACCGCTCTGGTGTGGTCCAGGTTGTTTTCTAGTTGCAGGGAAGTGTATTTTTTTTGACAATGAGAAATTGATTGGAGGGGTACCTTGGTTTTTGCAAGGTCTCTTCCGAGGTGTTTTTTGTAGACTTTTTGACTGATCTTCAGTGTGTTATCAGGTATTTTCATCATGATTGGAGATCATTTTTGGTTGTATACACTGGTTTAGTGTTTTCCCTCCAAATTTGTACTAGTCTAGATGGATTTGAATTGATTTGTGGGTGGGAAAATTTAGACCTAGTTTCCCTAAGCTTGTAGCATTCTCCCTTGAGAATCCCGAGGCAACTTGTGTATATAGTGTCTAGTTTTTTACTTTGAAAGGGTTTGAAGTTTCAGTTTTGTAGTGGTTTTGCATTGTTTTTCTGTCTTTGATCCATGATTGTAACCTTTTGCAGTCATTATCTTATTGATATAGAGAAAAAGTTGAAGGACTAAGCTGTACTTTGCAAGCTTGACTTCTCTGGTTTGTTTTGTTCATACTTAAGGATTCATCAAACTTAATACAAGTATATGACTCTTATCTCTCCTATGTGTCAACTGTGATAGATTCTAAATTTTTTGGTTCATGGCATGTTCTCTCATGTGTATGTTTCCATTCTTAAGTTGTAATCAGGGATTAGATGAAATTATGCTTTAGATGGAACATAGATCTATTATGTTGTCTATATAAGGATCTTATAAGTAGTAAAGAGGGAGTATAGGTGTGTTTATGGCTTTGAATCTCAGCTATTGTCTAGTGTGTATAACATTCACATCCTAGAAGATCTTGCCCAATGGATGAGGCACTGGCCTCAAATAAGTATCTCTTACCAACAAGTATTGATTGTTTCTTGTTATAATCCAAAGCATAAAGTTAAGAACCAATTTTAAACATTTAGTATTTGGTTGTATATGTTTCACCCATAGTGATGGAGAGTCAATGAGTGTCTGGTTAACATTTAGCACTTTCTCACTATCCCTTATCTATTTTTCAAACCTAGTGTCTTGGTGTGTGAAGTGTATTTCATACTAGGTTAGGTGCACCCACCTTGGTTTTGCAGAGCCAAAAGTGAAGAGGGCATAGTAAGTCCCTATAGTTGGTCCAGTTACCTTGCAGAGCTTTCACTCTTGGAGCTAACCATCCCTAATATTAGTCTCAAGGTATATTGGCAGCCTGTTAGAGCATAAGCATCATCTTTTTGACACACGAACAAGATGGCGACTCTACTGGGGAAAACAATGACAAAGGTGTTCATTTGTTAGTATCTCTAGTTGCAGTTATAGTGTAAAAGTTGAAGATCTTATAGCTGACTGGATTTGCACTAGTAGGTCATCATTGGAAACACAATGTTGTTCCTATCCCTTTGGTCTTTTGTAATTCATTTATGTGTTTGAAAGTGAGGAAAGTTATTGTAATATTCCCCACACTCTTGGGTGGCAACTCAAACATCTCTAAAGGCAGTGCTTAGTATTGAAGATTTTTGCAGAATGAGTTACATGGGTACTAGGTCCCGGAGAAAGCAATATCCTGAAGATGCAGTGGAATAAATTCCAGGTACCTTGGTGCCTAGTCAGACAAGGGAAGGAAGAAAAAAGAAAAGAGGTCTTTCTCATACTTGGAAGAAGAAGAAGAATACAAGACAACAAACACAAGTCAAGCTTAGTCAAGAAGAAGATATGTTAGAATATGAGGAGGCTAATGACTTGGGACTAAACCAGTATGAGGAAGAAGATCAAGTGGGAGGTGGTGAGTCTGACACCACTCTCCCTGAATTAGAAGAAATATTTGAAGAGGTCTATGAACTTGAAAGGAGAGTTCAAGAGAAACTTGCCATTAGGCAAAAAAGAGACAAAGAAAAAGAAGATAGAGTCAGACAAGCCATGATCAGGGATGAACAATTAAAGAGGCAATTATTAAATTTGGAGGCAATTAACTTTGTCCCAGAGCCTGAAGAAATGGAGCAACAGCTTGTTGTGCAAAGAACATATGAAGATGCCAAACCTAGAGATAAAGGTAAGTAGAAGGCTGTTGGGATTCAAATAAATGAGCAAACTGTTGTGGATAGAATAATGGATCTAGACATGAGGTTGGATTCAGAGTTGGAGATGGCTAGAAGAAATAAAGAAATATTAGATAAAGAGTTAGAGAGAGCTGAGTTGGAGGCTTCTACTACAGAAATTAGAAAGAAGATTGATTTTCTCCAGCATGCATCAGGACCCTCTAATGTTGCTGCTTCTCTCTTAGGACATGGTGGAAATCAATGTAATAATGCTACTCAAGCACATGGTGTCCCTACTGCCACTAGAGTTCCTGATGGATCAAATACAAGAACATCTACTTCTCAGGGGGTAAATCCACCACATGGGGCTCCTATTCATGAAAGGTACAAGAAGCTGACCTTTTTTGGTATTCATGGTTATCCCAATGTCATTCCTGATGAGATTAGAAAGAAGCTCCCAAAATTTATTGGTAATAATGTCATCACATGTGAGGAACATCTTAAAAAATTTATAGATGTGATAGATGATTATAATATTGAGCCTGATGATGTTATCATGAAATTATTTGTTTAATCTTTAACTGAAGATGCTAGAGATTGGTTCAGAGGATTACCCCATGGTAGTATAGGATCATGGAATGAATTTAAGTTGTGTTTCAAATAACATTATGGAGATAAAACTAATGAGGGTTTTATCCTTAATGAATTCAATAATATAAAAAAGAATCAAAATGAAGAGGTCCTTGAATTCAATATTAGATTTCAAAAGGCAATGCATAGATTATTGCAAGTAATCAGGTTGGATGATAGAGTATGTCTTGTAACATACTTGAATGCCTTTGATGCTAAGATGGGGTATCTTCTAAGAGACAAGAATCCTAGAAATCTTGGTGAGGCTTACAAGCTAGCTATTAACATTGAGAGCAACAAGAGGATATCAGGAAAAATAGGAAGAAGAGAAGATTGTAGACCTCAAATGCAAAATAAGAGAGACATGGGAAAGTCTTCTGACTCTAAACCCAAAGAAGAAGACAATCTTAAGAAAATTTTAAAGGCTTTAGAAGGTTTGAAGCCAAATGAGAAAGGAAACAATAGGGTTGTGGTCACTGATAGATCAATGCCAAAAAATTTCAGTAGACAGCCAAAAATGCAGAACTATCCATATAATACTCAATGGAAGGATGACAAGCCCATTCTCCCAACAAGGAAGGAAAGGCCTAATGGAAGGATCCCTGATCCTTTGCAAAGAAATTCAATGAACTTAGCTGATGAAGGCTCATGGTGTGTTGCTTGTCAGTCTCCTCATAGTCTAGAGTATTGTGTCATTGCTTTGAATTTGTCTAAAAATTAGGAAGGTGAGGAGCAGTATGATAGAGAGGGATGTGGTATGACATCCTCACATGCATGGGACGAAGCTGAGTCCACTGATGAAGAAGAAGACTTTAACAAGGTTGGATGTGGTGCAGCAAGGAGTGATGAATAGGTTTCTTTAAGAAGACCATCTAATGAAGAGATTGCCCAAATTACTACAGACATGATTACTCAAGCAAGGAGTAGATACAACCTAAGGAATAGGACAATAGAAGGTGCAAATGGTAAACTAGGTAGCATGTTTATCTAAGAAAAGGAAAATCATGCACAACAGTATGAACAAAGGAGTAGAGGTGCTGATGCTACAAATCAAGTAAAGGTGAAGAAGAAAATTATGCCTGCTGCAGTACCTAAAAATAAAACAAAGAGACCAGAGGTGGTAGCTCCCATCTCTCAAGATAAAAAGGAGTCTTCTTTCAAGTATAAGTAAGATTTGGTAAAAGATAAAGTTGTCACTGTACTTGAAGGAGATTCAAATGACCAAAAGTATGTTCCAGTTGACATGACCAAATTGCTATCACAAATCACTGTCAAGGTTCCACTTTTGGAGATGATGAGAATAGAAGAGCACAAGGCCAAGGCCTTGGATTGGGTCAATGGTGTTTCTTCAATAGGGGTTCAGGATGTGAATAGAAATGACAAGCATGTGGCTTCTTTGGAGGACACATCTGATGGTAAGGGTGAAGAAATTGTTTCTAAGATCCCTTAGATTTTATTCGACACAAATGTGATAAATGGTACATCAAGGATAGTTGATCATTTCTTCTTGCCCTTGGTAATAAATGGAAAAACATTGAAGAATTGCATGATTGACTCAGGGGCATCAAATACTGTCATGCCTGCAGAGATAATGAAATCATTAGGATTAAAGGTTGATACACCTCATGGGAGATGTCAAGCTATGGATTCAAGAGAAGTTCCAGTGATTGGTACTATTAAGGCTTTTCCTTATAAGTTAGCTGCATTTCCTGATAAACAATTAACTATGAGTGTTCTTGTAGTTGATATTCCACCTCAGTATGGAATGCTTTTATCTAGAAGGTGGAGTGCTTCAATGGGGGGAAGTATTCAATGTGAGATTTCTTTTGCCACATTTATTATTGGAGTGAGTGTGAAGGTATCAAGAGAGAATAGAGCCCCTCATATGATTGAGGAGGATGAAGAAGAAAACATGAATTGCTTTGTTGATACTGACATCTCCTCTTTTCAAGTTCAAGAGAAAGATATGAAAAAGAAGATCAGACCTATCCTTTTGTCTGATGATGAAAGTAACATGGTAGAGGATAATGTCCTATGGACATTATATTTTGATGGAGAAAATTCTAAAGAGGGTGCTAGAGTAGGAGTGCTGTTGATATCCCCAAGTGGTAAAAATTTTAAGTTTTCCTTCACTCTCCTGTTTTCTTGCACAAACAATGTTGCTGAATATGAGGCCCTTTTGATTGGTTTGAGACAAGCTGCAAAACATGGGATCAAACATCTTAGCGTAATTGGTGATTCTGAGCTAGGGATATCTCAGATTAGATCAAAGTATGCTTCAAAAAACCAAAGACTGAAACAGTATAGAAATGTTGTTTGGGATGAAATTGAGTGTTTCAATGCTTTTGGTATTGAGTGGGTGGATAGAGGTGAGAATAGAATGGCTGACTTATTGGCTAACATAGCATTGAGGCTAGATGATAACACTTTTGATGATATATCAAAGGTAGAATATATAGCCAGACCTTCTATCCTAGATAATGTTGAGAATTGGCAGGTATTTTCTGATGATCAAGATATTCTGAGGTTTTTGCAATGTGAGTCCCACTTTGATGGCCAGGAAATGGATTTCAGTATCTATGTTGACATCAGAGATGGAAAGGAGAATGTCCTTGAGAAGGAGGTACTGCAGTTGAGGTCAAACAGAATCCCTAGGGGATTGGTTTCTCTTGAGAGAGCATTTGATAATAAAGAGAGGGCTTGTGTTGCTAATCTTGCTGACAAGATAAGTGAATTGGAAGAAGTGAACCTAGGGACAAGCCAAGATCCAAAGAACATTTACATAGGTAAATGTTTATCCCAAAAAACTAGAGGTAAGTTGATTGATCTTCTCAAGAAATTCAGACATGTTTTTGCATGGTCTTATGAAGATTTAAAAGCATATAGAGAAGACCTCTTTCAACATGAGATACCATTGAAGGAAGGTACCAAACCATATAGACAAAAGCTAAGGCCTGTGAATCCTACCTTGGTGCCTAAGATGCAAGATGAATTGAAGAAGATGATGGATGCAGGAATAATCAAACCTGTCAGACATTCCTCTTGGGTGTGAAATTTGGTTCTAGTTAGAAAGAAGAATGGTGACATTAGGCTATGTGTTGATTTTAGAAATCTCAATGTCAATTCTTTAAAGGATCATTATGGTTTGCCAAATATGGAGAACATGCTGCAAAGAGTCACTGGATCAGAGTTAATGTCAATGATGGATGGTTTCTCTAGATACAATCAAGTCAAGGTCAAGGAGTTAGAATAATTCAAGACTACTTTTACTACTCCTTGGGGAACCTTTGTGTATGTTAGAATTCCTTTTGGTCTAACAAATGCAGGATCCACTTTTCAGAGAGCCATGGATGTGGCCTTTGTAGATTTTATTAACAAATTCCTTGTGGTATACCAGGATGACCTCACAGCATACTGAAAGAAAGAAGATCAGCATTGTGAGAATCTTGAAAAGATTTTTATCAGAGCTCTGGAATATGGAATTTCTTTGAATCCAAAGAAATGTTCTTTTGGTGTAGTTGAAGGTAAGCTTCTAGGACATATTGTGTCCAAGGATGGAGTGAGAATTGATCCTGAAAGGGTTGTAGAAATAGATAAGCTTTCATCACCAAGGAATGTTAAAGGTGTGCAGTCTTTCTTTGGGCAGGTGAATTTCCTTAGGAGATTTGTCACCAATTTTGCAGAGATTTGTATTCCAATCTCTAAGATGTTGAAGAAAAATGCAAAAGTGCAGTGGAGTGAAGAAGCAAATGAGTCTTTTAAGAATATTAAATAGGCCATCAAGGATGCCCCTGTCTTAAGAACTCTAGATTATGATAAGCCAATGCAAATATTCTCATTTTCTTCTTATCATACAATTGCATCAGTATTACTACAAAAGAATTCAGAGGGGTATGAACAACCTATATCCTTTTTCAGTAAATCCTTGCATGCAACAGAATTAAAATATGATATAATAGAGAAATAGGCTTATGCCTTGGTCAAAGTAGTTAAGGCTTTTAGGTGCTATTTAATAGGAGCTAAGGTGGTTTCTTATGTTCCCAATGCTGCTATCAAGGATATCCTAGTACAACAAGAGGTATCAGGAAAGAGATGCAGATGGATCAACAGGATCCAAGAATTTAACATTGACATTCAAATTACAAAGTTGGTAAGAGGTCTAGGACTTGCAAAATTAATGGCTCATTGTAATTTGGTTGCTAATCACGTGAACATGTTAGAGGAGGAAGAAAGACCATATATTTGTGATTTAGATTGTTGTGATTGGTATAGAGATGTTATCAATTACTTGCATAAGTTGGTTCTTCCCCGTGATATGACTAAAAATAAGAAGAGAACTCTCAAGCTACAATCAGTGAGATATTCTATCATACATGGAGAGCTATGGTGGAAGAGCAATGAGGGTGTATTATTAAAATGTGTAGATCAAGAGAGGTCAAAGTCTTTGATAGAAGAAATGCACCAAGGTGTGCGTGGAGGACATTACATGGCCAAGACAACTACTCATAAGATCCTTAGATCTAGTTTTTGGTGGCCTACTATCTTTAGGGACACACATCAGTTTGTAAGGAAATGTGATGCTTGCCAGAGGTTTGCTGGTAAGTTGAAATTTAGTGGAAACTTACCACTCAAACCAGTTTCAGTTCAGGCCCCTTTCTAGCAATGGGGTATTGATTTTGTAGGAGAGATTCCTAACAAGTCCAGTGGTGGACATTCCTACATACTAGTGGCCACAAATTACTTTACCAAACGGGTTGAAGCTATTCCCACTAGGAGGACCACTAGTAAAGTTGTCATTGATTTCATAATGCAGAATATTCTTTCAAGGTTTGGATGTCCAGAAACTATAGTGGTAGATAGTCCAATGTGTTTCAGATCCCAGGAGTTTGAGGATTTTTGCAAAAATTATGGGATACACATTTCATTTTCCTCTCCATACCATCCCCAAGGGAATGGACAAGCTGAATCTAGTAACAAAAGTCTGATGAAGATTCTCAAAAGGGTGCTAGATACAAACAAAAAATCATGGGATTTAAAGTTACAATGGGCATTATGGGCTGACAGAGTGACTATCAAAAGGGCTGTTGGATGTGCCCCTTTTGATTTGGTATATGGGATTGGTGCTAGGTTACCTCAAAATAATTTGTTGCAGATGTACAAATTCATCTAGGCATATGGTGAAGACATTGATGATGAAATGAGACTAAGGATGGATGAGTTGATTCAGTTGGAGGAGATAAGAAAGGATGCCCATGAGAAAAATGAGAAACTTCAGAGATAGTGCAAGAGTTTGTTTGATAAAAGAGCCATTAAAAGGAGTTTTGAGGCTGATGATCTTGTTCTAATGTGGAATGCCAGATTAGAAGATAAGGGAAAGCATGGTAAATTTGACCCTATTTGGTTGGGCCCTTATCTAATTGACAGCAAATGGGGAAGTGATTCTTATATCTTGAAGGATTTGACTATACGCACTTTGGAATTGCCTATTCATGGACAATTCTTAAAGCTCTACTTTTCCTGAAGTATCTTCTCCATGAATAGTAGTTAGGTTCTCCCCTAAGTCTCTTAGGGTTTTTTTTGCTCGAAGTTTTGTGGTCTACTCTCCTAGTAGATTCTATTTCTCATTGTGCCTGCAAGAGCCACATGTCCCCAATTAGAGCCACTATTAGGACTGGTGAAATTTTCCCTTAGTCTCTGGTAAATTTTCTAGTCTCTCCTACCCTTTTTCTCTCTAGTTTTGGTCTCTGGTTGTCCCCTTGCAATTTCCCTTGGTTTCCCCCCAGTTTTCCTAGCTCTCTGCAAATTATTTTCCTTCTCGGCTTGGCAACGAACCCTGCAAAAATTCAAAAACTAGCCATGCTCTTTCAAATATTCAAATTCCCCTTGGTGCCACCTTCTTGCTTTATATTCTTAAGTTAATTTTTGGGCAACTTAAGTGTTTCAATTTACATGTGCAGTTTTTCCCCCTGGCGATTGTCGATTTTATTTCAGCATTTACCCCGGCGGTTAGGTTTCCAAGCTGCTAGTTCTCTATGCGGTTACCATCAAGTCTTCAACGACCCAGAAAATATTTTAACTCCCAGACTGTAGTCCTCTTTCAAAATATTTTTAACCCTTAAGTCTTTTGCTGATGTGTGTGGGCCCGATGTTTCTGACATATTTTCTATCAGACAATGGTCTGAAGATCTCATGCTTTCTGTTAGACCCTTGCGAAATCCAGACACCCATTGATTTCATTTGGTGATGTCATCTTTCCTTGTCGGTGGGTCCACTGCAATGTGTATGTGACTAGGACACTTCTGATTGGTTCATGGGTGATGAATCAGATGCTGTTGGTGGGCCCTATCTTGCTGATGTGTTGAGGGACCTAGCTTGTCAGAGAATCAACAGACGGGGGATGATTTGATGGGTTTTGTTAGAGGCTCCCAGTCTTACGACAACCGTCAATCTTCCCTTTTGTTAGAAATATCAGAGAGGGGCTGAGATTCTAATCTCATGGTGGTATGAAGATCTCATAAAATTTTTCAGAGCCTTAAGGTCTTGTGCTAGCTATTCAATCTTCCAAGATGTCAGATTTCTTTTGTGGGTCCTCTGTGGTGTGGCATGAGCTGGAAGTGTTCTATTGGTTCATGTAGTGTGAGGTGGATTTTGGTGGGACCTATTCTTTCCAAAGTTTCATGGGCCCTGTTGTGTCAGTGAATCGGTGGTGGTCTGAAGATCTCATAAAATTTGTCAGAGCTTTCCAGTTTTCAGACGGCCGTCAATGTATCTTCGTGGGCCTGAGATTATCTTCTTCAGAAGATTTGGTGGCAATGATAAAGTTGGTGATGGCGCTAAGGATTTTCTAGTGTATCACGGGGTCTCTAAACAAATTTGGTAGGAAATATAGCGGTGCCGCCAGTTGTATAAAGAAATAAAGGGTGGTAGGATCTTGTGGTCGTCGCTTCACCAAGGAGGTAAGTTGCAAGGTTGTTAGGTGAGTGGTCTAGTGACGACCGTCGATTTCATGTTGTGGAAGATAATGTTATTGCATGGTCATGCAGGCCAGTTTCACAGTTATGTGACCATGCGACCTAGCATAGAATGTGAGCCATTTCCTGGTAAGTGGTTAAGACTTGTGACCCCGCGGTTGCGGTTAAAGGGATCTCAGCCCATGAAGTAAAGAAGGATCTAACGGTGGTGTTTTAAAGTTGATGGAGGTTTGATTGTCAGCTGCCAATGTGAGGGTAAATGAAGGAAGTAGATGTTGTGTTTCAAATTAAAACTTTATGAGACATTTCTAGCTGCCAAAGGACTAGTGTTAATGGAAAAAGTGACTGAGGTGGGTGGAATTGATTTTCTCTGCCGCTCTGGTGTGGTCCAGGTTGTTTTTTGGTTGTAGGGAAGCATATTTTTTTTGAAAATGAGAAATTGATTGGAGGGGTACCTTGGTTGTTGCAAGGTCTCTTCTGAGGTTTTTTTGTAGACTTTTTGACTGATCTTCAGTGTGTTATTAGGGATTTTCATCATGATTGGAGATCAGTTTTGGTTGTATACACTGGTTTAGTGTTTTCCCTCCAAATTTGTACTAGTCTAGATGGATTTGAATTGATTTGTGGGTGGGAAAATTTAGACCTAGTTTCCCTAATCTTGTAGCATTCTCCCTTGAGAATCTTGAGGCAACTTGTGTATATAGTGTCCAGTTTTTGACTTTGAAAGGGTTTGAAGTTTCAGTTTTGTAGTGGTTTTGCATTGTTTTTCTGTCTTTGATCCATGATTGTAACCTTTTGCAGTCATTATCTTGTTGATATAGAGAAAAAGTTGAAGGACTAAGCTGTAATTTGCAAGCTTGACTTCTCTGGTTTTTTTTGTTCATACTTAAGGATTCATCAAACTTAATACAAGTATATGACTCTTATCTCTCGTATGTGTCAACTATGATAGACTCTAAATTTTTTGGTTCATGGCATGTTCTTTCATGTGTATGTTTCCATTCTTAAGTTCTAATCAAGGATTAGATGAAATTATGCTTTAGATGGAACATAGATCTATTATGTTGTCTATATAAGGATCTTATAAGTAGTAAAGAGGGAGTATAGGTGTGTTTATGGCTTTGAATCTCATCTATTGTCTGGTGTGTATAAAATTCACATCCTAGAAGATCTTGCCCAATGGATGAGGCACTGGCCTCAAATAAGTATCTCTTACCAACAAGTATTGATTGTTTCTTGTTATAATCCAAAGCATAAAGTTAAGAACCAGTTTTAAACATTTAGTATTTGGTTGTATATGTTTCACCCATAGTGATGGAGAGTCAATGAGTGTCTGGTTAACATTTAGCACTTTCTCACTATCCCTTATCTATTTTTCAAACCTAGTGTCTTGGTGTGTGAAGTGTATTTCATACTAGGTTAGGTGCACCCACCTTGGTTTTGCAGAGCCAAAAGTGAAGAGGGCATAGTAAGTCCCTATAGTTGGTCCAATTACCTTGCAGAGCTTTCACACTTGGAGCTAACCATCCCTAATATTAGTCTGAAGGTATATTGGTAGCCTGTTAGAGCATAAGTGTCATCTTTTTGACACACCAACAGAGAGGACCACAATAATGGTCAAATACAAATGCTAGATACCCACCTTTACCACCTCAAACAAATATACCTGCAATAATGCCACCACTTACAAATTCTAGTCCTCAAAAATAAACTTAGTTACCTACACAACCACAACCAAATCCCAATAACCAATAGCCACAACAACAAATGTATGCTAATGATGCTCAACAGTACCCTACTTATGCTCTAAACATAGAAGATATACATTTGAGATCTGGTACAAATTTACCAACACCTAAACCACCTCTTATAGCTGAAGTGCTAGATCTTTCTAAAACATCAGTACCAATACCAAAAACTTCTCTGCCAAAAATGGTTGACCCAGCTAATATAGCCAATCCAGCTCATGCTCAAATGTTAGTTGAACCTCCTTTCCCACAAAAGCTCATAAAAAGAAAATCTGCAACAGAGGAACAATCCTTTGATATCCTTGATCAATTAAGGAATATGCATGTCCAGATTCCCTTGTTCCAAGCTATTAAGGATATTCCTTTTTATGGAAAAAAAATCAGAGAGGCTTGTCTTAAAAAGCCTGTGTGGAAGAAAAAGGATCCTACAATAGTCCATATTATATAGGATAATTGGTTGATATCATGTTGGGGAAAATGGTTATTCCTAAATATTCTGATCTAGGAAGTCTAGTTGTGAATATCATTATTAATGGTCAGTCAGTTAAAAATGCATTAATTGATTTAAGTGCTGCCATTAATGTAATGACTAAAAATACTATGAACAAACTGAGCATAGAAGGATTACGGGCTACCCCAATAATTTTGCAACTCGAGGATAGTTCTACTATCACTCTTGATGGGATGATAGAGGACATAGTAGTGGCCCTAGATTCTTTAGAGTACCCTATTGATTTCATGGTTCTATCCCCAAAAGTTAATCTTGTTGGTTATCCTATCATTTTAGGATGACCATGGTTGGAAATAGCTGATGCAAATATTAGTTGTAGGTCAGGTAGTATGACCATATCAGATGGATAGGAAACTAAGAAACTTGTCTTGTACCCTCTAGCACAGCCCCAGCTAGATTTAAGCACACTTGTATGGCCATATTTAGGAGATGAGGAGGAAGAGTTGAACTCTGTGGTTCAGTTCATGATGTTACATAGACAGTCTTTCTACAGCTTAAGAATCTTCTCACCACAACACCAATCCTTAAAGGACTGGATTGGTCTATCCCATTTCATATCCACACAGATGCATTAGACTATGCTATAGGTGTTGTGTTAGGAAAAAATCCTACTAACCTTGAAAATGCAATCTATTACATCACCAAAAGCCTCCATGGCCCTAAACTAAACTACACAATTACTAAAAATGAACTTTTAACTGTAGTGTATGCTTTGAACAAATTCTAACATTATGTAACTGGCTATCCTATTTTTGTTCATACTGACCACTCAGGAATAAAATACTTGATGAACAAACCTATTGTAATTGGCAGACTGGCAAGATGGCTTTTACTATTGCAAGAATTTGATATTACAATTGTTGATAATTCAGGAAAGGCCAATGTAGTTGTTGACCATTTGTCTAGACTTCAAATTGTTGATGAAGATACAACTCTAGTTGAAGATACATTTCTAAATGAGCATTTGTTCCATATAGCAACCAAAACACCATGGTATGCAGGTATAGAAAATTATCTTGCAACAAATAAGATTCCCCCACATTTCTCTCAAAAAGATAGGAAAAAGATTGCAAAGAAAATTTTTGGTTATTCATGGATAGGTGACAATCTCTACTATACTAGTCTAGATCAGATTATGAGAAGATGTGTAAGGGAAGATGCAATATATGACATACTCCATGCCTGTCATGATGAGCCATGTGGAGGCCATTTTGGAGTAAAAAGAATAGCACTAAAGATACTCACTACCAGATATTATTGGCCAACATTACATAAGGATGCAACAAAATATATAGAAAAGTGTGACAAATGCCAAAGGATGGGACACCCAACAAGGTTAGATGAAATGCCACTGAATCCACAGGTCGTTGTCACCCCCTTTGATAAATGGGGTATAGACCTCATAGGACCAATTGAGCCACCATCAAATGGGAAATCCTACATCTTGGTAGTATGGATTATTTAAAAAATTGGGTGGAAGTGAAAGTAATGCAGAATGCAAGGAATTAGAAAGTAGCCGAATTCTTGTATGAGGAAATTTTCATGCAATATAGAGTTCTTGGAGAGCTTTTCATAGACCAAGGACTATAGTTCACATCAAATTTGATGAGTGAACTTATGAACGATACAACATAAGGCATCACAAATCTAGCCCTTATTACCCATAGGAAAATGGGCAAGCAGAGGTAACCAATAGAGAAATTGAGGCAATATTAACCAAAACAATGCAACTTCATCGAAGGGATTAGGGTAGCTAGTTAACTGAAGTAGTCTGGGCTTATCATACCACATGGAACATCACAACAGGGTTCACACCATTTTAACTTGTGTATGGAAAGGAAATAATGTTTCCCATAGAATTTGAACACAAAACATTGCACATGACACTGGAGTTAAACATCAATCTTCCCGCAGCACAAGCAGAGCGACTTCTCCACCTCAACTCACTGGATAAAATGAGCAAGTTAGCATTGGAAAGACAGAGCTCATCTAGAAGAAACAAAAGAAGTGGCATGATGGACATATCTAAACTAAACACTTCCAAGTAGGAGATTGGGCTCTATTGTATGATTCTTGATTTAAAGAGATTCCAAGAAAGCTTCAGACTAGGTGGCTTGGACCATATGAAATTCAGCATGTTTTTTTTTTTTTATAATGGAGCAGCCTAGCTAACCACACTTGATCCAATATAGTTTAAACTACTTGTCAATGACCACTGATTGCACCTCTATCACAAGCCTCAGACCAAGGATGAATTCCTACAAGAGTTCCAAACGAGCAGTTTACTAGTGTCTAAGGACACAAATCCTGTAGCAAAAGGTGACAACCTTCTTCTTGTAGCCATGCCATAACAAGCCTTCATGAGCACTCATAATAAAACTTTATTTTATATGAGGTTTATTCTTTCACTCGCTTTTCTTTATTCTTCTCACTAACTCATCTCATTTCTATGTCTACTACCCACTCAAAATCCATTTCACCCACAAATTCTATTTTCAACTACTTTCAAATAAAACCTATTGTCAACACTTTTTTGCAGTCACCAGAATTCACCAACTCATTAATTTGAATTTAGATGTATGATCTCAAATCTCTAGGTAAAATATTTCTAACTCTTTCCTCACTTTTAGCGCATAAGTTTGAATAGTTATGTCTAATATTGCATTAAATGTCTAATATAAACCTCATGCCAGTCTTCCATACTTGTGCCAAATTAAACAAGTGAGGACACTTGTCCAAATTTAGTGGGGGGTAGGAAATGTGTAATAATTTCCAAGTGTCATTTCCACATCACCCTATCCATATCTTCGTCACATCAGTGTTGTACTTTGGATGCAGTTTGTTAATACTTTTAATCCCATTGCATTTGCCACACCTTTACATTCTAATTTTAAGAAAGTTTTTCTAAAGCTTGACATGACTTAAAAGGACTATAATTGATTATGAGATTACTTCTAGTTAAAACCTAGATGTCCTTTATAATTAATGTCATTATTATTATTCATTCTGAGCATAATGGGGCTATGTAAGTAAAACTTGGTATTGACATTTTCAAGAAGAGCAATTGGGATTCCAAGAATAGGGTATTTGCAGAGTGTAGAGAGAGTGAAGATTATCAGAAGGTTTTAGAATGGAGAAAATTCAAGCCTAGGCATTGTCAAGATGGGTGGATAGTTGCAGAGATCCGAACCAGTCCTCCATGGTATTTTGTTAGCAGATGTTGAAGCAGTTCATAGGTTCAACGCATGTGGATGGCTTGGATATTTTCTACAATTAACATAAATTCATGAAGAAGTGGCAGCATAATTTATGGGGTCTTTTGATGAAGGACTGGAAACTATATGGGGTCTTACAAGTGTTGCTACTGAAGAGTGGATAGTAGAAATCATTGGGTTACCAGTTAATGGAGAACATTACCCCAATGAGCATGATGCCAGGTCATCCCGAGCTCATTTTTCCTAGAAAGGTGATCCTCCCTTAGAAATCACCAAACAAGGATGCAAGAGGTTGTCACTTCTAGCACCATATCCAAAATTGGCCAACCATATCATCAGGTACTTAACTTGTGAAGGTAGGTTTTCAAACCTACATGCTCATCATTTTAAATTGCTTAGCTATTTAAGACATAACCTTCAGGTTAATGTCCCCAATTTTATTTATAATATGTTGACTATTAGTGCTGAAGAAATGCAAAAAGGAAATGCAAATTCCATCAGTCACCATACCCTAATTAAACTATTGGTTAAGAGATCCCTTATGGATGTATCTCCTATGTCTTGGGTGGAATTTTTCCAATCCAAAACCTTGCAGCCCCAAGTTAACCCTATTCCTCAGGCTTTAAGGAATGAAGAAGAATCTATTGGGCCTAGTCATGAGGCTATTGAGAAAGGAAAAGAACCATTACTATTCCCTGAAAATGAGTCGATAGAACCCACTCCAGGGAGTGATATACCCACTTCTTCCACAAAGAAAGATAAATAGAAGGCTAAAAAAGAAACCCCTAGCTTGGAAGGAGAAATTCAAAACCCTGTGCCACAAGTAACAGAGAGAAAAATGTCTTCTCCTATAGCAGCTATTCATGTAGTGTCTACTCTTGTAGCATATAAACCAAAAAGGTCTTGAAAAGTTAAAAATATAGAGGTTAAGGAGGCACCTGTATGTCGAAGCCCTCGCATGAGAGGTCAAGTGTCCTTGCCTTCCTTTGAAAACCCAAGCATTTCAATATCAAAACCTCATTCAGAACCTCTAATTGAGAACATTCTTGATGACTCTCCTTTGCGGTTGGAACCCCAAAATATGGAAAAATGTGAGAAAGAACAAGTAACTAATAGTGAAATACCATAGGATGATCAAGAAATGTTTGAGTCAAGTCCTACTGTAATTCTAGAAAATATCTTTGTAAGTGATCAACCTACTTCTCCAAAAATCCATGTATATTCCAATGTTTCTATTGTGCCCTATAGATCCTCATGGTATACCGAGTATTTCCAACAAGCTGCTAGGGAGAAGAAAAAGAAAGCTATGGACCAAGAATTTCCTTCATCCACAATTCAATTTTTATTATTTGGTATATTGTGTGAAAATGGATTCCACCTAATATGGGATGTTTAGGGGGGAAATATGAGATCAATTCTCAAACCCAAATTCCCAATAAGGAGATCCAATTTGATCAATCTAAAAGGCTAATGCAAAATTGAATCAATTTGATTGAAAATATGGAAGGAAGAATCAATCTAATGTTTCCCTAGGAAGAATATGGTATGCTTGGAATTGAAATAATTGAATTGCAAGTACTAACCTTGAGATTAGGGCAGATGTAGAAAATACTTATTTCTGATGTTTGTATGAACTTTCTACAAATTTTATCACCTATTATAGATTGGAAATGATGAGGCAGACAAAACCCATAAATATTTTCCTCAGATTCAGTTATGTCGACTTTGACCTTTTAAAAGGTCAAAGACCACATTTTTATCCTGAAGTCTGATTCTGATTATGTTCGTAGATCTTGAAAGATTGCCAAAAAGGGTATCCAAATTCACTCTCAGATCCACAATTCCACACCTGTACCTACAAGAAAAATGGTTTTTTTAGTTGTATGGGGGGTTTGTCTTGGTCAAACCCCAATTTAGGAATTAACCTTGAAATTGAATTGAAAAGTATGTAGCATAAACAAAGTAATTGAAACAAAATCACCTTGCTTATGTTGAAGTCCTTGAAGAGGATTTGAATCCTCAAATCCACCAATAGGAGTGCTTCAATGGAGGACAAGATGTCTCTAATCAATGGTATCTTGATCTTCAACACCAAGCTTGATTTGATCTTTGCATATGTGAGGGATTGAATGGATGGAGAAAGATGAATCTTCAAGGGGGCTCCAAAGAGATTGAGTTCTTTAGTGGCTAACAATGGATCTCCTTGAGGAAGAATGAATGCTAGAAGACTTTCTTGAATGCTTGAGTGCTTGCTTGAATGCTTGATTACTTGATCACCTTGAGAGCTTGAGAGAAGAATGCTTGAAACTTGATGTGAAAATGAGAGAGGAATGCTTCCTTTTATAGTGATCTAGGATACATTCCTCTAGAAGGGCCACCTTGGAGAATTAAATCTAATTAGGTCTTGACCTTTAGAGAAATGGACCCAAATTAAATATCATTTAAGGATTTACCATTTCGGAGCCCGAAATAGCCGACCCGAAAGTGGAAAATAAAATTCTCGAAAGAGAAAAGAGTGGGAAATGCAAATTTGAAACCCTGACTAACTGAGGTTAAGGTCAAGGTTTACCATGACCTGGTCAGGGTTGAGGTTGACTTTGACCTTTGACCTTGACAGGGTTAGAATCAGTCCCAAGGGTGCTAGATAGTGCTAAAATGTAGATTTTGTAGTATGATCATGACCCAGTGTCCAGATTAGGGAGAAAATCTTCAGAATGATGTGGTGAAGAACTGGGAGGCCCTGTGTCTGAACCATACCTAGAAAATAAAGCCGTGGAAGGGGAAAATTTCACCTAAGACCTTAACCCTAATTTCACCTAGAATAAAGAAATCAAATGTAGAGAAGAAGCAGAAAGTGGGGGGGGGAAGCCAAATACATGAAAGAATCCTATCAAGACACTTCACATGACCTCAAACCACTTACTCAGAGGGATAAACACTCTTAACATAGAAGTGCTTCCATTTTAAGATGATACATTTGGTCTATACAATCATTTCATTTTTCAAAAGGCCTAGTGGAGACAGTAACGAAATCAAATGTAGAAAGCAATATTTGACAAGGATGAGGAAATTAAAACTCTTAAAGAGTAGCTTGAAAAGAAAAAATAACAAATGAATAAGGCCCTAAAGCTAGTTGACCAAGTTATGGCTTATAGACCGCCACCTAGAGTATATTCTATTTGTCTAAAGGAACAATTTATGTTATTTCAACTTATGATGGTAATAAAGGATATTGAATATGAGTTCAAAATTGCTCAATACTTTTATAATGTGTATCAGACTCTGCCATCATGGCAGAAAAATTTGTTGTGTAAACTTTATTTGCATAATTTCATAATTCCACATGAAACAGAGTTGAATCCTCTACTTTATATAGGGGATGTTCACCTAAGGGCCCTAATGTCATGGATACATAATGAAACAAATTATGACAATCAATTGAATAATTATAGAGATCTTGAGAAATCTGAACCCTTGCCATTGAGGGATGAATCACATAGGCCTGATGATCTTTTGAGAGATTGATTTAGATTAACCTATGGGAAACCAAAGCCTAAGGTCAGGGATAAAGTTTTTGCAGAAAGAGAAAAGGTTTATAGGCATTTCCAGACACTACACAATTTTACATAGCAAAGAGCCCTTTCAAGGGTAAGGAATCAGTGGAATAGACCGCCAGAAGCTTTCAGAAAGGCATAACCACATAGTCCAATCAATTATGAGGTAGTTGTTCACAAGGTAACTAAATATATGTAGTTGGGATGGTAGGTCAGAAGAAAGCTATGGATTCCTTTATCCTTCCAACCTCATACACTTCTTTGGCCTCTATATGACAACAATGTTACCAGATTGGATCCATTGATTGAAGAACACTAAGTTGATCATTGGGAGCACACCAGAGGATTTTACTATACTTTTAGGAGTGGAAAGAAAGGAAGGACTACTATCAGTGATTTCAGGGCCATGGCAAAGAAGTACAATGCTTGAGGAAAAGCATTTGGATAGTGAGGGGCAAATGATGAGACACATTAATGTCTCAAATTTGATATAATTTTCATACTCTATTGACACTCTTTGTGCTTTAATAAACATTTCTAAAAATATTTGTGATAGATATCTATGTAAACCTATGCCAAGAACAACTAGGAACCACTAAGCCTATTGGAACATGTATGACATGTTTTACTAACTATTATACATAGAATGCAATATTTCATATAGCTATTTTAAGCTGTGCTCTAATATTTGAGTAGGATTTAGAATGTTATCTTGCACATGTATGTCAAATGTTACTAACCTTTCAAGTAAATGAGGAATGGCGTGAAGAGTGGTGCAACCGCATTTAAGGAGGAGATCAATGAAGACCAATCATGATAAAGGATTCTAGTTTGGTTTTGATGGATATGCCATGCCTAGAAAGGAGCTACTATTCCAGTGGATTCAGGAATGAGTCTTTCTATATTTCCTACAAGTTGTTATTCTGTTATGTTGTAGTAATTATAATATGTCATGGTTGTTTTTTTGCCTTCTTGTCTGGCGATGTTTACTCAAACACTTTTTTATATGTTTTTAATAAGTGTCAAATCCTCTATATAAAGAGATTTTGATCGACTTAGTTGATAATGGATAGGATACTAATTTAAATATAGTATAGAATTACTCTTTTATGTTCTTCATACATTATTCAGTTTCTATGTAATCAGAAAAAGATTTTTAATGAAAGAGTGATTTTGGACTATTTTCTATGTTGATAGTTAGTTGAAGCCCACCAAGGGGGCCCACTTGGAAGGTGGAATAGATTAAGTGAGAATAGATTTTTTTCCGGCAAATCCTTTCTTTCAAGTAGAGTTACTATTTTAGTTCCTGTAACATTATTATTGTGGAAGTTCCTGTAGCACTTGCAGAAAATGGTCATGGTGAATATCTTGAGTTATTAAACAACTTAGGTTCATTTCATAAGCTTTTTTTACAATAATATCATTGATAGTCAAGTGTGTTTACCTTCTAGCAGCAATAGTATAGATCCCTTTCATGTATTTTACTTTCCTGTAACATAAGTCTTATGACTCTTAAAGGAACTTAGTGCACAAACTGTGCCGACCCATTTCAAGTTCTACATCCCTAGATTGACAAATCAAATGTATTTCATGATGGAATAGGTAATCCTTAGTATAGATATATTATCCTCAAGGGGGATATAGGTGTGATTATCTAACCTATTGTGGGACTGTTCATACCTGTGTTGGATGATCCTTGTAGCAATTGCACCTTCTTGTTCACCATTATTGGATGTGTATTTTTATCATTCTTATATTATGTTCTTATATCATTATATCAGTTAGTTTGGAGATATCATATTGTACTATGTGTTGATTATGTTACATACCCTGCGACATATGCAGTGGATGTTGATGAGCATATTTATTTTTATCATTCAGTTGTAATTATGATGTAATATGTAATTATGGTTGTAGTTGTATTTCATAGTTTCTACGTCAAAAGACCTTTGAGATGCGTAATCTACTTTGAGATTATATTTATGTTTATGTTCTTATGGACTGTATGTTTTACTTCTTCTTGTTTAATCATCATTATTTGTAAATATTTAAGAAAAAAATTAGTCTGCAAACTTAGTATTATGTTTTAGGTTAATATCTCTTGGGTTCCCTGGATGGGGCATTACACTTGGTATCAAAGCCCAATTTTATACACTGGGAACTCTAGGAATTTGTATGCCCACTAGATGTCTAAATAGTTAAAACTTGAACCAAAACTTAGACGTATAACTCTTTTGTTTTCAGACTATTGTTTATGAATCTAGAGGTATGATATTAAACTTGTATGTTCGAATTGAATTTTATTTGAGTGTTGCATTAACTAGGTACTCATGAACCTCTCAAGATATTATTTGATGTAAATAAAAATGTGTTCTTTATACACTTGATTACTAGATATTTTATGTAATGATGAATGAATAAAGATTTAGATTATTTAAATTGTTATATAATGAATGATTGATCAATATTATTTTTGGTTTACTATTAAACCAGAATTATATTTCTCTTAATGACTGTATATCATGCCCTTATTTTATGGCTTGTTTTTAGATGTCTTTTCATCTTTTGTTTTAATAAAATTATTTGTACTTGAGAAATGAATATGCTTATCTATTTGTAGGCTTCCAGGAATAAGCCTAATTTTAGGGGAGGTGGATGTAATACTCATTCCATAGTCTGATTTTCTATATGTTATGGTTATTTTAGGATGATGAATTTATATGTTAGGATAGCATTGATATTTATGGTTTACTGACCTCATACTTGCATGTGTATGGTTCACGTGTATGTTTTATATTTCTATTTGATGTGTCTTATGTGGTTGAGGGGCAGAGTCATAGTTACTTGCTTGCAAGATCCACATGATCGATCAATCCTCATCATTGCTTATTTATATTTATACATGTATGTACATGCTTATCTTTTATGCAGGTTTGTAGGTATTGGGCGTCGACTTCCCTAAATTTCCAGGATGAGTGTGCCCTACCACAATATCTCAATGGTAAGAGAAGGAAGATAACTATATAAAAAGATATTTGATAAAGGTTGAATTCTGGACTGTGTATGCACTTTCTGAAACTTTCATGACTAGTTTTGACCTTAGAATGTAGAGACGAACAAAACCCAGAAATCATTTTTCCAGATTCGCAAAGATAAAAATGTCTCCTATGCCCTTTTTAAAAGGTCATGGTTGACATTTTTCTATGATGTCAGATTTCAATTTTGTTCGTTGATCCTGAAAGAAGGCTAAAAAGGGTATCCAAATATGTCCTCAGATTCATGATTCCACACCTCTATTAGCAAGAAAAATGGTTTTGTTTGTTTTTTGGGTGGTTTGCCTTGGTCAAACCCTAGTTTGGAATCAACCTTGAAATTGAAATTGAAAAGTAGAATGCTAGCAAGTAGTAGAAATGAATCTAACAATAAAGCTATGCAATTCAATAGATATGCTCATGTATTTAGAATGTAATCAAGTATATTGATATGAAAGCTTGAATACAAATGTAAACCAAACCTCCATGATTGAATGCTTGAAGTCCACCTTGAAAGAAATATGGGATAGATCTTTAAGATGAACAAAGGATCTTGAAGGAAGATCTCACCACCTTGATGGCTTGATCTTGAATAATGAATCTTGAATGCTTAGGCCAATTCCTTCAATAGTTTGAATCCTTGATCTTCAATGGAGAACTTGGATGAAGAAGACTTGAATGCTTGATTGCTTGAAAACTTGAGAACTTGAGAATGAGATCACTTGCAAACTTGAGATGAGATGTGAAAATGAGAGAGGAAGGCTTCCTTTTATAGTGAGTTTGGGTAGATTCCTCTAGAAGGGCCACCTTCCAAAGTTAAATCCAATTAGGTTCTTACCTTTGGAATAACAAACCATAATTGAATTAATTAATTCAATTATGTCCTATATTTTAGAAGGAATAGACCATAATTAAATCAAATGCATTTAATTAGGTCCATATCTGTAGGATAAATAAACCTTAATTAAATCAATTAGATTCAATTAGGTCTTGACCTTTAAAAAGCATCAACCCTAATTAAATCAAATAAATTCAATTAGGTCCCATCCTCATAGAAAAATATACCTTAATTGACTTGCATTAATGAATTTACCATTTCAAGGTCTGAAACAGTCGACCCAGAAGCGGAGGAAGAAAATTCTGAAAGAAGACAAAGTGGGAAATGAAAATTCAAAACCCTGACAGGTTGGGGTCAGGGTCGAGGTCGGCCCTAACCTAGTCAGGGTTGAAGAGAAAGGGTAAAATAGACCACTCAACATTTTAAGAGTACTCCATTCTTATGGCTTGACAAAGAAATCAGAATGTTTGTCTTTTTGCTTGATTTGTCTTCCAGATTTGCATAATCAATATGAAAATCTGAATTTTGCCTTGGTAAAATTGCCTTCAATCCTCAAAATTGATGCCCCTTAACTTGATCAAAATCTGAATCTTATCACCCAAATCTGAACCCTATTGCCTTGCCAATCAAAATTCTGAGTGTGGATGTCTTGCAAAATGATAAAATTTGAACTTGATGTTTGGAAATCTGAACTTCTATGTCTCCAATTTTGAAAATTAAAACCCCTCCAAGCCTGCAAATCTGGGAATTGATGTTTGGAAATGTGGATCTAAACTCAAGTTTTGAAAATTCTGAATATATAAACCCTCAAGATCTAAATCTTTCTTACAAAATTAGGACTCTATGCTTGTAGAAATTCTGGAAAAGAGGTGTTGAAAATTTAGATCTTGCCCCTTTCAAAATCAAAATTCCTCATGCAAAATTAGAACTTCAAGTTTGATAAATTCTGGAAATGGTTCTTGGTGACTGAGATCCTCCTTCTAATTGCAAAAAAATCTGAACTTTATGCCCTCAATCTGGAAATGGATGCATGCAACATTCAAAAATTTCCCTCTTGGAGGTGAATTTAGATGCCTTCTTGCTAAGGAAAATCAAATTTTCTCACCTAGATTTTCGGATCTGCCCTCTATATGCCCAGAAAAATTGAAATTCTTCAATGATTTTCAGATCTAATGCTTGAAAAATTGCTGCAAGTATATGGGATCCAAAATCGCTGCATATCCCTTGTATTTTCACTGGCTTTTTCACTGGCTATGTCTTCAAATCTCGCTAAATATAACCTTGAAATTTCACTAGAAAAAGAGCAGAGAAGAAGTTGGTGTTGAGTGTGGAAATGAATGAGGAGAAGCCTCTTTTTTATAGCCAACCATTGCCTTGTTGCCTAGGGCCGACCAGACCAGACCTAAAGGTAACCAAAAAAATAAAATTAGCACCAATTTAGAGAGCCGACTTTGGCCAAAAAAAAAAGAATTTTGAAAATACTTAAATAAATACCACCAATTAGAGCCGACTTGGGAAAACTACTAACAATTTTCAAAAATCCAAAGCAAAGACCCCCAAATAAAATAAAAAATAATATGGAGCTAGATCTGAATTGATCTAAAAGGCACCATTTTTAATTTCCAAAGGCTTCCAAAGCCCAAAAATAAAATACATGGCCCCCTAATAAAATAAAAAATAATAAAAGAATGCAAGGAAAATTCAAAAATTGTAAACAAAGGCTCAGATTTTTGCATTTATCTCTCTCATGACAACAATTAGAAAATAAAAAAAAATGCTCTCTATTATTTGTAAATTGCTTCAAGATTGATATTTAGCCAAGGAAATTTGAAAGTTTGAAAACAAAACATGGCATTAATTATCAATACAAAATCCAAATCAAACCATTAACACAGGCTGCCACTCATTTCTAGATTCCATGCCAAGATCAAATCTCCAAAAGACAAACTCGTTACTTCACATGTTCTCAAAATTTTTGAAATTGCAAGTCATGATATCCATTTCACATTTTCAATTCAAAATTTGAGGCAAAAATGAGATCTTGAGATTGAATTCCACTTGCACATCATATTATTTTAAAAAATGTATCTTCATTTTGCAATTAAAATTCAACATATCTTCATTTTGCAATTAAAATTCAACATTCATTTGGTCAACAAAAATCCAAATCATAACAAGCCACGAATGCAAATAATAACTCACCAACTCACCGGGATCTATGAATTTGCCTAAGTCATCAGTTCGAACTAGGAGGGAAGATAAGGTTTTAAAATTCTGAAAACTAGGGGTCCACAAGAATTGGGGCGATGTGTGAAACCTCACAACATCTAGCATCAATCCAAAGAAATGTTCGTGAACATTTCAAGAATAAAGTAACTTAGAACAAAAATCTTAGGATGACCTATCTGAATATCCACTTAAGGACAAGTACTCAACAAGGGAAAGAAATTTCAAGTTGAACCTAAGCACCCTGATCATGAGTTACTCACGTGTGTGCATATGATTTAGTCCCCACTCGACAAGAACTTGATAATCTCTCAAATCCATTAAACTTAGTTATTACAATATCCTCACTCCAAAAGAATCCTGGATAGAGCCCCGCTACCAGTCAAGCGTCCATAGCCCCGACGGAGTTATCGCTGTGGCACCACAATCATGATTCTACCTTTAGTGACTAGTTAGTAGCACCTGTAGAGATGAATGCACGCCCTCAGAGCCAATTTTCATCTTTATTTTCACTTTGATATTACTTTTCATTCTGTACTTTTCATTTTTTCTTATTTTCTAATAATATCTCTTTTCTTTTTCAATCTTTTGTTTTGCTTGCAGGAAATGAAGCCCACAGAGGGTTTGGAAGACCATAGTGGCATTGAAGCAAGTGTATGATTTTCACTATGTCCAACTTCACTTCAAAACACCAAGAACTCAGAGCAATTAATGTGAGTATAATGTTGTAACCATGTCAAAGGTAACTCAAGAACCACTATCGAGTCTGACCCAAATTTAGTACAAGTCCTACCATAGATCAATGACTAAGAACATCTTAAAATCTCCAAACTTTGTCAAATATATTCAAGAAATTAACAAGATGGACTCTAGGTTCTAACACCAAAAGTGTAAAGATCAACACACCCCACCCACGAATGAAAACTAGGAACCCCTTTTGCACTTGCAAAGCTCCAAAACCAAAACTGTTCCAACTAAGGGAAGCTAAAAGATCCCAAGTCAAGTGACTTGGTGAAAAATAACCACTGAGCTCCCTCAAAACACCTAAACTAACCAACTGAATGGAAATCTACTTTAACCAACTGAAAGGAAACTACTCTAACAACTGTAAGGAAACCTAATCTAACCCTTGGACCAAGTGGTCCAAGAAAAACTCTAATCTAAGAATAGATTACAAACTAAACTAACAATAGAAAGAAAACTAAACTACTCTCCTGAACCAAATGGTCCAAGAAAAACCTACCCTAACTATGTACATGACTCTAAAGGGACAACACTAACCGAACTGATATATACACTAGTTCTAACATGGTTCCTCAAGATGTTCAAGAGAAACAAGGCTTGGGTGATAGTTCTCAATCTTGCAAACTCATCCTTTTACTTTGAAAAGAAATTTGTCACCTCAAACTCAAACTCAAGAAAATTATCATGAAAAATCAACAATTGAGGCAACTCATAGGGTCCATGATCAATCCATAAGCAAGTTGTTTTTCCAAAATTTCTATAATCAAAATAAAAACTTTCATACCTTTCATCCTTAAGAGCAGGGAAAGAAACAACCTGGTGTGCATCATGTGGTAACTCTTGTTCAAACCTCAATTGATCATTTGTAGCTTCAGGAGGTCGCAGCTGGTGATGGACCACCCCACTAACATTAGCATCAAACTCATGAGTGATAGAGACATGATCAATCATGAAATTAAGGCCTTGGAAAATTGCCTTTGGGGGCTTGTCCTTGTGAAACATGAACCATGCATCCTTGTGAATCTCCTCAAGTGTATCCTCAAAAATCAAGGATTCCTTGATATTCTCTCCTTCAAACACCTCTCCAAGTTGCTTGAACACAATATCCAACTATATCATCAACCCAAACTGTTCTTCATTTTCCTTTTCCATGGGAGCAACTTGATCACCACTTAACAATCCTTGCATATCCTCTCCATTAGGGGCTTCATCATCTAGCATGTAATTTCCATTTGAACTCTCTTTAGGAACATCTTGCAATTCTTTATATAGACTCACACCAAACATAGCACCTTCAAGACTGATAGGAGAACGATCATACATCTTTGTGAGTTGCCCATCAACTTCCATTTCAAGTGGTAAAATTTATGGAGGTCAAAGTTGATGTTGAATCATGCCACTTGCAACAACTTGATCACCTTGAAAGGCTATGGGTAATGACTCCACTCATATTTCTTCCTTAAGATCCTCAAGCATCCCCCCAAAGAATATGGTGGTAATGATGTCCTTCAATGCTTTATCAAACTTTTCCTCATATCTTGATTCACTTATAGTAACTTGCAATTCCTTGTTCAACTTATCCACTTGATTACCTCTCTCATGAAGGGTGCTAGAGATTTCTTCTAACTCATCCCCAAGAATTTGACTTTGTAGCATGAGGGAAAGTTCACCAAGGATCAACTCTTCAAATTTATTATGGTCTTCTTCTAGCTCTTCAAGGTGTGAATCTTTATCTGATATGCTTCCTCTTCTTTGGATGAATTCAATTACTTCCTTAATTTCTTTCTTAACACCTTCCTCTTGAGGAGTAAAGTATGAAGGCTCATCCACTTGGTTATCATGAACATTAGAATCAACCATATCATCATGATGCATATCACCCTCTTCATTTTTTGGTGTCCAACTTAAAAGCTGAAAGAAATCCTTACCACTCCCCACTAATATTTCCCCATACCAACCCAATTGAAATTTGACCAAGTCATGGTGTCTTGACAAGATGGGAAAGTAGATTTCCAATGTGAGAGACTATGTACACTATACCAAGAACTTCTTCCATATATTTTTTTTGGTCCCCTATTGATATCTTCTTTGAAATCTAGAAAATCTTCCTCTAAATTGACAAGGACTACAGGCTCATGTATTTGTGAAAAAGAAAATTTTCCTCTTAATGCCAAATCTACTCTCAAGAGAAACACCAAACAATCCATCTCCTCATGATCTGTAGTAGCATGTATCCTACACTTCCCTGATGCTACAAGTTGAGACAAATCCCATGGAGGTAACCTCTTATTCAAATCAAACCAAATGGGAAGAATGTCCACCTGTCTATCCATTGAGAAACCTTCCTATTTTTTATTTTTAAAGTTTTTCAATTTTTTTGGGATTTTTGAACTTTTGAGATCTCACATCTCAAATATAACATGAAAGCTCATTACTATTGATAGTCCATGAATGAACACTTGTTTTCCCTCCTTCTAGTGCCAAATAATGTCGATGTTGGCGTGACGATGAGGGTTCTTGCATCACCAAAGCTCAACTTTTCCAACCTTCTTCTAGAATGAATTTCAATTCAACCCTCCTTCTAGCGCCAAATAATGTTGATGTGAGTTTTGTACCACTACATAACATATAGCAATTGAATACTTGATACATCATACCAAAAACCCAACCCTCTCTTGAAAAGTATATGAGGATACTCCAAGGTTCCTTACACCTGTGGATACTAACTTAGTTATAAAATGTGATCTCCTGGTAATCACTTTGGTGGGCTTACATTGTTCATTCAAAGAAACTTGGTGGTACTTTTCTTGCTTGACTTGTTCTTTCACTTTCACTTTTAACTACTCCTACCACTAACTGCTTACTGGTATACTACTACTCCTATGAATGAAGAAATTAAGAATGGACAGGGATCAAACCAAATGAAAGCTTGCCAACGGTGCTACCTCCATCGGTGTAATGATTCTAAGGGATACTCTTAGGATTTTCACACTAACACTTATCTTCCAACCCAACTTGAAGTACAAGAGGAAAGGTGAAATGCAAGTAGAACTTGGGAGCATTTGGACTAGATTACCACACATGACTTCCTAACAAGCCACTAGGATGCTAGTGGCCTAGTATATAGATCCCTATCAAACATTTACCAACATCACCATTGAAACTAACCATTTACTTCTACTCTTAAAAACATGAAATGAAATCCTAATTTAATTTGAGAGATGAGAAGAACCATGCAAATACACCAAAATGATCATGTATATCCACCATGCAAGTCACAACAATGAATTGAGAATAATTTTGATACTATTTTAGCAACAATTTCTCCAACATAACTCTCTTTACAAATGAGTACAAATGGCCTTATATAGAGGCTCAAAATTACAATGAGTGGCCAAGATTAAGAGGCAAAATCAAGGGCCAAGATTAAACCCTACAAACCCTAATTAGGGTTACCATCTTTCAACCAATTACAAACAGGCACCAACTTTGTGGGCCAATGAGAAAATTACAATAATTTGTCAACCAATGAGAACATAGGACACTTGGCATGATTTGATTGCATGCACATAGAATTGCCACCTTATCAACCTTATCTTATAAAATTCTTTAATCCTTGAGATGAGGTGAAGCCTTGGATGCTTGAGCTTGTCCATAGAAATTTTCTCACCACCACTTGAACTTGCTTGTATCTAATGTCCTGACCTTGAAAGGGTGAGGTCTCCATGCACTTGGGGTAATCTTTCCTTGTCCTCGGTGGCTTGCCCGGATGTGAATGTTCTTGCAATTTGAGAGCCTTGCTCTTGGCCATTGCCTTGAAATCAAACTTGACCTTCCTAAACCTTTCATCTCGCCTTCCTCTTTCACTGCCCTTGCCTTCTTTAACCTTCATGGTCTTTCCAACCTATCTATTCAAATTTGGTTTGCATGCACCCTCCTCTACTTCAATACTCTTGGGTTCTGGGGCACCTGCCTTGGCCATATCTTCTTGATTGTTCCACAATCCACCCATTACTTGATTTAAAATAATCATTAAGTTCATTAACTGCCTCCTCATTTGTAGCCTCCCTCTTTGGTTAACCCTTGGATGCCTTCAACTATTCAAACTGCCACAACCTCACCCCTTGGTATAAGCATCTGCCTCAACCATAGTGGTGTAGTGCATCTCCCCAAAATTGGATTTGGTTCAACAAGCAAAGCATCACCAATAGCCTTGCATTCAAATTGAAGAGGTAGGACCCCATGTAGACTTGCCTCTGATTTTGCACTATCTAAGTTGCAACTCTAAATTCATGCTAATGATCCTAATCTAATCAATTTCTCTTTTCCATTCTCAATTTCGTTCAATAAAATAAAACATCCAAGGATCAAACTATGTACCTTTTGCAGAGCCCAAGATCTGGCTGAGAAGCATAATGAGGTTGCCACACTTTGACTTGCTGATTTGTTGAGCTTTGATGACTTGGTGTAACCAATTCTATTGTATCATGTCTACTATTTGGGTAGACTGAACCTTTCCTTATACAATTCCAAACTAATCTCTTTACCATAGGGGACTGGCCATCTTTCGACCTACCTCTCAACTATATCATGTCAATGGTACTGATGTTGGTGTCTCAGACTTGCCTCAATTTCGAGAAGAACGCGGTCTTGGATATCATATCTTCCTTGTCTCCTATTTCAGCATTAATTCCCTTTGGTTGCTTGCTTACACTAGCATCCACCATCCTAAACACTTATTTCTTCCTCACCTTTCTACAGTGATGGTGGGACTACACTTATCTCTACCTCTTCACCTAGGGGTGATCAAACATATTTCTGCTTTGCCAATTCCTATCACACTACACTTATTTCTACCCCTCTACTTAGTGAGATGGACTACCACTTATTTCTACCTCTTTGTTACCTATGAGATGGACTACACTTATATCTCCTAGCTTCTTCCTAGGGGTGGGACTACCACTTATATCTCCTTGCTCCAATCCTAAATGGAAACTACACTTATATCTCCCAACTCCAAGCCCTAATGAGATGATGAGGTGATGGAATGGATGATGCAAGCAAGAAATTTGGGAGGAAAAAGCCAATCAAGACAATCGAGTAATCTACTTACTAGCCAACCTTCAATCTCTAATTTTGAAACTAATCTTTAACAACAAGCAATGAATACCAATGAAAAGAAAATAATTGAAGAGAAAGGCTAAAATAGACCACTCACCATTTTAAGAGTACTCCATTCTTGTGGCTTGATAAAGAAATCAAAATGTTTGTCTTTTTGCTTGATTTGTCTTCCAGATTCACACAATCAATATGAAAATTTGAATCTTGCCTTGGTGAAATTGCCTTCAATCCTCAAAATCAATGCCCCTTAACTTGATAAAAATCTGAATCTTATCACCCAAATTTGAACCTTATTGCCTTGCCAATCAAAATTCTGAGTTTGGATGTCTTGCAAAATGATAAAATTTGAACTTGATGTTTGGAAATCTGAACTTCTATGTCCTCAATTTCAAAAATTAAAACCCCTCCAAGCTTGCAAATCTGGGAATTGATGTTTGGAAATGTGGATCTAAACTCAAGTTTTGAAAATTTTGAATATATAAACCCTCAAGATTTGAATCTTTCTTGCAAAATCAGGACTCTATGCTTGTAGAAATTCTGGAAAAGAGGTGTTGAAAATTTAGATCTTGCCCCTTTCAAAATTGAAATTTCTCATGCAAAATCAGAACTTCAAGTTTGATAAATTCTAGAAATGGTTCTTGATGACTGAGATCCTCCTTCTAATTGAAAAAAAATATGAACTTTATGCCCTAGATCTGGAAATGGATGAATGCAACATTCAAAAATTTCCCTCTTGGAGGAGAATTTAGATGCCTTCTTGCTAAGGAAAATCAAAATTCCTCACCCAGATTTTCGAATCTGCCCTCTATATGCCCAGAAAAATTGAAATTCTTCAATGATTTTCAGATCTAATGCTTGAAAAATCACTGCCTGTATATGGGATCCAAAATTGCTACATATCCCTTGTATTTTCACTAGCTATGTCTTCAAATCTTACTGAATATAGCCTCCAAATTTCACTAGAAAAAAGTAGGGAAGAAGTTGGTGTTGAGTGTGGAAATGAATGAGGAGGAGCCTCTTTTTTATAGCCAACCATTGCCTTGTTTCCTAGGGCCGACCAGATCTAAAGGTAACCAAAAACAAATAAATTAGCACCAATTTAGAGAGCTGAATTTGGCCAAAAAAAAAGAATTTCAAAAATACTTAAATAAATACCACCAATTAGAGCCAACTTGGGAAAACTACTAACATTTTTTGAAAATCCAAAGCAAAGACCCCTATATAAAATCAAAAATAATATGGAGCTAGGTCTAAATTGATCTACAAGGCACCATTTTTAATTTCCAAAGGCTTCCAAAGCCCAAAAATAAAATACATGGCCACCTAATAAAATAAAAAATAATAAAAGAATGCAAGGAAAATTCAAAAATTACAAACAAAGGCTCAGATTTTTGCATTATCTCTCTCATGACAGCAATTAGAAAATAAAAAAAATGCTCTCTATTATTTGCAAATTGCTTCAAGATCGATATTTGCCCAAGGAAATTTCAAAGTTTGAAAACAAAACATGGCATTAATTATCAATACAAAATCCAAATCAAACCATTAACACAAGCTGCCACTCATTTCCAGATTCCATGCCAAAATCAAATCTCCAAAAGACAAACTCGTTACTTCACATGTTCTCAAAAATTTTGAAATTACAATTCATGATATCCATTTCACATTTTCAATTCAAAATTTGAGTTAAAAATAAGATCTTGAGTTTGAATTCCACTTGCACATCATATTATTTTAAAAAATGTATCTTCATTTTGCAATTAAAATTCATCATTCATTTGATCAATGAAAATCCAAATCATAACAAGCCACGAATGCAAATAATAACTCACCAACTCACCAGGATCTATGAATTTTCCTAAGTCATTAGTTTGAACTGGGAGGGAAGACAAGGTTTTAAAATTTCAAAAATCAGGGGTCCCCAAGAATTGGGGCAATGCGTGAAACCTCACAACAACTATTAGCCTCCTTGAGCTCTTCTAAGTGATGCGCCCCTTCAAATTTTTCATAGATTTCTAAAACCCTCAATTTTTTCAATGAAAGTGGTGCCAGATAATTCCTCTGCCCAATTTGAAACCACCTAAGCTAGACCATCTCTCTTGATGCTTCACTGATTACTTGGTTAAAATTATCTCCTCCGCTCACAAAAATCTTTAGTCCAACTAAAGATGGTGCAAATGACAAAATTCCTCCACTTATATTAACCCTAAGTTCCTCCTGCGAGAAGTAACTCCAAAATTCAAAACTCACTAATTGATTCACCTCCTCACTACATTATCAAAAGGCCTTTGCTTGATGGGGAGGAGGAATATGCAATATTAAAGCAAAATGGTTATATAAACAAATAGAGTCAGAAGTATGTCAAGAAACATAAAACACAGACAAACATACTCCATACAATCTCCAATCTCCTATTCCAGGGATAGCCTTGATTCCTTGAATTTCAATTATTTTTTGCAAAATAAATTAAATAATTCAGAATCTTATAAAACTTGAAATTATTTATTGTCTATTCAAACATATAACCCGATATTACTTTATTATGTTCAAACACATATAGAGTACATAGGTAAGACCCAATTTGATTATGAAATGGGCTAGGTAGACTACGAGATTGTCTTTCTAAATAGAATTTAAATGCCTAAAAACCAAAATCTTCTTGCACTCAATAAAAAAAATATTAACCTTACCTCTGTTTTCTTTTGAACATCAGTGATCTGTTGGGGTGACCAAATTCGGTAGAGTGATTTCTCATTTGCAATTTCCCTTCCTAAATTTTTTAAATGGGCATGCATTCTTATGTAATTGTCATTGTCAATTTCAACCAAACACTTATCCATGAGTCTTTCCCAATAGTGTAAACCACTCCATCCTGAACTGTTCCATACTTTAATTGCCAAACTATTCTCTTCTCCAATAAAGAAACATACAGTATCTAAGAACACTTCTTTCTCTTCATAATCAAGGACATCATAAATTACTTTGAGTTTCCATTTGATAGCATCAAGCAATATTCTTAAATTCTTAGTCAACTGAGATTCCCAATGTTCTTTGCAAGACTGCCCATTTATTTGATCTCCAAATACCTTGAGAGATAGGGGTAATATGTGGAAAGCCTTCACAAACTTGTTAACAAGGTCCTCAAATCCATTTAGGTGAACAGATTGTCTAGAAGCATGCAAACAGAAAAGTTTCTCAGCATGAAATGCATTCCATGCTCTCATTTTATATACAGAGGATATACCACAATGTAAAAGAACTTTGTAGTACTTTGTTGTAACAATTATAAAACTGCCTCCTCCAAGGTTCTCTTTGAAAGGTAATAAGAGAGCATCCAATTGATCCACATGGTCCACATCATCCAAAACAATGAACACCCTAGCAGATCTCAAATGCCTGGTGAGAAATCCCTTGCCTTGATCTATATTGTCAAATGTTACATTGTTGACACCAAGGTCATTGAGGAGTTGGATCTACTTTTTCTGTAATTTTGTTGCGCCATCTCGAACATCAAAAATAAAATTGCACCTCTCCATGGACGAGGATCTTATGTTATATAACTTTTTTGCAAAGGTGGTCTTCCCAAAACCACCCATCCCCCAAATTTTGACAATCTTTACACACTAATCACTCTCAATAGATCACTATGTATTCATCTCAAAGTCTTTCACTATTTCTTCTAGACCCACTGGGTATTTTGCTACCTTTAATGGCACATTTAGTTTTTGCAAAATAATACTTGTAATTTTCTTTGGTAGCTTCCTTTCATTACTGAGCAAGTATAACATTGAGAAATCAAAATACTAAAAATTTCCTATACCATGCCAAAAGTTTAATTAAATATTTGTCAAGATAGGGGCCGAACTTAATTGATATTATCAATGACTTTGCCAGTGTAAAATGAGACGATGTGGAGTGCCTTCTTCCACTCCTGAAGAAGATTTGAGCTATATCTACCCTTATGCTCATGCTCATTAAAGGCCTAGGCATATTTTCCTTTCCCTTTCTCTATTCGTCTTAGATCACTAGAATCTACATGGTAGAAAATAGGAATAATTGGGGCACCAGTTCTAAGCATAAAAGCTAATTCTGCCAAACACAAGGATAATTCTGCATACCTTTGGGAAAAAATAGAAATATTGAAGCGAAGTGCTGGTCATTGCTACTTCTATTGTTCAAGGCAAGAAATCACCACATTCCAACTCTGGTGCATCCAAAAACATTGAGAATGCCATACCAGGAAGCTTACCATAGAGAGTGGTAGCTAAGGTGGATTTGACGTCTGGTCCATGATGTTTGATGAAGATATCGTAGGATGACCTTTTCATAGGTTTTGAGGTAGAAGTAGGTGCAGATGGTGCAAATTCATCAAATGCACCTTTAACTTGATGCTCTGGGGAAAGATCAGTGGTAATAGTAGATGTAGAGGCCATGGAATTAGAAAGGTAGAATTTGATGCCTTGGAAGTAGGTTAAAGGAAAGAACAAGAAAAGTATGTGAAACAATGAAAGGAAATTTGTTGTTGCAGTCATTGAAGTGCTCCATCTGTATTTTCAAATGAGATTAAGTGGGTGTTATTGCATATGAAACCACATGGAAGGGACGTCGTATATGTTAAGGCAATTGGTACATGGAAGTATGTATGCAAAAATGAATGGAGGCTGGTAAGATCCTTTCAAAATGTATCTTTGATCAATTTTTTTTTAATGAATAGTCCCTTCTTAAATTAAAAATAAAATAAAGTTACATATTCATAAAAAAAAGGTCGGGGGATACAAGATCAATCTGCGAGTTCACATAGTTCAAGGTTTCATGAATTACCCTTGTAAGCAACTGCACTAAGATGGGGTATCCTTAGACATCCTAGAGTATAAGTTCAACTAAGCAAACTCTGATCATGGTCCAATGAACATTGCCAAAACAAACTATCTTGGATGCTTATGCGATCTCCATAGGGAACATATGTTTCCATAATGACAACATCCATGTGCATACCTTAGCCAAATTTCCAACAATCTCCCCCTTTGTCATTGGTGGCAACATATGGAAAATTGGCTAAGTATACAAGTCAAAATCTCAAAAATTTGTATCAAAATTGTGGCCATAGAATATTATCCTTATATCTCCTCAAAATATACTACATAAATTATACAACTTCATAATATACTCCATATAACTCCCCCTATGAGTATCCTTCCTCATCATATAGACAATTTTCTACTAGGTATCTCTCCCCCTTTGACAACAATGAGAAAGTAAAGGGCAGAAAGGGATATACAAAATTGTGCAAAAAACTTTACCTTACTTTCTTATTGCAAAGCCAGTAGGCTTGCAACACAATCTGCAAAATCAGATTTCCAAGCTTCAAAATCTTTCTCCCAAGTCTTCTTGATCGATTCTGCTACATTGAGTAAAGTACTCAATCCGTATGCTACAATTTGACAAGCTTGAAGAGAATCAAAATTGAACTTCTCAAATGATGTCTTAGCAATAAGATATTCTTCAAGCTGCTCTTCTACAATAGTCAACTTGGTTGAGACATGTTCTCTCAAGATGTTCATTCTAGAAGTCTTCCTGACCTTTTCATCATTCAAAATTCTTATCTCATCATACAATTTCCTGATTTTCTTCTCAACTGAATTTATCTTTACATTAGGGCTGGATAATGAATTTGTCTATGCAAAAATTTCATCTTGCTTCACCTTTATCTTCTTTTCTTCCTCAACTGTCAAAATCTCAGATTTTGTACACTGAATGTACAAACATTTTCCAGTCTCAAGATGTTTCCTTAGGTTCTTAATATGTCTATCAAGGCTGCCAATGTCATTCTTGATGTTTTGACTAATGTTCTGCAACATTTCAGCTTCATAAGCTACCTAAGCCTTAACCTTAGCTATCTCTTTCAAATTTGTAAACTCTACATCAAAGGAATTCATTACCAACTTTGCTCTTTCAAGTGGATTTGAATCAAATACTCTTGTAGATATTACACTTTGTAGATTGTCAGTTAATTCTTTCAAACTACCTTCCAGATTCTTAACCTTTTTATTCTTCCCTATTATCTTGTTCAAAGAGGTGATCAACTCTAATTGATCATCATCATCAAATTCCTTTCTCAAGTCTTCAATCAATGATCCAATTTCTTTTTCTTTTCCAGTCTTAGGACTAAGACTAATGTCTTCTTGTGATACAATAGGAGTAGGGGCCTCTACTTCTATTTTCTCTCCTACTTGTGAAGATTCTACCTCAACAGTCTTTCCTTGCTCTCCCAAAGCCAAATTGTCAACAATACTATCCAAGTCTTTAAACACTGCATCATCTGAATCTAGGGTGACTTTGGTTCCTTCAATATCCATTGATTCTGTACCAATATTGATAGGTGAAGAAGAGGGTACTTCTTCAACTTCAACTACTTCTTCTACTACTATCTTTGATTGTGCTTGATCTGTCCTCTGTTCCTCTACTGCAACTAATTGATTTTCTCCTGCTACCAACTCTGCTAGCACTTGCACTACTACTTGCTCAGTTTCAGCTTTTACTTGCTCATGTTTACCTCCCATGATTTGTATTGTCCTCCTTTTGGTTCTCAAGAGAGTTCCAAGTGGCTTGAGGATCTACTTAAGATGATTATCATCTCTAATGCCACAAAATTGGCTTATTACATTTTCTCTCATTCTATTGTCTTCATCTTGTGCTCTCATTTTTCTATTCACAAGTCTGTTATACAAATCTTTTGGTATCTTTCCCTGAATGGTATCAAATTTCTTATTTACCAAAATCATATGTGTAACCATTACATTTTCTAAATTTAATCTATCAGATGAACCATATAAATCATAGTACTTATTCATCTTAGTAAAGTCTCCATGTTCCATTATGTCTTCATTAACTCTTTCTATCCTCAATTTCCATGATTTCTTCTTTGCTACTACTTCATCACTCTTAATCTCTACAAATCTTTTGGGGATAGGTGGGACAATTACTTTTTGTCTCTTTTCTAGTCTAGAAGCACTTGCTTTAACTCTTTTTCTTTTTTTTTCTTGCTCCTTCTCAGGTTCTACAACCTTGAATTTAACTTGAATTGGTTCTACAGGGTCTGTACTAGATGCCAAAGGTGGAACTGATAAAACTTCACTTTGTCTAATTACCTTTGCAGTCTTCTTTGCAATATCATATTCTTGCTCACTTATTCCAACATTTTTCAGAATTTTCTTTATTGTAGATTCCACTCTCTTCTTAGACTATTTCTCATCTTTAAGAGTCTTTGTTGAATCAAAGTTTTCTTCATATGTTCCAAATCTACTGCTATGAGCATCCACTTTACTTTTCAACAATCTACTAACACAGCCTTTAGTTTCAACTTCAGAAATTTCATAGCCAAGAGGGTCTATGAATACATTTCTAGGCTCTACTACTTCAATATAGGGGCAATCAGTATTAACCATAAAAAAGATATCTTCCTTGTATTTCTCAACTAAAGATAGAGGGATCCTTGATCTATTTACCACAATGTTCTGAAAAGTTTTCAATACAAGCTTTACACTATCATTGACCTTCTCATAAAGATGTTTCATGTAAACCTTATTGATTATTTCCATAGTGTTCTCACCATCATTCCAATCAACAGTGTAAGGAAATCTTCTCAACAAGTGGAAAAACATATAAGTGATCAGTGATGAGAATCTAAAGTGAGTGTATTTGGCCTTATTTATCTTCTCAAGGTTCTCAAAAAACTATATCCTCAAAATCTCACACATGTCTACTGGTTTCTTCTCCACACACATCAAATAGGAAATGTGTACCATACCTACTGCCATATCATCTTCTCTAGAGCTTCCACAGAATTTCATTGTCAAAATCTTACATAGGTATCCTACATCATCTTGCTTGATTTTACTAATGACTATACCTCTGCCATTATATACTGAACCAGTATTTTCAATTACAATCTTTCTCATATTCTTCTCATTAAGTGGCATTTCACCAACCTTAGATAGTCCAGTCACTTCATGAATAAGGTCTGCAGTAATGTCTATGACTCTGTCTTCTAGCCAAAATTTACCATTGTGTATCCTGCTCAAAATAATCTTTGTACACTCCTCATCATCAAATTCATATGTCATTGAATAGTTAATGATTTCATTTTTTTCTAAGTGCTCATATCCTTGTTTAACTATCATATCTTTTTTGTACAATGTCTAATACTCTTCATTAAAATCATTTTCCCTTAGAGTTTCATATTTGCATCCAAGATAACTCTTAACATTCTCAATATGAAGAACTTCATTTGGTACGGATGACAAAGCTAAACTATCATCTTTTTCTGAGGGTTGTACTGGATCTTTCTTGATTTTAGGTCTGTTCTTATCCTTAATGTTGTGAATCAATGACATGTCCATGATGACAACTGATTTCAAATACTAATTAAGATCTTGATTGGATAAATACCTTAAATTCACAAAATTAGGGCTTTGCTTGATTGGTGCTTCAAACTTCTACAAATCACTTCCAAACTTCTTTCTTCTCTCTCAAATCACTTCTAATCACTTGATAATCATAATGACTTCAATTTCAATCTTTTATCACTTAACATTCACTCGATCTGACATCACATTTAATTCTTTTGCCGCTAAAATGTCAAAAAGCTGATTCTTTAAACCTGCAACCACAAAATATTTTTGTGACCTCGCAAAACACAATATTTCTTTTTGCACACTTAACCATAGCATCAGTATACTATAACAAACCTTCTTCTAACTGCGTAAAAGTTAACTCTTTCAAAATATCATTCTATACTAATTCTAAGTTCCTAAAATACTGAAATTCACATAATTTAAGTACTTAAAGAAGGGTTAGGTAAAGATTCATTCTTACCATCAGATACATTACCTTCCTGATTACTTTTATTGCTAAATATACATCCTTGATCTGATCCTTTAACAAATTTCACTTCATTTCCATTGCTACAACATCCTTTCTCTTTGTTTCATGCATTCTCATTCCTTCTTGCATAGTTTCTAGGGTTAGGGTTATGATGATAACCTCCATTGTTCATTATGCAAAATCTTGATGTGTGTCCAATCTTGTTACATATTTGACATATGATTCCATTTGTTCCATATCTAGGTACTTGCTGATTGATTTGAGTCTTGCAATTTATAGCAATATGTCCAATCTTGTTGCATCTGTAACATACTATTCCATTTCCTCTTTTCATGTCTTCAGTAGTCTTTTGATCTGCATTGTTAGTATTCCTAGGCATTCTACTATTATAATTATTCTCAATAACTTTAGATCTTCTACATTCAATAGCTATATGTCCAAAACCATGACAATTATAATAGTATCCATTAAGAGGTTTGAACTTCTTACCTGTACAATCTCTTTTCATATGACCAATTGTATTACAAGAAAAACATCTACCTTTGAATTCTCTTTGCATACCTTTGGATGGTTCTTTTTGCTTCGGTGGTTCTTCTTCAGATTTTTTCTCATCTGAATTATTTTCTTCATTTCTTTCACATACATTCAAATCTGGTTTCTTGCTTTCACTAAATGTGCTAAATCCAAGACCATTTTTGTCATAGAAAGGTTTCCCATAAGATATTTTCTCACCAATCTTTTCACTATTTGAATATAGTCTCCCAAGTTGTTGTTTAGATTGAGTCAATTCACCTTTCACTATCTTGTTGTATTTCTCAAGTTCATCATACTGCAATTTGACTTTATCAAATTTGGATGTTACCTTGCCAAGTTTAGATTTTAGATCTTCATTTTCATTCTTTAAACTTTCATTCTCAGATCTTAGATTGTCATTTCCATCTTTCAAGCTAAGCTTCAAATTTTCTATCTTCAATTCATGTCTAAGAATAACATTTTCTTTCTCTAAGTCATCACAATGTTCAATAAGAATTTTAGATTCCTTTTCAGATTTCAGATCTTATATCTTTCCTTTGAATTTGTCAATAAGATTCTTTATATCATCATACCTTCTTTTCAGAGTGTTTCTTTCATCAGTAAGTATATCAATCTGCTCAAGAGCTTCTTGAAGATTCTTCTGTAATTGATCCATATCCATAGAGATCTTACTCAAGCTGCTAGGCTTTCCTTTAATGTTCCTTCTTCGAGTAACTAAGCTCTGATACTAATTGTTAGAAATAGGAAATACTGAGAGGGGGGGTGAATCAGTATTTCACAAAATTTTTCTTTTTCCCACTTATGGATATAGCAGATTACTTTTGTGCATACAAAGCATAACAAACTAAATAGCATACATAGCAATAAATATAAGGAGCTCATAACACATGTTATGTTCTTGAGGAAACCATGGCCAAGGGAAAACCCCGGTGGGGATGGTACCCAAAAAGATCCACTAATCAAAAGATATCTTGTTAAGGATGTTGACCCTGTTAGGAGCATTTTACAATCATATAGTGTATCAGTCCTGGTTAAGGGACTATAGGCCTTGTTAGAAGCCTCAACCCTGTTAGGAGTTGTAGTTATAAAACTTGATTACCAGATGAGCCCATTGCCCAAACAAGTAATACAAATGATTACTGATTACAATATGGTGCTGCTTACAACTTCTTATCAATAACTTTCACTGCTATCACAATATACAACTATCGCAAGTTACATTTCAAGTGTGTTCACAAGTATGTTCAGTCATTACAACCTCATGTCTTTATACAAGATACAAACATAATAAATTTCTCAAGTCAACTTGCACATCATAATCCAAGAGTAAACATCTAAAATATCAGCTCTTTATAATATTAAGTCATTATTTTGACAAGCAAAATAATCCCTTCATTCATTTACTAGTTCTGTCTTCAAAACTACTTTTTCTGCTATACACTGCCATCAGTAAAACCTTCATAACTTTTTCTGTGATATCCAAAAAAATTTGCACACTGAGATGGGGCATCCTTAGACATCCTAGAGTCTAAGTCCAACTACACAAACTTTGATCATGCTCTAGTGAACGTCGCCAAAACAAATTGTCTCAGGTGCACTGTCAAAATCACTATTTCCATACTTAGACAATTTTAGTCTGTGATCTTCCATACTAACTTTCCAGCCTATGCATTCTCCATAGGGAACATATGTTGCCATAATGAAAACATCCATGTGCATACCTTAGCCAAATTGCCAACAAATAGAACTCCTCTGTATACTCCTGAATAGATCTTCCTGCTTGCTTCAAACTTTGCATTTTCTTCAGTAGGTTGAGCTCATAATCAACAGGAATGAACTATCACTTCAATTTATCCACCATCCGATTCCATCTTGTGATTTTATCCTTTCCTCTTCTATTTTTCTCCAATTGAATCTCTTGCCACCAGATCTTTGCATGACCTTTCTATCCGGCCTTCACAAATTTGACCCTATTAGGATCCTCAACATCTTCATACTTGAAATATTCTTCACATTCATTGATCCAGTCGATCAACTCCTTTGGGTTAAGATTTTCTAAAAATGTAGGAACCTCAATCTTAGGTCTTTTTTCAATCTTGGAAATGGTCTGAAAAAGGCTTTCTTCCTCATGGTTCACAATTTTGACTTCTCCTTCTTGATCTTCTTCTTCGGCTTCATCCTCACTTTCATCTTTGACATTAAGATTCATTCCTCTTTGAATATCCTCTTGCAATTCTTCCACTTGTCTCTACAATGCCCTAACCTCAAGGGTTACAACACTAGATCTTCTACCATGTTCCCTTCATGGAGGCATTTTCACAATGCACGTTGAAACCCTAACCATGGTCCTAGTGCAAACTACCTCACAGTCAGTGATCTATTTACATAGAAACCCTAACCCACGGTCCTAGTGCAAATTGCCTCACAATCGGTGATCTATTTACACACTCAAGAACTCCTACTCTGATACCACTTGATGAAGGGTGCTCCACTTAATACCATAAACATATAACAGAAATAGAGAAACAACGGTAACTTGCAAGAATAGAGAATGAGCTTCTTATTATCTCCATAAGTGTGGAATTCCAAATTTTTAGAATTACAATATGAAAACCCACATGGACATTTCCATTACAATATTCTTTGTCCCATGGGCTTCCTTCTAAACATATCCTCATCAGGATCTAAATTTGGCCTGAAACCCATGTCTCTTCCTTGCACATCCTTCCCTGCAGGCAATGAACTTTTATCTTGAAAAATTGCTTCTGGGGTATCATAAAATTTGTCCTTAGAGAGACAACTATTCGATTTTTAACTCTTATATTGTGATCCTTCTTCACTTGACGATACATGTGGTGCTATATTTCTAACATTACTCTATTCCCTTATAGGAATACTTGTAGATTCCTTATTTCTCCTAATCCATCTTTTCTTCTCTGATCTGGGTAACTATTCCAGAGTAACCTCTAGATGCTTCTTGACAAAAGACCTAGTATTCCTTCTTTTTTCCATGATTTCAATTTTTCAACACTGGTTCTAACCTTTGAGTCGCCACCCACAAAAGTGGGAAATCTTTAAGCTCACATGAAAACAACTGAATACCACAGAAAAAACACAAGAATCCAACACAACTTCTATCTCTAGACTCTCCCCAGTAGAGTTGCCAATTTGTTGGTTCCCCCTCTCTTTCTACTTGTAGGTTTATACTGTGATTGACAATTTAATGTCACTGACTCTATCACCACTCCAAATTCTGCAAGGAAAAGGGCCAATTAACAATGATCAACAAGGATCCTCCTACACCTTGAGCCTAAATGCTCAAGTAGGTGTACCTTTGATTCACTTCTCAAAAGGAATCACTAAATATTATGTATTTATACCCTTTACTAATTGATTGAAAGATTTTATCATTTAAATGTGTGTGTATGATTGTTGATGATGGGCTGTTTCTAGAGAATGGACCAATGCCTCAATCTAGGAAATAGATTCATTCAATAACATATATCAACTAAAAACCCTAACTCAAACACTCTTGAACTCAGAATAAGTGCTTTGCCTATTATCCCTCTCACTCCCAAACCTGATCATCAAATTCCTATCCAATCATGAACTCACTGAAACTACCTTAAAGAATTTAATCCTAACTTTGTTAGGAACTCAAAGATAATTCCACAATACTCTTTGTTTACCATACGCTAACCCACTTTGTGACATTAACATATATGAGCCCAAGATCAAAACAAGAAGACAATCATAAATTTGAGATTGGAATTAAAATGTATTCTCATTAAGATTTGTAGAATAAATACATTATCAAGAAAACAAAATGCTAGGAAATAAACCCTAAATCCAGGCTCTCCTTGTTTAGTATAATACCATCAACAACCTAGGACCAAAAATAATGGAACACCAAAAGTCTTGGAACCCCTACAAAATTAAAACTCTTACAATATATACTACTAGTCATCTTGGAATCCCAAAATAGGATGCAACAAGCTTCAAATGACTAGGGTCATGGTTTCACCCACCAAACCAAACAAAATCAATCAGGATTTATGACAGGGGATGAAAACTAGGTGATCAAATCCAAGAATAATCCTTATTTATGAGAATTTTCTGAGCAATGTACCAAGGACCATAAATCTACCATGCTTATCAATCTGATTAGACACTACAACACACCTTGAGAAAGAAAAACCATCCCATCATGGCACAAAACTCTTTGCAATCAATCATGGAACTCTTTGGACCACACTACACCAGTTGAAAAAATCAATTTTGCCAGATCCAACTCCTTAAGCATTCAATTTTAGTCCTTTTGGTCACAGAAAAACCCTTTAAAAATTTCAAATTCTGGTAACAATGGCTATTTCCATGGCGCTAGCAGCATATCAACGATCAACATTTAAACTGAGATCAAACTTATGTCACAACTATTAGATCATGTTCTTTCCCAGGCTTTATAATCTAACTCATCAGGAAACCTTGGGTTTACACTTGGCGAACATGTGACAAAGGCATTCCTATTCGCGAGAAGAAATCCTTGACTCAGGCTTAACCCAATGATTAGGCGAACATAATAGAAATACTAACCCCACTCCTTATTTGGTGAACTGGCGACTGAAGAATTTCTCTAGTTCACAGAATAATTTATGTCACCGCTAGTCTATTTAGAGAATGTGCAAACATATGTTCGCTGAATCGCTAAATCATTTAGATCATCATCATTTATTCAATGAACAAGTGAAACCTTGGAAATTTGTCAGAGCTGCTAAACCATTTATCAGGACTACCAAACCTTAGATCCCCACCTGATCCCACAATGTGCCACCTGTCAGCATACCATTCGCTACTACTACCCGGTCACCTCTGACAAAGGACCCACCGCATACAAGCCTTCAAATCAAATGGTGGGTGCAAGATTGTGTGGCTCTAACACAACCCATGAGATCATGCACCAACCATTGATCCTATCCTCATCACTGATTTCTGACAATGATCCCACCTTGCTACATCATCCACGTTGGCTAATCAAAGAATGCCATGTTGCAATATCTAGCAAGTGAATATACAAATTTTCCCTGACACACAGGTCCCTCTGACAAGTTCCATCTCACTATCTAGCTAGGCCAATAGAATTTAAACAAATTAGCACCACTTTGCAATGGTCCCACTGAGAAATGCTGACAGATCAACCCCCTCAGCCAATGAAAAACATGCACATCAGCTCTAACTGTCAAAGGACCCACATTGGCTACGAGCCTAAGAAAAAGTAAAATTGATGGTCAGCATAAGATCTCATAGCTCTGACACAACCCATGAGAACTTACGCCAACCATAGATCTTCTGCAGATGTTAGGGCCCCACAAGGACAAGCTGAAAATCTTGGTCCTACATGACACTTGACTAACCCTCTGTTGAATCACAAGCTACCACCTGTATTATTATTTGATGACCGGGGCCACATGTAATATCCTTATCTAACCGCTGCAAAACTAACCCTTGAGCACTGAGTGAATATGCAACTAAGGCATTCTCCTAGTCATGAGTTACTTTTCTTAACCACGGTCTAACTCAGAAAATACACGAACAAAGGCTTTCACTGAATCGCCAAATAAATTCTTAACCCTGAGTCCACCAACATACTGCCATATCATCATCATGTGGACCAATGAAAAGCCACCAATTGTGTACACGTAGGAGTGGACCTACCATTTTGGAAAGCTTTCCTATAAAGGAGAATCAACGACTGGTGTAAGATCGCATGCCTCTGAAAAACTCTATGTGAAGATACAGCAACCGTTGGATCAAGATGGTGTTAGAGAACTGGGCCCAAGAAATATTAAATTCATCAGGACATTAGACTTAGGGAAACATCAAGCGCTAAGGACTTAGGGAGAAATTGAGATGCCTGGTGGTAGAAACTTAAGAAAATTTAACAACTGACCCCTCAAGGTGATAAGAAGAAATAAGCACATGGGTTATTTAGGACTTTAGTGGCCTGAAAAGGTAATGAGAAATTAGAACAGGGCCAATGCATTTTTAAGGTTTTTCACATGCAATGGCTAGAAATTTGAAAATCTTGACCTAGGGTTTCAAACCAGAGGCATGAAAAACATTGTAGAGACCAGAGGAAAATGATAAGGCCGTGAAAATTTTTGCAGGTGCTACAATGACCGACACATGATCAATGACTAGGTCCTAGGTCTTAGGTTGCATTTCATTTTGCATGATCTCACAATGGCAGAATAAACTTCAATGCTTAAATGATTATTCAATCACCTCTTCAAATCTAACAAGAGCTGAAGTCTAACTCAAAGGTCTCTTCATAGAACTATAAGCAGTTACCATCCTAGGTTAAACATCTTTTTGACATAAGACAGAGTACTTGTCTTCATCAATACCTACAAAACATATCATGTATATCATTGCATTTACATTTGATATCATAACCATCTATTGCATTAGATTACATCCATGTGCATAAGCATAAATCATACATACATCTTTCCATAATCAATTACATTCACATAACATTTATACATATGAAAGAAATCATTGCATTGCATTGATCCATACATACATTCTACACTACTCATAGCATAAACATCACATGATATCATCATAAATAAAAACATGAAAAGTACACATGATGTCATAACCAAAAATCTCGATCTCATATATATTGAAAATCTCAAACTAGTTAGGGGTGCACTACTAGCACAATATAAAAATAAATGAGCTCAGTTGAGCTATCAGAATCAAAAAAATATCGTAGTGATCAAGAGAACATAAAGTATATTAGAACATGTCAAAATAGATCAGCTATCAGCTTGATCCTCTGCATCTAGTGGAGGAGGTGGTGGTGCATATGGTACTACCTCTAGTTTAGGTGCTCTGGCTCCCTATGATGCCATCATGTACTGGGAGAATGTAGGGACTCTCTGTCCAATAGGAACAATAGTATAATATGTGGACACATAATAGGCCACTTGTGAGGTCTGATGAATCACCTCTGCCTATAATCTCTGCACCTCTATATGAAGCTTGGTCCGCTATCTATCTACCTCCAAATATCTCTCCTCCCATTGACAACTACAAACCTTTAGTTCCCTGACTTATACTCTGAGCTATCTAATAGTCTCCTATGGTGTAAGAGGAACACTAGGATCAACATTGGTTGCTGGCATCTTAGTATTTGGGGTAGCCTACTCAGTGGTCTCTGCTCTTTGCACCTTAAGGCATCTAACCTTGACACCTAGATCAAAATATGTCCCACCCTATAATGGATTGGGGCCACCACCACCTACAAACTACTCTACTGCCAGTACCTCATCAGCTATGCCAACACCACCTAATGTACCACTCTCTCCCCTAGTCTATCTTTGTGCACCTATAGGCCTACCTACTATAGAAGTAGTGGGCCGAGAGAGCCTCATTTGTCCAACTGGTCTCTATGGAGGAGCCATCGCTCTAGGTCTCAGATGTGTGGGGTGCACAATAGGAATCTGTGTGGATCTAGGACCCTATCTCATAGGTTCTCTAGTAACATCCATAGCCTCCTCCATGGAAGGTATCAACTTTGTAGGATCATAAAATCTATGAATCAAATGGTCAAAAAGCCAGGCAATGAACCCATCTATCACTCCAGCATCAGGGACCTATGGTTTGTACTCCCAATATCTACCAATAATACCACTATACTCCTATGAGCACAAAGCATAAGAAATTCTCATACTCCATCCAAGTCAAAGCTCATGAGCTATCCGAGCATAGGTGGCATAATCATCAGATGCATCCTACACTTGTCTGTACTGTTGGCACACCCTGGTGATAATGAATCTCTCTAATGTGGAGGATGACCTCCCAATCAACACATGACTCTGAAAGAAGAAACTGAACTACTCTCGAGTAGTAGGCTAGGGATCAATAGCTACATATGGTCTCCATCAAACAAAATTCATATCGTCAAGGCATCACCTCCAATACTCAGTATGGCCCATCTAAACTTGTGTAACATATCTAGCATATATATAGATGACAAGCTCCTAAGGATGATGCTGTGCCTGGCATACTGGTCTCAAAACTGGGATGTGCTCCCATACCCAAAGCTACAAAACTAATGCTCTAGTTGCAAAAGATTTTCTCTCCTGATACACTACCTCGTGCATCTCAGAGAACATGTGGGCCAAAAGACATTGACCCCAAGCTAACTTAGATGTCATTGCCATAAGATGTGCAACCATTAGGGCCCAGCCCATCAAAAGACCATTTTGCTGATGGTCAGACATGATAATCCCTCCTATCATCCTGGTAATAATACACTCTAGCCAGTGCATCTATCCATAACACTGTACTAAAGTCTCCTAGGAAATGAAGGCTATCATCTGAGCCTCATCTCCAAAGAGACATCTAAAAGCTAATAAACCAAAGTTCCCCAAACTCACATACTCTATCCACCATCCTGCATGGAAAGGTATACATAGTATCTGGTACACATCCTCTAGGTTCACAGTAATCTCCTCAATCATCAAATGGAAGGTCTGAGCCTCTGAATGGAACCGCTGAATCAAAGTTGTCAATAGTCTATGATTTACCCTAATCTCAGGTAAATGAATGAGGTACTCAAAGTCATAGGAAGAAATATATACCCTCATAGGGTTAGGAAAAGACACATGTTACGAATGAATGCTAGATGTTGGCAATTGTTGTTGCATTCATGACTATGATCGTCATTGATGTCAACATAGTGATCTTCTAGAGACTATTAGAGAAGTAGATAGTGTTTTGATTAGCGCACATGGGATATTGCATTTGGAGCTATGTGATGTTGGGGTTATACTCTTTGATATGTTATATGTCTATGGTTAAGAGCGTAGACATTTATTCATTTATTCATGAAAGTTATGAGCATTTTGGTGGAAGCAGTATTCAGGCAGTGTTCCTGAGTAGTGATTTGTGGAAATCGGATGATATCTCCTAATCAGGATGGAATATGGTTTTGCACAGTTAAGGGAAGTTTGAGACACATTGATAGTGATGTGGTTGACAGTGCAAAATTTGAGGTCGCATGAGTGAAGAGTTATTGTATTTGTAAGCTGACAGTTTTGTGTAATTTTGATGTAGCATGTGGAAACTTTTATTTTGTATTTGTGTGCCAACTCATTTATAATTATTTGAGTGTGGTATAAAGGAAGCAATGTTTTTCCTTGTTTTAATGTGTAAGTAATGTGAGAAATGGTATGGTTGAATGCGAATGTAAGCATGAAGTGAAGAAAAGAGCTAATGAAGTTGTGAAAGTGAAATTGTGAAGGAAGACATGCGAAGTACAAAGATCTAGAATTGAGATCTGGTGTAGCAGTTAGTGCAATTTGGCATAGTGAGGAGGTAACTTATTTGATATTATTTTATTAAATAATCTTAAGGTCATTTGGATAGTGTGTTCAATAATCTTACCTTGAAGCTATTTGGGCAGTGGGTCCTTCTATCTTCCATCACTCCTAACAGGGTTAGAATCTTTTAGCAGGGATTCAAAATCTCCTAACATGGATTCATATGTACTGAATGTATTTCATAAGACTCCTAACGAAGTCCATCCTTTTACAAGGAATATTCATATTAGTGCATCTTTTTTGGGCATCATTCCCATCAAGGTTTACTCTTTGATCAAGAGGTTCCCTAGTCAACATATTCTTGTGTTATTGTGTCATTGTGTATGAATATCTTTCTATGGTTGGTAATTATATTTCTTACATGGTTAAATGCTATTGAATTTGATAAAGGTTATAATTATCTAATAAATAATTCACACCCCCCTCTCAAATATCTTGGTGGACTTTACTTTCTAACAATTGGTATTAGAGCAGCGGGTCCTTGAAAGAAAAGTTTAATAGATTAAGGAGATCCATGACAAATTTGAGGAAAGAAAGCCCTAAGTTTGATGGAGTAAATTTTGATAGTTGGAAAGAGAAGATGAAGAAACATCTACTATGTTTAGGACTAGGTTATTGGTTGATTACAAAGAATGAGAAGACTATCATTGAAGAATAAAATCTTGAGATAGGATCTAAAGATGAGCTAGATCTATTCATGTGTAACATACTTGCAAGAGAAGCACTTTTCATAGCACTTCCAGAGAATGAGTATAGTCAGGTAAAATGTTTAACAAAATCTCATAAAATTTGGAAAGCTTTACACTCTGCCAGATTACATAATTGGATTTGTGCATTTGAAGTTATAAGAATGATGGAAGATGAATCTGTTAGAAGCTATATTGGTAGAATGCCAGAAATTGTTATAGGAATAAAAGCTTGTGGAGGTACAAAGATAGAGAATGAAGTGATATGGAAAATTCTGAGACATTGACTCCTGTATTTAAGAAGAGAACACAGATGATTAAACAATTTATACCTTGTACAGAAAACTTTACAAGAGAAACTCTTCTTGGAAGATTGGAAGCAGCAGCGATGAACTCGAGGTTATCAGGAGACTTACCTAGAATGGAGACAACATTTAGTGCTCTTAGTATCCATCCTACTTTGTCAAGAAGTACCAGTGTGAGTGGAGATTATGCCAGCAGAAAATCTAGAAAATGAAGAAGACAAGAATATTGAAGAAGTTATTACCTTGCTTGTGAAAAGAGAACCAGATGGTAAGAAATTTTTTAAACGTTGGACTTGTCAATAATATGGTCATTTTGCATCTAAGTGTCCTAAGATAGTTAAAAACTATAGAAACAATTTCAAGCCTAGAAGATCTAAGGAATGTTATTATGCTAATGATAAAGATCTTGAAGCTAGTATATAGAAAGAACTTTGAGTGAAAGTGATAATGAGAATAATGATGAAATAGGATTTGTAGCAATTAAAGAAGAGAATCCTAAAATTGATGTTAAAGAAGAAAAAGCATTATTTTCCCAAGTTGAAAAGAAAGTTGATTGGATTATAGACAGTGGTTGTTCACATCATATGATTGGAGACATGAAGAATTTCATAAAGTTTAACAATTATCATGGAGGAGTTGTGAGAGTTGGTAACAATGCACCTTGTTTAATTAAAGGTATATGATCTATTACTCTTGATGGAAAGACTAACACTAATGATGTTTACTTTATGGATGGTTTGAAATATAATCTTTTGAGTGTTGGATAGTTAGTTGATAAGGGATATCAAGTTTGGTTTACTGAGAAAACTTGTGTGATAAAGGATAAAGATAGAAATCTGAGTGGAACTGGATCTAGAACCAAAGGTAATGTATTTCAATTGAATCCTACTATGATGACATGTTTGATTACTAAAATTGATGACAGTTGGTTATGGCATAGAAGGTTTTGTCACATAAACTTTGATAACATTGTGAAAGTGAGTACTACACTTGCAGTAAGGGATTTGCTTAAAATTATGAAGCCTACTAACATGATTTGCAAAGAATGTGTGATGGATAAGTAGAAGAGAAGTTCATTTCCTAGTAAGAAGTTCACATCATCAGAGAATTTGGAGATTGTTCATACAGACTTGAGCGGTCCTACTAGGACTACAGAATTCTATGGAGAAAGGTATTTTACGATTCTTGTTGATGATTTTACAAGAATGATGTGGATTGCATTTCTAAAAGAAAAATTTGAAACATTTGATAAGTTTAATATCATTAAGAATAAAGTTGAGAATGAATCTGGAATGAAGATTAAATGTTTGAGATTTGATAGAGGTGGAGAATTTACTTCTAGAGAGTTTAACACCTTTTGTGAAGTGAATGGTATTAAGAGATAGTTTTCAGCCCCTAGAACACCTGAACAAAATGGTATTATAGAAACAAGAAATAGGTCAGTGACTGAAGTAGCAAGAGCTATGTTATTTGAGAATGATTTGGCAAAGACATTATAAAGAGAAGCAGTGGATACATTAGTATATACAATGAACAAAGTAAAAATCAGAGCAGACACAGACAAGAAGCCCTATGAATTATGGTTTGCACAAGCACCCTTAGTTAAGTATTTTAGAATTTTTGGAAGCAAATGTTATATAAAGAGAGATGATGATATTGGAAAGTTTGATCCTAGAAGTGATGAAGGTATTTTTCTTGGATATTCTTTGAAAAGAAAAGCATATAGATGTTACAATAAGAGAACTAAGACTATTGTTGAGAGTACAAATGTTAAAGTTGATGAAAAGTTCAAAATTCAGGAAAGAATGCTTGATTATGAATCTGATGAAGAAACTCATCCTAAGCCTAACATTGAAACTACTTAATTATTCTATGAGATTGATAGTGAATTATTGAATGAAAGTAATGCTAAAGAAACCAGAGAGGAATCTAGAGAAGAATCTACAGTTGAAGCAAGATCTGAGACTATGACACCGAACATGTATATATCAAGACATCATCCTATTGAACAAGTTATTGGAAGTTTGGACAAAGGAATTTTGACTCAGAATAAGGTACATTTATGTTTGATTTCTCAAATTAAACCTAAATCTACTAGTGAAGCTTGTGAAGATGAACATTGAATTAATGCTATGAAAGAAGAACTAGATCAAACTAAAAAGAACAAGACATGGGAATTGGTCCCTAGACCTAAAGACAAGAATGTAATTGGAACTAAATGGGTATTAAAAAACAAGACTAATGAACATGGAGAAGTAGTAAGAAAAAAAGAAAGATTAGTATGCAAGGGATACTCACAGCAAGAAGGAATTGACTATGATGAAAATTTTGCACCTGTAGCAAGAATTGAAGCAGTAAGAATGTTTTTGGCCTATGCAGCTTTTAAGAAATTCAAAGTATATCAGATGGATGTGAAGTCCACATTTTTGAATGGTGAATTGGAAGAAGTCTACATTGAGCAGCTTGAAGGTTTTCCTTTGACTCAAGAAGGAGACATGGTATGTAAACTAAAGAAAGCACTATATGGACTAAAGTAAGCACTTAGAACTTGGTATGAAAGATTGGATAAGTATTTGTTAAAATTGAGATTTACTAAAGGAACAATCGATAGCAATCTATAGACAAAAGAAATTGAAAATGGTTTGTTGATTATAGTTATTTTTGTTGATGACATTATTTTTGGAGGAGAAGATGAAGCTAGTGAAAAATTTGCTGATGAAATGAAAGTTAAATTTGAAATGAGTATGATTGGTGAGACGAAATACTTTTTGGGATTATAGATAACAAAAAATAGTGATGGTATCTTTGTAAGTTAGACAAATTACTTGAATGACTTGTTGAAAAGATTTGGAATGGAGAATTGTAAACTAGTTGGAACACCTATGTACAGGACACAAACTATCTAGCACAGATGAAACACCAATAGTTGTGCAGAAGAAATACAGATCCATGATTGGAGGATTATAGTATTTAACACACACTAGACCTGATATAGCACATTTAGTTGGAATAGTAGCAAGATTTTAATCTAAACCTAGAGAATCACATTATGCAGCAGTAAAGAGGATACTGAGATATTTAAGAGGCGCAATGGACTATGGATTATGGTATGAAAAGTCTGATGATTTTACCCTATGTGCATATATAGATGCTAATTGGGGAGGTAGTGTTGATGATAAGAAAAGCACTAGTGGTGGAGCCTTTTTTCTTGGAGGAAGATTGGTTTCCTAGCTAAGAAAGAAGCATAATTATATTTCACAGAGTACAATAGAAGTAGAGTATGTAGCAGCAACAAACAATTGTAACCAGATAATTTGGATGAAGCAGATGCTGAAGGATATTGGAATTAAGTTTTTTGAGCCTGTTGTCATACATTGTGACAACACCAACATAGTTAGTATGTCTAAGAATCCTGTATTGCATTCTAAGACTAAGCATATAGAGATCAAGTATCATGTTGTAAGAGAGAAAGTTGCTAAGAAAGAGAGAAAGTTGTAAGAGAGAAAGTTAGATTGGAGTACATAAGCACAAAGGAGCAGATAGAAGACATATTTACAAAGCCTTTTCCTAAGGATACATTTGAGTATCTGAGAGGTATGCTTGGGTTTATGCCCCAAACTAATTTTGAGTAATGATGCAGTTGGTTGCATCTATCTAGTGGTATATGAGCCCTATCTTTCTTCTAGATTGGATGTTGGTACTTCCTCTATGGGGGAGTATGTGAGCTGAGTCATGAGGACTCTTGTGAATGTATTTTCTGAACAATGTCTTTTAAAATTGAGTTGTTGTTGACATAGTGATAAAATTTTTGTCATTGATGTCAGTGGGGGATAAGTGTACATGAAAAACCATTTGTACCATCTATTGGAGAGAACTGAATAGGAAAATGAAGCAAGATTTTATTGATGAAGAAGGTTCGAAAATGTTTGTCAGAGCAGCAGTGTTGTAGTATTGGATTTTTGGAACATTGGATGTTTTTCATCTATGTTTCCATCAATACCAATCGAGGAGATTTTTAGGAATGAATGCTAGGTGTTGGCAGTCATTCTATAGCAGTTGTTGCATTCATGACTATGATTGTCATTAATGTCAACATAGTGATCTTTTGGAAACTAGTAGAGAAGCAAACAATGTTTTGATTAGCGAACATGGGATATTGTATTTGGAGCTATGCGATGTTGAGGTTATAATCTTTGATATGTTATATGTCTATGGTTAAGAGCATAGATAGTAATTCATTTATTAATGAAAGTTATGAGCATTTTGGTGGAAGCAATATTCAAGCAGTGTTCCTGAGTAGCAGTTTGTAAAAATTGAATGATATCTCCTAATCAAAATGGAATCTAGTTTTGTGTAGTTAAAGGGAAGTTTGAGACACATTGATAGTGATTTGGTTAACATTGCAAACTTTGAGGTCGCATGAGTGAAGAGTTATTATTTGGAAGCTGACAATTTTGTGTAATTTTGATGTAGCATGTGGAAACTTTTATTTTGTATTTGTGTGCTAACTCATTTGTAATTATTTGAGTGTGGTATAAAGGAAGGAATGTTTTTCCTTTTTGTAATGTGTAAGTAATGTGAGAAATGGTATGGTTTAATGTGAATGTAAGCATGAAGTGAAGAAAAGAGCTAATGAAGTTGTGAAAGTGAAATTGTGAAGGAAGATATGCGAAGTACAGAGATCTGGTGTAGTAGTTAGTGTGGTTTGGCATAGTGAAAAGGTAAATTATTTGATATTATTCTATTGAATAATATTAAGGTCATTTGGATAGTGTGTTCAGTGATCTTACCTTGAAGCTGGTTGGGCAGTGGGTCCTTTTGTCTTCCATAACTCCTAACAGGGTTAGAATCTTTTAGCAGGGATTCAAAATCTCCTAATAGGGAATCATATGTACTAAATGTATTTCATAAGACTCCTAATAGAGTCCATCCTTTTACAAGGAATATTCATATTAGTGCATCTTTTGTGGGCATCATTCCCACCAGGGTTTACTCTTTGATCAAGAGGCTCCCTAGTCAACATATCTTGTGTTATTGTGTCATTGTGTATGAATATCTTTCTATGGTTGGTAATTATATTGCTTACATGGTTAAATGTTGTTGAAGTTGATAAAGGTTATAATTACCTAATAATTGGTTCACCCCCCCTCTCAGTTATCTTGGTGGACTTTACTTTCTAACAACACACACAGTCTCTGAGTGGTTGGATGTGAAATACATACATGAATGATTGGATATATGACTTACACAACATAGAAATATGAAATCCTATCAGTAATTGGGTTATAGAATAGGTTATAGGTGCAAGAATTGAATAGTTTTCTATTTCAGAAGGTAGGTTAAAAGATCAGCAATTAGGCTAAAAGATCACAAAATTCAAAATTTTGACCTAGCTATGAGTTTTTGGCTCGCTATTTTTCATACAAAAATTTAGACTGGCAAGGAAAATAATACGAGTTTCTACATCATACCATACGAAAAAGAATAGTGACACGACACTGTCTACCTCATTGTATGAGTTATGAGGGACTCGATGAAATGTCGTACGACTCTTAGGTCCCTCTCATACGAGTCTTGGGGGTTATTGAAATGACAAACTATCTAAGGTTGAAAAGTTGTATGAGTCTCGTTGGAGAGTCGTATGAGTTTCCAAGCATTCAAAAATTCAAAATTTAAAAACGTACGAAAAATGCTAAAAATCCTATACAATGTGGAAAAATTGACATTTTAGCAAAGCACAGAGGTCCACCTACCAGATGTCCATACTGACAGGGTCTCTGGTGTCTTTGATTGCACTCAAAACAATGCAAACTCATAGGTACCTTCGATTCTACCATTTTATCGCTCAAAGGGATCCACAAGGTTTCTAAAGTCAAAAGGTTGAAATGAATTGAAAATGACCCTTCTGACCTTTATATAGCTTTTGACCTGAGTTTCAAAAGTGCTCCATTTTTCATGAAAATTGCACCCCTGGCTAATTTCGACGCTTTGAATCTATTTTCGAGATCAAAATTGAAATCTGAGATCGTTGTTGGAAACTGTAATTGAAACAATTGTTGTATTGTCATTAATGTCAAACCTTAATTGGTAAGACTGTTGCTACTTAGGAAAGTACTATATCTATTGAATTGTTGAGGAAGAGTGGGGCAAGGTTGGTAACAATAGCACCTAAGGAAAGGTTGAGTTATCTTGATACTAAAAAGTATACTTGACTATGTTGCACAATGATGAGATAATGTATTGTTTATCTTAGTAAAGTTGAAGACTAAAACTGGTAGGCTTAACCGAGCAAAAATAAAGAAATCATGTTTAAGTCGAGTTATGATAGAGTCGATCGAGTTAGTGAATGCCGAGAAAAATCTAGTGTCGATCGAGTATCAGTAAATTACTGAGGATGACAATATTTGTTGAGGAAATAGTTTTAGTAGTGAATGAGCTTTTTACATGGAGACCGAGTAAATGATTACAATATTGACCAAGCATCAACAATTTTGTATTTGAAGAGAATTCATTTTGGGGATGACATTGTTTGAATTCTTGGATTATGTAAACTATGTTGACTTTATTTATTGATTATATGGAAGCATTTAATGCTTTGTAAAATGTTTTATTGTAAATCTTTATGAGATTTGAGATGATTCTAGATGAGGAAATGAAGAACATGAAGCGGGTAGATTCAATGAATCTGACCTAACCCTAAGATCTACGAAGGAGATTAAGCGGCAAAAGAAAAGTTAACCTAGCAGAGGAAAGTATTAAGGGAACTGAAGCATGAGGTATGAGTATGCATGGGTGAAGGAGATGCTGGAAGAATAGTAAGTTTTATTGACTATATAAGCGAAAAGGCTGAAGGAAAAGCGTGGTGATTGCTTGAAGGAAAGTTCCAAGCAGATTAAAGATGGTGATGGAAAAGTTTCAAAGTCAGTAAACCAGCATTTGAGTACAAAATCAAATCTGATATTTGCAAAGTGAGTTGTATGTTTTCAGATCAATACTACTGCTACTTTCTAACCATTGTAATAGTCAAAATCCTTTTAATAGAGGTTGACCTAATAGTCATATGTTAAATCCTTTGAACAAGGTTGCATTCTAATGGAGTGTATGTAATTCCTTTGACCAGACTCACTTTTAATAGGGTGACTGAAATTTTTTAACCGGGTCACACTTTACAGTGTGTATTGTAACCTTTGATAGGGTTGGCTTTTAACCGAGCTCACTTTAGAAGAGTGAAAATAATGGTAGCATGTTACAAAGTGGTTTTTCCCATATTGGGTTTCCACTATAAATCTTGTTCTCATACTTGTGTGAATGTTTTTGTTTGAACATTTAAGTGTTTTACAAGTTAGTTACAACAAGGTTATGGACTGCTGTGTTATATGTTTCTATTATTGAATCAGTGGTGACCAAGTTTTCTTTAGTTTCTTGATCTGATTTAAGTAAATTTTTTTGAAGTTGTTTTATACATCAGGACCTGAGAACAACTGACTCACCTCCCCTCTTTATTGTTCTAAATCATATTAATAATTGGTATCAGAGCTATGTTTCTTATTGGTGTTTATAGATAGAAAGTTTTAAGGGACTTGAAGAAAATGATGAAGATGTATAAGAAGGAGGTACCAAAGCTGAATAAGGAAAACTTCCCTACATGGAAAAGCTTGATGAAGTTGCATCTGGCCAGTATTGGTGATTCTGCAAAATACTACATTGAGCATAACTATGTCACACCTATTGCACCTTTGACTTCCAAGGAAATGAGAGCTAAGCAAGAACATAACCAGGCAATGCTAGAAATTGCATTTGCCCTAAGTTATCTAGAATTTGAAGATGTTAAGGACTACACAACTGTTAAAGATATGTGGGACACTCTTGCAAGGATCTATGGTGGTGATCAATATGTACTGAAAGCTAAAGCTGAGAGTCTCAGATGTAAGTTTGATGAAATGAGAATGAATGAAGATGAAAACATTGCACAATATTGTGGTAGAATAAAAGAAGTTGTGAGTGCTATTAGAGGAGAAAATGGAATTATTGATGATGAGACCATAATTGGAAAAGTGTTAAGAACTCTACATCCTATATATTCTATTAAGATCTCAGCTATTCAATAATCTAGATGTAACTCTAGAAATGTGCTTACTTTGGAAGGTTTGATTGGCAAGTTGACTACTTTTGAACTGTCTAATTATGATAACTTCTCTGTTGGTAATCTTGGAAATGTTGAATATGCTTTTAAGTCACAATTAGTTTTGAACAAGCCTAAGAAGGAAAAAGAAAGATGTAAAAGTGAAAGTGAAAGTGAAAGTGAAGATGATAGTGACACTTCTGATGAAGATCTTGAAGATCTAGAAGCTCTTATGGCTAGAAGACTAAGAAGAGGTAAAGGAAAATATAAAGGCAAACTCCCTATTATATGTTTTGCATGTAATAAAGTCGGTAATATAGCTGCTAGATGTCATGACAGGAAGGATAAAGATGAAGAAAGAAACAATAGACACAAAGAAAGAAGAGATGACAAAAGCTACTGAAGGTATAAAGACTACAAAGGAAAAGGTAAGAAATCCTATTATATTGCTGAAGAAGAGTCCGACACTAATAGTGATGATTTTGAAATTGAGGTTGTCTATGTTGTAATGAAAGATGAATCTGATGAGGATGAGAAAATTGTATTGATTTCCTATGTGAACAAGAATGATAAATGGATTATTGACACTGGTTGTTCACATCACATGACTGGTGACAAGAGTAAGTTTGAGACCCTACATCATTATAAAGGTAAAAGTGTAACATTTGATAATGATGCACCATGTCTTGTTAGAGGAAAAGGATTGATAAAACTGGCTAATAAAATCTATTGTGAAAATGCTTATTGGGTTGAAGGATTGAATTATAATTTGTTAAGTGTTGCTCAGCTCAACAAGACTAGTTACTGAGTGGAATTTCATCATAAGAAAGCTAAGATATTTGATGCTACTGGTGAATTGATTGGAAGTGGTGAGTGGACTAGAGGTAATTTGTTCTATCTTGACCTATTTAAAGAAATATGTATGATTGCACAACTTGATGACATTTGGTTATGGCATAAGAGGCTATGTCATGTTAACTTTGACAATCTGGTAGAGATAAGTAAAAAGAAGAAAGTAAGAGGCCTACCTAGATTAAAGAAACCCAAGAATGTGATGTGCAAAGAATGCCAGTTAGGAAAAATGACTAAGTCAAGTTTTAAGAGAAAAACCTTTACTTCTGAACACATTTTAGATTTGGTTCATACTGACCTTTGTGGACCCATGGGTGTACAAAGTTACTATGGTGCTAGATATTTTATCTTGTTTGTTGATGATCATACCAGGATGATGCATGTAATGTTTCTGAAAGAAAAATCTGACGCTTTTCAAAATTTTAAGTGGTATTTGGCTAAGGTTGAGAAGGAGATAGGTAGGAACCTAAAATGTCTTAGATCTAACTGAGGTGGAGAATTTACATCAAATGAATTTAATCTGTTTTGAAATGATAGAGGAATCAAAAGATAGATGTTTGCACCCAGGACACCTCCATAGAATGGTATAGAAAAAAGAAGGAATAGATCTATTTTGGACTGTTCTAGGACACTTTATTGAAAAGAATGTGGCACAAAAATACTAGAAAGAAGCTATAAGTACAGCTGTTTACACTCTTAATCAAGTACAAATCAAGAAAGGTACAAATTTGACACCCTATGAATTATGGTATGGACATGCACCGAGTGTTACATATTGAAAGACAATAGGAATGGAAAATTTGATGCTAAAAGTGATGAAGGCATATTCCTAGGCTACTCCACAAAAAGTAAAGCTTATAAGTGTTTGAACTCTAACACTAACAAAATTGTGGAAAGTATGAATGTAAAAATTGATGAGTATGTAGAAAGAAATGAGGCTGATAGTAAAATAGAACTAGAAGATTACAGATCTTTTGTGTACATTGAGGATATAGATGAGGCAGCTATTAGACCTGCACCTGATGTTGAGTCTTAGGTAAGCAATGCCGAACAACAGATAGATGATGTCGAGCATCAAAAAAATAGTGCCGAGAGAGAACAAGAACATGCCGAGCTACATGATAATGCTGTCGATGGTCAGGAAGAGGTTTCCAAGCATTCAGAAGTTGAATCTAACAATCTTGTTGGGGAACCTGATGAAATAGAAGAGAAAAATGTTGAACCTATTTTGGAAAAATATATAACAAGACATCACAAGCTTGAATAAATAATTGGAGATAAAGCAACTAGAGTTCAGACCAAAAGCAAGATCAAGGATCCAACATGCTTACTATGTGAATTTGAACCTAAGACAACAAAAGAGGCATTAGAAAATGAAGACTGGATACAAGCAATGAATGAAGAGATTGACTAGATTGAGAAAAATGAAACCTGGACTTTAGTGTCGAGACTTACAGATAATAATGTTATTGGAGAAAAGTGGGTATTTCGAAACAAGCTGAATGAGAAAGGTGAAATCACTAGGAACAAAGCTACACTAGTATGCAAAGGCTACGCACAAGAAGAAGGAATTGATTATGGGGAGACATTTTCCCCTGTAGCTAGATTGGAAGGAGTAAAAATTCTACTTGCATATTCTGCTTATAAATATTTCAAGGTATATAAAATGGATGTCAAGTTTGCATTTTAAAATGGTATACTGGAAGAAGAAGTTTAAATAGAACATCCAGAAGGTTTTATTGATCCAAAAAGAAGACATATGGTATGCAAACTGAACAAAGCTTTATATGGATTGAAACAAGCTCCCAGAGCATGGTATGAGTGGTTGCATAACTATTTGATACAAATTGGATTTTGAAGAACAAATGACACAAGCAACCTGTATATGAAAGATGAAGAAGGAAAAGGTATTTTGTTGGCCAAAATTTTTGTTGATGACATTATTTTTGGTGGACAAGATACATTGTGTAAAAGTTTTTCACATGAAATGCAAACTAAATTTGAGATGAGTATGTTTGGTGAGATCAAATTCTTTGTTGGTTTACAAGTATATCAGATGAAGAAAGGTATTTTCATTACACAGTCTAAGTATGTTAATGAAATATTGAAAACTTTTGGAATGGAAGATGCTAGACTAGTGGGCACTCCTATGGTTACTGGACAAAAGTTATCTAAGAATGATGATGTTGTAGAAGTTAACCAGACCTTGTACAGATCCATGATTGAAAAATTGCAGTATACTATACACAGTAGACTTGATATTGCATTAGCTATTGGGATTGTGGCAATATTTTTTGCCAATCCTAAGGAAACACACATGATGGCTATGAAGAGAATTATGAGATATTTGAAAGGAACTGCTAACTATGGGCTATACTATAAGAAGAATGATAAATTTGAACTGACAGTGTATACTGATGCTGATTGGGCAAGAAATGTAGATGATAGAAAGAGTACTAGTGGTGGAGCTTTCTTTCTTGGGCAGAACTTAGTCTTCTGGACAAGCAAGAAGAAAAATTGTATTTCCCAATCTACTATTGAAGCTGAGTATGTTGTTGCTGCAGTAAACTGTTCAAATTTGATATGGATAAAACAATTGTTGATAGGCATGAAAGAAGAAATCACTGAACCTGATGTTATTTTCTGTGACAACACAAGTGCTATCAATATTTCTAAAAATCTAGTGATGCACACAAAGACAAAACACATAGCAATCAAGTATCATTATTTTAGGGAACTGGTACAAGACAAGGAAGTCCGAATGGAATATGTGAATACAAAAGAACAATTGGTAGACATATTCACTAAAGCTTTACCTAAAGAATCTCATGAGTACCTGAGAAGTCAATTAGGGGTCCTTCCCCTAACTGAGGCTGCCTAGACAAGCTAGGAGCATTGCATCAAATAAGCTATAGCAGAATATTTGACACATTGATGCAAAAAATTGTTACACTTTAGGACTATCCTAGAGCTATGATGAAGAAGAAAAGATAACAAATCAGTCATAAACAAGATGATGGAGGGAGAAACACTGTGTTGAATAGATATATCTACATATGTTGGATGTATGTTTTAGTTGTTGCTTTGGCATTTTTGTCAAAGAGGGAGATTGAACTGAAATGATACTATAACACATGAATTGAAGAGTAGTAATGATGAACTAAAATGAAAGATAAGGATAGAGGGAGATCCAGATACTTCTGACGGTCACAGAAGTAAGATTTACTGATTCTAAATCAGAATGAAGCTAAGGATATTATAAATTTTCTCTAATGGACAGATAAATTTTTGGATTGGTTGGTAATCCATGTGTTATTCAGGTAATTTCATATCATGCTACCATCAATGCCAAAGAAGTAGATTGTTGGAAACTACAATTGAAATAATTGTTGTATTGTCATTAATGTCAAACCTTAATTGGTAAGACTATTGCTACTTAGGAAAGTACTATATCTATTGAATTTTTGAGGAAGAGTGGGAAAGGTTGGAAACAATAGCACCTAAGGAAAGGTTGAGTTATCTTGATACTACAAAGTGTACTTGACTATGTTGCACAATGATGAGATAATCTATTGTTTATCTTAGTAAAGTTGAAGACTAAAACTGGTAGGCTTAACTAAGCAAAAATGAAGAAATCATGTTTAAGCTAAGTTACGATAGAGTCAACTGAGTTAGTGAATGCTGAGAAAAATCTAGTGTCGACCGAGTATCAGTAAATTACCGAGGATGACAGTATTTGTCAAGGAAACAATTTTAGTAGTGACTGAGTGTTTTACATGGAAACTAAGTAAATGATCACAGTATTGACCGAGCATCAGCAATTTTATATTTGAAGAGAATTCATTTTGGAGATGACATTGTTTGATTCTTGGATTATGTAAACCGTGTTGACTTTATTTATTGATTGTATGGAAGCATTTAATACTTTGTAAAATGTTTTATTGTAAATCTTTATGAGATTTGAGATGATACTAGAAGAGGAAATGAAGAACATGAAGTGGGTAGATTCAATGAATCTAACCTAACCCTAAGATTTACGAAGGAGATTAAGAGGCAAAAGAAAAGTTAACCTAATAGAGAAAAGTATTAAGGGAACCAAAGAATGAGGTATGAGTATGCATGGATGAAGGAGATGCTGAAGAACAATAAGTTTTATTGACTATATAAGTGAAAAGGATGAAGGAAAAGTGTGGTGATTGCTTGAAGGAAAGTTTTGAGCAGATCAGAGATGGTGATGGAAAAGTTTCAAAGTCAGTAAACCAACATTTGAGTACGAAATTAGATCTGATATTTGCAAAGTGAGTTGTATGTTTTCAGATCAATACTACTGCTACTTTCTAACCATTGTAACAGTTAAAATCCTTTTAACAGAGGTTGACCTAATAGTCATATGTTAAATCTTTTGAACAAGGTTATATTCTAATGGAGTGTATGTAAGTCCTTTGACCAGGCTCACTTTTGACAGGGTGATTGAAATACTTTAACCGGGTCACACTTGACATTGTGTATTGTAACCTTTGACAGGGTTGGCTTTTAACTGAGCTCACTTCAAAAGAGTGAAAATAATAGTACCATGTTACAAAGTGGTTTTTCCCATATTGGGTTTCCACTATAAATCCTATTGTCATACTTGTGTGAATGTTTTTTTTTTAACATTTAAGTGTTTTACAAGTTAGTTACAACAAGGTAGTGGACTGCCGAGTTATATGTCTCTATTATTGAATCACTGGTGACCAAGTTTTCTTTGGTTGTTTGATCTGACTTAAGTAAAAGTTTTTGAAGTTGTTTTATACATCAGGACCTGAGATCAACTGATTCACCCCCCTTCTCTATTGTTCTAAATCATATTAACAATCGTTTATTATGTCAAAATCATAATTTAAAATTTTTTAGGCCTAGGACGGTCTACTACTTGCACATTCAACCTTCAATCATCATAGAAATCTAGAATTCAACTTAACTAATTATCTCATATCAAACTATCAAAATTTAAACTTGGTCAACTCATGGTTTCACCTAGTCAAATTTGGTCTTCCAGGACCTCCAAACAATGCAGAATGCATTCTTGAACATGTATAACCAATTCTCAAATCAATTAACATGCTTCTAAATCATTCAACACTGACTTTTCTTGTCAGATTTCAATTTTCATCCCGAAGGGGGGATGGTATCGTATATCATTCAAGTCTATCAATCTAAATCTATAATCAATCTTTCCTCAGTAATAAAGACAACAACCACATCTACTTGCTGACTCATCAAAAGTCCTCATCGCTCTAGGAAAATCTATTATCACTTAGGGCATATCAGATTCATCAAGATCCATATCAATTTGGTATTCTCTTAATCTTGTAAACTGTATCAGCTTTTCGCAACCATCGGTTCATTAGTGTTATTTCCTTGGTTCTTTGTAACTAAAGGGTTCAGATGTGATACCAATGTGATTCTTATTGACAATCAGGTCTGGAATCGGTCACTCACTTCTTCGTAATCATAAGGTTCAGGATCAGGCATTTTGACACTTTTTCGTAATCATTGGTTCATTGTTGCTATAGTGAACATTATCTTTGGTCATTCAAGACCTAACATCTTCAAATCTTTCAATCGGTTTCTATCTCAGAATCAATTTATCTTTCCATTTTAGTTTCAGCATCATACACAGATTGTCTTTGAACAACTACATTTCACCTAGTAATTCAAAGAGGGGCAAAATGTAATACCCCAAAAATGGGCTATAGGTTCATTAACCTTCTACATCTTCAAATCAAATCAAATCGACATCGAAGTCCTAACGTAAGGCACATCTGAACATCATCGAATCTAATTGGTTATCTTAAATTCTGCATTGGGGAATATTCCTAGCAATATTCCTAATTATCTTAGTTATTTTTAATTTAATGATTATTTAGCAATAAAGCTAATTTATCCTAAAGTTTGATTAATTGAATATTCTGAATATTTAATTAATTAGATTTAATATTGCCACTTAATTATTTAATTAAATTTAATTACATTTATTCCTAAATTGTATTGTTTTATTTGGACAACAAATAAAAAATCTCATGACTAATTGATTAAATTCTTATTTAATTAATTAAAGTCAATTGTCAAATTTAATAATATAATTTTTGAATAAAAGTTTGATTTAATAATTGATTAACCCATAAATCAATTGTTTTAAATTTAAAATCAGTTAAGTTGACAATAGATCACTTTATTTTTAAATTAATTTATAATTAAATCATGCACAATCAGAAAAGCAGGCAACTAGAAATTAACAATCAATTTTAAAATTAAACTCAACATATGATGATGAGTTGTAATTTGATCTAAACTCTATTTTGAGTTAAACCCTACTTTTGCATGATTTTTCTGAGTTAATTATCTTTTATTTCTGAGAACTCAAAAATCAACTTGAGTTTATCAAGAGTGATTTATGGCTTTTCCCATGCACCTCCAAAGCCCTGGATTTCTATAAAAACAAGGCTCGACTCTTCACAACTCATCTCATAATACAAGAATTTGCACAATTACTCTGGTGAATTGATATCTAAAGAATCAAGCTTCTTGCAAATCAACAAGTTTTGTGAGATCAATCTTGTTTTTAATTCATTCTAGTTTCATATTTCATATCATTGTTAGATTAATTGCATATCAATTTTTCATATAGATTAGATTCATACCAGTTTTCTTCATAATTGCACAGAAAATACAAAAATATAGCTTAATTTGCATTCATTTCATATCTAGATTTTGCATTCAAATCCTTCGTTTAGGTGTCTTCAAGGTCACTACTCTCAGTCCAATATGAGAATACATACTCGCACCTATTAGAAGGTAGTAAATCACCTGGTTAGTTTAGTTTTCATTTCATTGCACGATTTTGATTTTTGCTAACCTGTAATGTTTTACTGAAGTGTTGTGTCTACAACTAGGTACAAAATTCACACACACATATATGTGGCAAGAAAAAAAAAGAAAAACATCATAGACTTGTGTGAGATAAATAATGACTAGAAGTGGAGTATTAAATGAATGCCAATGTGATAGATCATTTCTTGGAAAGGGAGATTACACCAGCACAAGGAAAATTAGCTAATAAAATTGCCAGCTCATCTAACCACTAACACTTAATAGCCAAAAGAGGATAAAGAAAGATTGCTAATTAGTCTATCTAATGCCAAATATTCTTTACCAGTTTGGAACACCTTTTTCCTAGTAAAGAAGAATTGCTATGCTAATTAAACCAGAAGTAACATTAAATATCATAGATACTCCTCTATCCAAAAAAGAAGTGTCAAAATGGCATTTGGCAAGACATAAATTAATTAGAAAAGTTAAACAACGCACACTCAAATCTCTAGAACCAAATTTTTCTATACTAATTAGTGCTCACCACGAAAAATAATTAGTATAGAAAGCTCTAGCCAAAAGAAAGTACCAATTATATTGATATATGTTAAATGTCACTAAAATTTTTCATAGTGCTTTGTTATCTCTATTTGAGCATTAAAGATTGTCATTAGTATCAAAGACATCGGTTGGTTATCTATGCTACTCTAGTTGGTAAAAATAAGTACTTCAATTTAGTCGGTCAAGTCTTTACACTGAGCATCAGTGTACACTGATACCGAGTGTCAATAAACACCGAGTAGATTGGACATCAAGCATCTGGATATTACTAAATAGTATATATAGTGTTTACCGAGCATCATAGAAAATGACATAGTAATCAAGAAAGGAACATTTATATATGTAGATGGTTACAACAGAATCACAAAATATTTTACCAAGATTGAGGATCATTTATTGTAAGATTTGACCATCATTAATTGTGATGATGATATTTATGTATTTTCTAGATCTAGGTTATTTTTATACACTGTAGATCTTAGGGTTTTCTCTAAGACATTGTAACCTAATTTTTGTTAAGTGAAAAAAGTAGTATGCTATATATTTGTATTTAAAATCTTTTGTATGTATGCATCAGAGCTTGCAAGGAAGTTAAGAACAAGAAAAGAAGTTCTTGAAGCTTTAGCCAACTTCAAGATATCAGTTATCAGATAGAGCAGAACAAAATTTAGGGATATTCAGATTAAGTAGAATCAGACAAGGCTATCGAGCAATTTAGAGCAAAGATCTTCATAGAAAAAGGTGATATTTATTCAGTACTTCATATATCTATATCAAACAAGGTTGATTTGTCATTAGCAGATATATCCTATTATTTTCTAACCATTATAACAAAGTTTTGGTAAAATCTCTTAATAGAGTAGACCTAAAAGTCTTTTTGTAAATCTCTTAATTGAGTGCACACTCAAGTAGTGTTTCTAAAATCTTATATCTAGGTAGATCTAATCGATCTAAAATGTTACTCCTAACAGGGTAAGATCACCACAAGTGATCACCACTTGTAGCCCTAATAGGCAAACCTTTTCTATCTGCAATAGTAAAGAATTTGTGGGTGTCATCCCCACCATAGTTTTTACCTTCTAACAAGGGTTTTTGTGTTACCAAAACACTTGTGTTATGTGACTATTATATTGTTGATTTCATGCTATTTACCTTTGATAGTTAAATGAATGAATGATGCATGCAATGGATTTAAGTTATAGTTGAAGGTTGCTATTATTTATTTCTTAAGGTTTGAAAGGGAATGGTTTTTGTGGGCACTGATTCACCCCTCCCCTCTCAGTACCCTATCTCTCCAATCCAACAATTGGTATCATAGCTCAGCTCTCTTATTAGATAGTTTAACCACTGAAGGGAAAAGATCTATTCATGGAGAGGTATAAGCTAGATAAAACCATAGAGAATCAAAAGATTCAAATGTAGATGTTTGTTGAGCAGTACAAGAAAGCTAAGAATGACTTGAAAAAGTTACTGGTTCAGAGGAAGAATCTAGCTATTATGTAGAGTGACATTAGTTACCATGAAGAAGAGATTGATGATGTATTTGATAACATTAGATTTAGTTCAGAAAGTATTTCTGATGGATCTGAAAGTACAATCTCTGATTTGTCTAAAAAGAATCTTCACTTGACTGAACAAGTGAAAGCACTACAAATTGGTTAGGAATCACAGATGGTGAGAATGGTAGAAGTAATGAACAATGATAGACAGGCTGAGCAAGAAAGTAATCTAGCTGTTGAAGACCGAAGATAGATAACTGAACAACTTCAAGAAAAATAAACTTAGATACAAAGACTCACTGTGCACCATTTCAAAATTTCAAATCAGATGATGATTTTAAACCAAGAGGTCAATCGAGTAAATGGTGAATTGTCAAGAAAACTTGAAGATATTGGAATACTCAAAGAAGAGAATGAGAAGTCGAGAAATGAAGTAAAGACTCAACAACAACACAATGAAATGATGAAATTGGCTGAAGACAGTTCTAAAAGGATTGATAATTTTCTGACTAATCAAAGAAGATTTGGAAGCAAAGCTGGATTAGGCTATACCAGTGAAGGAGAATAATCCAAACAAGCTGAACAAGTCAACAACAATCAAAATCAAAGACCTAAGATGTTGTCATGTTATCATTGTGGCAAACTGAGACATAGTTCTAATGTGTGTAGAAGCAAAGCACAAGGTAAACCTCCAGTCACTCCTAAGTTTAATGGTTATTGTTATTATTGTGCAAAATTTGGTCACCAAGCTTATGAGTGTAGAGCTAAACTAAATAAGAATTCTAACAATCCTACCGTGGAGAAACTTTTTTATACTTGTAATGAAGATGGACACACTGCACAAGAGTGTAAGGAAAAAATAAAGCAAGTATGGACACCAAAGCAGAATATCAAACACAAGCCTTATCAACCAAAGAGACAAGGTAATTCCTATGTTTTGGATTAAAACACATGGGCTAATTGTATTACATATGGTAGATATGGACACATTGTAGCAAACTATATGAGGAAAAGATGGGCTAGACAATCTCAAAGCTAGATAAGAATAGGTATGGCATCTTTACATTGTCATAAGGTTGGTCATCTAAGAAAGGACTACAGACACCGAGCACCAGAAGAAGGAAATGTATTTGAGAGTGGAAACACTATTGTAGATATCATGAGAATTAGGAACACTATGTGGAAAAAGGCATCTAATGAGAATGCCGAGTCAAGTAATGCTGTCAGTGAAACCTTGTCCACTAGATTGGGTGACATTGGTACCTCCACCTAAGGTCATAAAGGTATGTATGGAATTGATATTCCAAATTGATTTATCATACATACATTTCCTTATATATGAAGAGCACATACCAAATCTACATGAATAAAGATGCATTATGGTTTATGTATTTCGAGCTAACAAAGTCATACAGTCAGTAAATGGGAGACCAAGTAAATAGTTACCTATCGGTAATCACCATCCAAAGTTAACCAAGGATCAGTATCAACTAAGTAAAAATTGTGTTAACTGAGTTGTTGATGTTTTTCAACAGTCACCGAGTTGACAGCTATCATCATACCGGAAGCAGGTCAAGAATTTATTGCAAAACTTTTGAGCGGGAATATGAAAAAAGCTATATATAGATGGAAGGGTTATTAATTTTCACAAAGAGATTTCAAAGAGTGATTATTTCACAAGAGTGAGTTCAAGTAAAAAATTTTCAAGATCATCCAAAGCAGTTGCAGATTGAACCGAGCACACTCTTCATATATTCTGAGTAAGTTGAAACTCTTACCGAGCACATTCATAACTTATTTTTACTAAAACCCTAAGTTAAGTATAATGGCATCCACATCTACTGTGAACAAATTAATGAATTTTGAAGAGGAAGCTAATCTAATAGTTTCAGGAAACTACAATGAACCTAAATACAAGCTTCATCTGGAAGTCGCATAAAAAATGGATTCAGTGGGAACTTTTTTGAGTATCCAATATAGGGTTTTGTTGATTGAGGATGTCAAATCATATATACATTGTAAAATTGGGGAAGTTGGAGATTTTGATACAATAGTGGCATATCAACAACTCTATGGCGAGGATGGAAAGCTAAAACCAAAGTTTATGTGGGTTAAGAAGATAGGATTAACAAATGCCCTAAATTTCCCAAAGAAATTTAAAACCAAATGGATTAGGGTTGTGTTGAGTTGGTATCATGATGGAATGTTCTGGTTGGATACACCAATAAAGATTACAAAGCAAATGATTCATAGGGTTACAGGTTCCACAACTACCAATAAGGCCAAGGCATTTTGCAGTGCCTTAAGAGCTAACATTAAGAAGAACACCACAATGGAATGGGATGGTTGAGCACTTAAAATTTCTGCTATCAAGGACCCAAAAGTCAAGTATGCTTCACATGTGATTGGCTACAAAATTTATTATTTGAGCAGATTAAACATCATACCTTGTAGTGTTGTGGATATGGCATACAAGATGATTAAGAAAGAGCACATGTTGGACATTACTGAGTTATTGTTGAATCAAGTAAAGGAGAATATGAATACTATTTAGTTGGAAAAGTCAAATACATGTAAGTTTGGTTCACTCCTAGTATGTTTATTTTTCTATCTTTAGAGGTATTTCCTGGTGTCGATAATGTGAAATAGTCTACTGATAAATCGATTACTGTACAGATTTTTGATATGATGAATAGTTTGGGAGACAACATGAATAAAGTTCTAGATGAATATTTTGAATATTTTAAGGTTAAGATGAATCTACGAGATAGGATTCCCAATTCCTTAGTAGATAAGTATGAAGAGGATATATGTTTTCTTGTGGACACTGACCACACTTTCATAAAGGATGTGGAGCCTAGAACTAAAGGGTTGCCCCCATGGGATATGAAATGGATATTGATTTTACCTCAAAATAAATCATGGCTCTCTTAGCCACACCGAAGGACAAGAATATAGAAAGGTTTGGAACATATGAGGAAGCCAAGTCTAGAATAAAGACTAATCTTGTCATCGATAAAATTACCAAAAATTCTAAAAAGATGATGAAAACTCTTGTTGAAAAGTTTGGAGATGAATCTGAATCATTAGATGAGTCACTGGTTGAGACTGCAACTAAAGGTCAGTTACTATTGACTAATAAACCACATGATAGTGAAGAAACTGAGTCTGACAATGAGAAATATTCCATACTAGTTTCCCCCACTCAAACTCCAAAGAAGAAGCAATCACCAATGCAGTCAAGAGTACAAACAAGGTTAGTTACTACAGCTTCATCACCTTTGAAAAAGGGAGTTGCAAAGATTTCTAAACCTAAGGCTTCCTCACCAACAAAGACTTACTCTAAAAGAGGAACCAAGGTAGTAGCTACACCAAAGAAAATGAGAAGATTGATCAGAGGTAAGGAAGACCTTGAGGAAGAGGAAAATGATAATGAACGATTCAAGGTGGTCATTAACAAGGAAAGGTCAATTGATGAGACTGCTGCAAACATAATTGAGAATGGAGATCTCACTAATCTGGAACTCAGTCAGTTTGACAACATGTCTACCAAGGACCAAAACAAAATTGAGGAGGCAGTCATTCAGATGATGATCTTCTTCAAAAGAGTTCCATTTGAATTTGCTACATAATTACTAGAGGCATTAGAAGAAAGAGTAAATCAGAAATGGAAGATGTTCTCCTCACATATGAACATCTTTTGAAACCTGGGGTGATGCAGGGACATTCCTTGTCCTTAGTGGAACTGCATGGGTGTTTGTATTTTGGCCAGTGTTACTCAGTTGTAGCCTTAACCATCCTAAAAATCAAATTATTGGCAATACCAGTCAGGGAGTGCTAATTAGATCTAAAGTTAGAGAAGAGATTTGTTTGATTTCTCAAGTTGAGCCAAAAAACTACAGATGAAGCCTTTAAAGATGAATCTTGGATAAATGCAATGAAAGAAGAATTGGATCAGATAAAGAAAAATAATACTTGAGAAATGGTTCCAAGACCTAAAAATAAAAATGTTAGAGGAACAAAATGGGTCTTTAGAAAAAAAATGGATGAATAAGGAACAATTTTAAGGAACAAAGCAAGACTAGTGTGTAAGGGATACTCATAGCAAGAAGGCATAGACTTTGAAGAAACATTTGCTCCTGTTGCTAGAATAGAGGTGGTGAGATTATTCCTATCTTATGCTGCACACAAAAGCTTTAAAGTGTATCAGATGGATGTTAAATCTGAATTTCTGAATGGAGATCTTGAAGAAGAAGTATATATAGAACAACCAGATGGATTTCCTCTATGTGAAGACAAAGACATGGTGTGTAAATTGAATAAATCCCTGTATGGGTTGAAGCAAGCTCCTAGGGCATGGTATTCAAGGTTGGACAAGTATCTGCTTGGACTTGGATTTAGAAAAGGTAATGTAGATAGTAATTTGTATTTAAGAACTACTGAAGATGGAATCCTAATAGTAGAAGTATTTGTGTATGACATTGTCTTTGTAGGTAATGATGATCTGTGTAAGAAGTTTGCTAAAGAAATGGAAAGTGAATTTGAGATTTCCATGATAGGTCAAATGAAATTCTTTCTTAGACTAAAAATAATTCAGAATGAGAATGGTATTTTTATTTCTCAAACCAAGTATCTCAAATAATTACTCAAGAAATTCAGAATGGAAGATTGTAAACTAGTAGGAACACCTATGGTAACTAGCAACAAGCTAACAATTGATGATGAATCAAAATGTGTTTTTTAGACCTTGTATAGGTCAATGGTTAGAGGGCTATAATATCTGACTCATACCAGACCAGATATTTCTAATGCTATCGAAATTGTGGCTAGATAATAGGCAGAACCTAAAGAGACACATCTAGCTTCTGTGAAAAGGATACTGAGGTATCTCAGAGGGACCATAGACTATGGTTTATGGTATGATAGGAATGATAGATTTGAACTTCATGCTTATATTAATTTTGATTGGGAAGGAAATATTGATGACATAAAAAGTACCAGTGGTGGTTCATTTTTCCTTGGGAAAAAGTTGGTTTCTTGGCTAAGCAAGAAACAGGATTGTATAGCACAGTCTACTACTGAATCAGAGTATGTTGCTGCTACTATAAACTACACTCAAATTATTTGGATGAAACAAATCCTGACACACATTGGAATGAATTTTAAAGAGCCTATGGTTATTCATTGTGACAACACTAGTACAGTAAACATGTCAAAGAATCTGGTGATGCATTCCAAAACTAAACATATTTCTATCAAGTATCACTTCCTGAGAGACAAGGTGGCACAAAAAGAAATCAAATTAGAATATATTAGTAAAAAAGAGAAGATTGCAGACATCTTCACAAAGCCACTACCAAAAGATACCTTTGAATATCTTAGAGGTATGCTAGGGGTTTAGGCCCCTCCTAGTTAGAACTAAATGATGCAGAGATGCATTAGTCCAGAAGTGTTCAAATCCTTATCTTTTTTTCTGGACTGGATGTAGGGATCTACTCCTCAGGGGGAGTGATCATAGAAGAAAGTTTATATGTGAAGGTAGTTGAAGCCTCATGGCACCCTTTTCCATTTTTGTCAAAGGGGGAGTGTTTCTATGAGAAAATCCTCACTGTTTGGGGAGATTGTTCAGTTGAAGGACTTTTGCGTTGATACTTTGGGATAAGATTTTCCTATATGTTGACATCAATGCCAAAGGGGGAGATTGTTGGATATTGATAATGCATGGGTGGTGATTGAAACATGTAATATTTTTAATCACTACATTACTGAATGGGCACTCATATTGTTGTCATTTGTGTTTTTTCACTGATGTCAACATATGCTTCTATGAAGGAACTAGGCTGGTAATCACAATGTACAACTTGTGTAATGATGTTTCAGATGATGCGAAGGTAGATGAGAACTCAAGGGAATGTTGTGATCTTATATCTATGATCACATCATTAAGTGATGCATATTAAGAAAGTTACAGTTGTTTTGGTAAAGACTGGTCACTGGACTGTGATAGTGTAAATTGATAGAGTTAGTCTCTAAGTCTTTGATATAGATTTTAGAGGGATTGGATTCAAGGTATGAAAACTTGAAGGATGATGGAAGAGGTACTAATAGATGTTCATTGGTTAGTGCAATGCACAGAATGATTGGTGATGGTTTGCGGCGTGTGCTCTGGCGATGGCTTGTTCTGAAGTCGACTCAGGGAATGAAGCGTGTGTCTTATTTGGCAAGCATAAATCAAAGATGTCAATCCTTAATTATTGTAATGTAATCATTTTAAAAAAAATTTAGATACCATGTGTATCTTAGCAAGGGCTTATGTAAATGTTTGTAATTAGGAAAGCTTTATGGGCCGACTTGATCTTGGTAAAATGTAATAAGGTATAAATGAAAGGTCTTTTCTTTGGAAAAGATATGGATGGAATATATGTGATATAAGAAGGTTGTGAGCTTGTGTCTACTATATGTAGAGCAAAGGATTACTAGTGGACTTCACTGGAAGATAGTTTCTGGAAAATAGCTCAAAAAATTATGTATTTCTTCATATACACCTTTTGTGAACTAGTGAGTTTAGAAGGTAGATTTAACCTTCTTTAAGCAGTGAACCTTGTGCAATGAGCCCTCTTTTGTTCTTGACTCCTAACAGGGTCTGTCCTCTAACAAGGACTATGTACTGTAATGTTTCAACAAGCTCCGAATAGGGCTATATCTTCTAACAAGGATTACTATACTCTCAGTACATTATTTGTGGGTGCTAATTCCCACTGGGGTTTTTACCTTTAACAGGGTTTCCCCAAAACCAAAATTCTATGTTATTGAGTTGGTATTCATTATGTTGATTGGATCTGATATTGATAAGATTAAAAGTTTAATATTCTATCATACAACTGATTCATCCCCCCCTCTCAGTTGTATTGTGGAGTGCTATTCCTAACAATAAATGGATTAGTGATAGTGGTTTCTCACATCACATGATAGGTGACAAAAGTAAATTTTATACCCTACATCATTACAAAGGTAGAAGTGTTAATTTTGGTAATGATGCACCATGTACTATAAAGGGTAAAGGAATAATTAAGCTAATTGATAAGATCACTTGTGAAAATGCTTATTGGGTTGAAGGTCTTAACTATAATTTTCTAGGTGTTGCACAACTTAATAGCACTGGATACCGAGTGGAATTTCATCATAGACAAGTGAAAATTTAATTGAAGGATGAAAACAAAATACCTCTTAAAAATAGCCAATGCCATTACTGCAAATACTACCACCACCTGAAATAATGAATTCATTTCACATAAAAGATATAAAATCTTGTGATAGGTGAGAAAAACATAATAACACATAGGAGAAGTGACAAAAAATAAAGCCAAAATACCACTAAAGTGTGTCATCCTTACAATTTGATTAATTACTAGCATGATATAGTAAAGGGAAAGAATAACCTAAATCCCAAATCAAACCTGATGATCAGTTGACACAGGCCAAGGACAACAAAAAATTGTAAGAGAGTCGAGGAGTACACTATCAGATGGATATGTGGCAAGAAAAAAAGAGAAAAACATCACAGACCTGTGTGAGATAAATAATAACCAGAAGTGGAGTATTAAATGAATTCCAATGCGAGAGATCATTGCTTGGAAAGGGAGATTACACCGACACAAGGAAAATTAGCTGATAAAACCACTAGCTCATCTAACCACTACCATTTAATAGCCAAAAGAGTACAGAGAAAGATTGCTAATTAGTTTATCTAATGCCAAATATTTTTTACTAGTTTGGCACGCCTTTTTCTCGGTAAAGAAGAATTGCTATGCTAATTAAACCAGAAGTAACATTAAATATCATAGATACTCCTCTATCCAAAAAAGAAGTGTGGAAATGGCATTTGGCAAGACATAAATTAATTATCAACTAAACAACACAGACTCAAAGCTCTAGAACCAAATTTTTCTATACTAATTAGTGGTCACCACAAATGATAATTAGTATAGAAAGCTCTAGCCAAAAGTGAGTACCAATTATATTGATATATGTTAAATGTCACTAAAACTTTGCACAGTGCTTTGTTATCTCTATTTGAGCATTAAAGATTGTCATTAGTATCAAAGACATCAGTTAGTTATCTATGCTACTCTAGTCGGTAAAAGCAAGTACTTCAAGATAGTTGGTCAAGTCTTTACACCAAGCAATTTTATAGAGCATCAGTGTACACCGATATCGAGCATCAGTAAATACCAAGTAGATTGGACATCAAGTGCCAGGATATTACCGAGCAGTATATATAGTGTTTATCGAGCATCATAGAAAATGACATAGTAATTAGGAAAGGCACATTTATCTATGTAGATAGTTACAACAGAATCACAAAATGTTTTACCAAGATCGAGGATCATTTATTGTAAGATTCAACCATCATTAATTGCGATGATGATCTTTATGTATTTGATAGATCTAGGTTATTTTTGTACACCATAGATCATAGGGTTTTCTCTAAGACATTGTAACCTAATTTTTGTTAAGCGACAAAATTAGTATGCTATATATTTGTATTTCAAATATTTTGTATGTATGCATCGAAGCTTGCAAGGAAGTTAAGAAGAAGCAAAGAAGTTCTTGAAGCTTTAGCCAACTTCAAGATATCAGTTGCCAGATAGAGCATAACAGAATTTAGGGATATTCAGATTAAGTAGAATCAGAAAAGGCTACTGAGAAGTTTAGAGTAGAGACTTCATAGAAAAAGGTGTTATCTATTTAGTACTTCATAGATATGTATCAAAAAAGGTTGATTTTTCATTAGCAGATATATCCTATTATTTTCTAACCATTGTAACAGAGTTTTGGTAAAATCTCTTAATAGAGTAGACCTAAAATTCTTTTTGTAAATCTCTTAACCGAGTGCACACTCAAGTAGTGTTTCTAAAATCCTATAGCTAGTTAGATCTAATCGATCTGAAATGCTACTCCTAATAGGGTAAGATCACCAGAAGTGATCACCACTTGTATCCCTAGCAGGAAAACCTTTTCTATCTGCAGTATTAAAGAATTTGTGGGTGTCATCCCCACCGCAGTTTTTACCTTCTAACAAGGGTTTCTGCATTACCAAAATACTTGTGTTATGTGACTTTTATAGTGTTGATTTCATGATATTTACCTTTGATAGTTAATGAATGAATGATGCATGCAGTGGATTCATGTTATAGTTGAAGGTTACTATTGTTTATTTCTTAAGGTTTGAAAGGGAATAGTTTTTGTGGGCATAGATTCACCCCTCCCCTCTTAGTACCCTGTCCCTCCTATTCAACAATTGGTATCAGAGCTCAATTCTCTTATTAGACAGTTTAACCATTGAAGGGTAAAGATCTATTCATGGAGAGGTATAAGTTAGATAAAACCATAGAGAATCAAAAGATTCAAATGCAAATGTTTGTTCAGAAGTATAAGAAAGCTAATAATGGCTTGAAAAAGTTACTAGTGCAGATGTACAATAAATCAAATTGAATAACATACCAACATTTTTGAAAAAAATCACAGTAAAACCATCTGGGCCAGGTGTCTTATCTGATGCCATAGAAAAAATAATAGAGTGAAGTTCCTCTAGAGTAAAAGGCTTCATTAGTCGGTCATTATCCCTATTTGATATGAGAGAAGGGATAGATTGTAGCAGGTCATCCACAACACCCTTATTTTCAGAATGGGGTAAGACTAGTTCTAACAAATTTTAAAAAAAACACACCCCCTCATTGTTAATTTGTTGTTGAGAGTTTAGAGTTACTCTTGATACTACATCCTTAATAGAAATAATAGCAGATGAAGATTTTCTAATTTTAGTCGAAGCATAGAAAAATTTGGTATTTTTGTCCCCCTCTTTAAGCCAAATCTCTCTAGATTTGTGTCTCTAGTAGATTTCTTCTCAAGAACAAAGGATTTCCCAATACTTTTGAAGGGCTATTTGTTTCTCAGCAATAGTGGAATTCAAACCCACCTTGATGATCTTCTTAGCAATTTGAGCAAGTTCATATTCAATCCTGGTCTTTTCTTGAAAATGTTTTTAAAGACCTCCTTATTCCAAATAATAATTTTTTACTTTACAAATTTGAGTTTAGTAGAAAATTGGAACATCCTAGTGCCTTTACAAAAGGGGACACTTACCCACCATTTCCTAAGAAGAGACAAGAAATGGGGGTGGGTGAACCACATACTTTCAAATTTGAAAGTAGATTGTTTTTTTTGACTACCTAATGCAATTATATTTAAAGAAATAGGGAAGTGATCAGATTCTAAGGAGATAAGAATTTCTGATGAAAAGGTGAAATTAAGAAGCTTAAGTTCACATGATATAAGAAATTTGTCCAGTCTAGATGAAATGGAGGAAGTAGATCTGCAGTTAGTCCAAGTATAAAGACCATTTGAGGGAGGAATGTCACATAAAGCATTGTTACAATGAAGAAAGAGAATTCATCTATAACCCTCTGAGCCATTGGATTGCCTCCATATTTTTCATCCAAAGCTAAGATAGCATTAAAATCACCACCTAGTATAAAAGGAAGATCTTGAAATCTAATTAATTGGTCTGACGGGGATTCCCACAGACTGAGCTTATCTTGTGGATAAGATGGACCATAAACATTAAACAATAGGAAAGTAACATCAAACCAAGAAAATTTTAGAAGTTTCCAGTTTGGATTTGTAGATAACAATTGACCCTTCATACACTTTTTATTCCAAAGGGTAAGAAGACCTCCAGACACCCCAGAAGAGGGAACACAAGAGGAATCCCAAAGAGACCATTTGGAAATGAATTTATCATTAGAATCTAAAGATAATTTTTACTCTTGAAGGATGATAATATATGCTTGAGAAGAATCAATAAACCTTTTGATTCTACCTCTTTTGTCAGGGGCGTTTATTATACCCCTAACATTCCAAGACAGAATATTTATTACAAAATCAGAGAGAGAAATGCTCTCCTTGTTCTAATAGTGGGGGAGAAAGAGTCTACTAATGTTGATTGAATACCTACTTCTATTTAATCTTTGGTTTTGGAAGCCAAAGGATTCTTGCCCCTTTTCCTAGGGGTTTTTACTTTAGGTACAGGGGTTAAAGAGGCATGGGAGCTTTGAGACTGCAATAAAGATAATTCCTGGGAATAATCAAAATCCATAGTTGAGATAGAAGAGAGACTCAAACCACTAGAATCTTGTATATGGAACCCTTCTTTGGCCACAATTTCATCAATAAGCTATGAGGCTACTGATATAAGGATGTTATTTGACATGAGATGAAGTTCTTGACCCGAATATATGGAAGAAGAGGAACCCAGAATAGGGATAAATGGTTGACTGTTGAAAACAAGATTCTACACCATATTATTAGCATATTCTTCTTTAGATATGTGGTTTTGTGAAATCAAAGGATGATCTACCCATGCCGCATAGGAAGAAGGAATTGTAATCTTCCAACTAAGTTATTTCCAAGAATTATCATTATTGAAACTGAATGATGTAGGCAAGATAATCTTTGGACGACATGGAAAAGGTGAGACTATAGACCTAGGGAGATTAGCAATCTATTACTTAACCATAGGAAAATTCATGAAACTAGAAGTATCTTTAACCAGGAGAAATAGAATGACTCAAGCAAGAAAATTAGATACAAGTGAACTAACAATATGAAAATTGGTAGCCATCAAATTAAGAACATAAGGCCTAAAAGGTATTAATTTTGAATTAGGATCCAAATAAAGAGGAAAGTGGCCGAAGGAGGAGAAGGGGTCGAAGGAGAAGAATGGGGGGAAAAACTTAGGATTGGAGGAAAAACTTTGATAGATGTCCAGTGAATCCTTAGGAAGGTTTTAGCATTGGTATGAAAAATGGCCCAATGAATTAGTGAGATAATCTATAGAGGCAGAGTCCTAGTACTCTATACATTGGCTCCAAACCCCAAACTTAGAGCATATAGATATTTTTTTTGGTAGGTCAATATTTTGTTTGAGGAGGAGGAATACTCTAATGGGGAGATGTGGTTGGAGGAAAGGAACAAGATCATGTTTGACAAAAATCCCTAAATTGTTGGCCATAATTTCCACCTTAGCAGAATCTCTATATTCTAGTGGGAGATTAGGTAAAGAAATCCAATGGGGCATAAACGAGGGTAGAGCCAATTTAACATCAAAATGAGGAATCCAAGGCATATTAAAAATTATAGTACCTTTGCAGAACCAACCCTTAAATTTGTGCATATTCGATTTTCATTTGAGAGAATGAAAAATAGCCACAAAAAAAAACTAATTTTTCTCATACAAAAACAATTCCTTAAGACCCACCCAAGAATTACTAGCCCAAGCAATCAGATTATTAGAATCTACATAGGATTTTAGCTTACCAATAAGAATTAAGGACCTAATTAGTAAATAGAAGTATGATTCATATCAAAAGGAAAAGTTACTCTTGGCTCCGTAGGAGGACACTAGCGATCCTCCTTCTGAGGGAGCTGATGATGCTTCTGATGTAAATTGGGGTTCAAAATAGACTCATGTGGATGAGGTTTTAGATTGAAGGGACCTTGATGTGAGATGGGTATATTATTAGGGGAGGAAAGAAATGAAGGATTAAGAATTGGAATACGATTAGGAGAAGAAATGAAAGATAGGCAACTAGGGAAAGATGAAAAGTCAGCAAGTGAAATAGGATCTTTAGGGTTTGAGCATGAAGGTGAAAAGGGAAAGGGTGGACAAGAATCTTGGAGGATGTCAAATATTGGCTACAGAATAAAAGATTTGTTATGGTGGGTTTGGAAGTGACGGTGACAATGAAAAATTGGGTGAAGGTGAGGATGGGAAGGATTCCCATGGCGGGATGCCCTATTGTTGGGTAAAGTTGAGGTCTAACTTAATGGATTATTTATGGATAAAATTGAACCAAAATACCCTAAGAGTTTCAATCCGGGGTCCATAAACTAGTGAGAGATATAGTGGCTATTTTCTCAAGGGATGAAGATAATAAATCAAGTGGTTTGAATGAAAGTTACTACATGCTAATAAATCAAGCTAAGAAGCTTTTAATTACCCAAATTATAATCCACACATTTAAGAATGCAACTAAAAATGAGTTCGCGTGTAATATATTTTCACATTTAATCTAAATCATACCTTCACACTAATTACATAATGATTATAATTACACATCTAAACAATTAAACATTAAATACCATGCTTTATAAACATTGCTATTAAAGATCCGTCCACTTAAGATTTAAGAGACTTGGGTTTCTATAGGAAGTTTGGTTGTGGTGGGAAGTTGATTACAATAGTCTGGAGTCTAGGTAACAAATTATGATAGGAAGTATAATGAGCAGCGACAGGAAGTTTACTAGCAAATAGTGGATAGCGACAAGGAAAGTTGCGGTAGAACATATAATGTAACAGATGATGGCTCAAGAGTGGATGGTTTGATATTTTTTACTGAAATAGGGGAATGTTGATTGGTAGAATGGAAAAATGGAAATAGCCATGAACCAATAATTCATTAAACAACTAAGTCTCCCAATAACCCGAATGTAATTGAACACATAGCACAAATTATACATATTTAAGAATGTTTACACATACATTTAAGTTCAATCTACAACTAACCCATAATGAACATAAATGAAATAATTAACAATGCATACACACTCACAATGTAAATCAAAATGATCTCACAAGGATTTCCAAGAGGGGAACCTTCCTCTGGTCCACTTGGTGAGTGAAAAACTAACACAGAATTGTTAAAGCTAATCCAGAACCGATTCCAATAGTAATAAAGAAAAGAATTTTAACAGTGTTCTTAATAAGTAAATTCCTCCCTTATGTCTTCATATAATCATGTACACACTTATATAATGTTTAAAATACCAAATATAGTGGATTCGGTTTGTTATGCCAAAGGCCATTGATCTAAGGTAAACAAACATTATCTAGGCTGCAAGCCACTAATCATTCAACTGGATAACAAAAATAATAATAATAGAACATTGTTCTGGTCGATAGTCATTCCAAACCAGAGACTAAAAATAAAATGCCTACCCAAAATAGAGTTATAACATACACAGTTGATCCATTCACTCCCGAGCTCTTGTAGCCGCTCGGACATCCATTATTTGTTCCTGTAGAATATTCAAATTGTTGTCAAATTTTACACATTGGTGGACTTTTCAGTAATTACTTCCTATCTTACATTTTATCAATATACTTTAAATATCTACTAATTAGTGGCATAAATGGGAGTGGAATGACACAGAGTTGGGTGGAAATGTGCATAAGAAATATATAAAAAGACACACAAATGCACACCCATCATTTCCCCCCAATTGAAGGATTGGGCATGTCCTCATGCTTGTCAGGTGAACACCCAACGTTAGTGAACTCTACTGCTAGATTTCTAGAGGGTGTCATGACTCTTGTAGTTTCATTTGTGGCAGACTTAGGTGTAGTCTATGCCTTTAACTAACTAATAATTTGTAATAGTTGTTCAAGAGAAAAATTTTGTATTACTTCAAGAACTAGAGGAGTTCCTGAAGCATCATTACTAGGGCTCGGCTAAGATACTATAGTAATAATGTGTTCATCATTAATTTGAGGAGTCTCTATTTCTTGTATTACACCCTTATCTAGTTGAGGAAGTTCTTTAGTTTTTCCTAACTAAATTTCATCACTAATGGAAATACCACTGGCTATTGCTATCACTCTCTCAATGGTAGTTACAGGAATTTTTGCTGCTAGAGGAGATTTGGGTCTTACCTCTTCTTCAGAGATAGGGTCCTTATTAGGGCTTTCCTATATTGGACTTGTAACATCATCTTCTTCTTTATTGGTGTCTCTTTCTTCAAATTCCTCTTCAGCTTCCTATTCATCCATGGCCTCTAGTTCTTCTTCAGTTTCTTGTATGCCTTCCACCTCCTATTCTTCTTTAGCTTCCCTACATCCTTCATCTTCCTGTCACTCTTCTTCTATTTCAATTCCTTGGCCTTCTCTAATTTGAAGATTTTCCTCCATCCCTCAGATTTCTTTTGCTTCTTTCTCTTTCATCTATTTTGATTTTCCTTGTTTCTTATTTTGCCTAAGCTATGACCTCTGTTCTCTTAGAAGATGGTTTTTTTCTGGGAGGGTTTCTAAACACTAATAATTGCTACATCTCTAGTGGAATGAGCTACATTGGAAAGTTCCTATAATTTATCTAGGATGTTCTGTTTTAATTTGGTAACCACATGATGAGGGCTTAGGGTTTCTTTAATTTTCTCAAAGGGTTTAGCCTTTGCTTGTAATTTTAGGACTTTTGGCTTCTTGGTTTTTAATGAGGATGAGGGTTTTGCTGGTCACTTTTTAGAAGAACTAGCTTTAACTACTTCAACACGAGAAGGTGATTCAGAGTCATCCACATTGGTAAGAGTAATGAATTTGTCCCATCCTAGGGTAGGCTAGGTGGACTTTAGGGCATGAATGACAAGCAATTTTATCAAACCATGGTGGGAAAGAGAATCAGTATGCCCTTCTCTATACTGGTGACATGACCATTTTAAAGAATGCAAGACATAATAAGGAAGATTGACAAGGACCCCATATCATAAGTGTATCAAAAGACAAAGATGGTGAGCATAAACATACTTATAACAGCCTTCACATGTAATAAACTAAATAAGAAACTAGGCTACTTCTTCCCATGACTCTAGCAACACTTTGTGGATAATCCCCTTTCCTTGCATTGTTTCAACCAGTTCCCATCTTTGAAAGAATTGCTTCTTATGGGGTTTTAAATAAACAAAATTGGAAGATCTTGTAGGGAAATAAAGGTCCCCAATTTGTGGAAGGCCAGAAACAACTGTAACAGTCTGTAAGCTGACCAGGAATTGTATCCCTCGCATTGTGACACTGTTCTCTGTAAATGTCAAGGCAAACTCGGCAAAGACCTCATCATTGGAAATGAATTCACACAATCACTCACAATACCTTAGCCATCCCCAATGTTCAAATATTTTATAAACTTCCTTAGAATTTTGTAAATGGTAAAGTGAGTCTGGCTCCTTATGAAGATGATGGCCATCGATGATCCCAAACAACAATGGTGACTAAAAACATAGAGCAAGAGGTTTTGTAAATGACAAATAAAAATAGAAACACAAATGACAAGAGAGGCTTTACCAGGGGTGAAAATAAAGAAAGTACATCTACAAAAAGTAATAATGGGAAGGTAAGAGAAAATCTTACTATCATATCCATGGGTAATTAATGAAGAAGATTATGTAATAATAATAATGATAGATATGGAAAAAGATGGCATAAGAAAGTAATGGCACGTTCTACTTCCCTCCCAACTGAAAGGGTCTAATCATCCTGGTTATGCCACATAAGTAGAAGACAAAAAAAAGATATTGAAGGAAAATGTAAGGTAAGAAAGTACTTCCTGAGTTCGTAGCCCAACATGGTGAGATGACGTCAAAACTTGTGCACACCAACACCAAGGAGTACTAGAAAAATAATGGTAGATTGTGGAAAGATACGGTAATACAGAAACCATCAAAATGCACTACTACATTTGGGGTCAAATTCTAATGGTCATTTGTTGGATTTGCAATGCTAATTTGTCAGCATTTTGACAGATCGGTCTGTCACCATTTTTGCGTAGGAAATTGCAACAGAAGACATATCCATCAGTTTACCGACACCATATCATGTTGAAAAATTGTATTTCAACAAGAGCTTCGTTATGGCATTTTCTACGGTTTATCCATCAGAATTCCAACACAATGACCTATTAACTGTCAAAAAGATATCTTTTTCGACATGATAACTGTTGGAATAGTGATAGTTTCTACTTAACTCTAACAGATATACCTATCGCTGATATGGCATTAATGTTGAAGGTTTTGTCAAAAAATTTCTATTTGCAACACTTAAAATGTCGGAAGAGTGAAAGTCCTTCATTATTTCTCCAACAGATTCCCTGTCGAACGTATAGCATTACTGTTGAAACTATTGTCATAAATTAGTTTTCTCCAACATTTTATTTGTTGAAAGCGTAGCACTTCTATCAGAATTAATGATTAAGTGTTGAAAAATCGACGGATAAGCACATTAAAGATAAAAGAGCTCAAGAGACCATCATAGGTTCTCTCTTTCTTTAGTCTATATTATTGACAGAATTTTTTACCTTTCATTATCTCATCAAATCTAGGGATTTGAAAGAATTTAATAGAATATTTTCATGACTATGTATATTATTTATGTTAACGTTGCATGAATTTATCTACTTCACGCACTTGTAGACTATGAGGATGGTGATAAAGAAGCATGGTCATGGCCATGCTTCTTTATCACCATCCTCATAGTCTACAAGTGCGTGAAGTAGATAAATTCATGCATTAACATCAACTTAAATAATATACATTGTCATGAAAATATTCTATTAAATTCTTTCAAATCCCTATATTTGATGAGCTAATGAAAGGTAAAACATTCTGTCAATAATATAGACCAAAGAAAGAGAGAACCTATGATGGTCTCTTGAGCTATTTTATCTTTAGTCCTAGCTACTGTCCTAGCTACCTATCAATCATCGAGAATAATCACCACCTTGCATATATGTACACTGCACAAATTGATCCCAATCTCACAAAAACATTTTACACTTGTACATCTCATCAATACTGGAGGCCTAAAGTAATTTTATACGATCACTAGCACATTTTGTGCATGGATGAGAAATAGTATCCAAAGCTTCTAGATAACCATTTTTGAGAAGAGGAATGAGTGTAGGCCAAAGAAGAGATAATTCCACAACAGAAAGGAAGACATCTTTTTAGCCTGGGTTTGGATCCTACCCCAATTGTCAAAGGATCCAGGGCTAGTCTAGAAAAATGTCTTCCCATTCTATCTACAACATTGTGTCCATCCATGATCTTAGGAATATCATCATATTTCTACTCTTCATTTGCCAAAATATATTGCTTCTCCAAGCTTGCAGAGTAATCTTATTAATAAAAGAACTCTTGCCAACATTAGGGTACCCACATATCAAAATAGTTGATGTTATTGGTGCTTGTGCTCAAGGATATCAATTCACTATTTTGAAATAGCCAAATCATTTTTATTTCATTTGTAGAGAAAAGGAGTGGGAGAAAATGAGCGGGTGAAAGTTGATCAAGTGTGAGAGAAGGCATTGCATTTTATTTGATCATGAATGCACTCTGAAATGACTAATCATGTTTTCTATTTGATTTTTTTTTGTGGCTTTTTTTCCCATATTCAGTAGATAAAAATCATGGCGGCAGCCACTTAGCCATCTTTTTGATGTTCCAAGTATTTTACAAAGATATAGGTATGTGGATTTATCATTCAGTTGCTTGCAGTTATTGGTCAAATGCAAATATTTTGTCAAGTTGAAAGGGCAAGATATCAGTTTGGTGTTTTCAGTTTATGTTAAAAGTTGATTTGGTAAAATCCTCAAAAAACACAGTACATGTTCTAAAATGTAAAGAAGTTGAATGTAAGATATATATCTCATCCATAGTAATCAAAAGAAAGGACATGAAACTTATAAGGAGATTTACCAATCCAAAAATATAAGCGAATAGGAAACATGATTGGTACCTTATGAATTGGTTTTTGAGGAGCACAATCTTCATCAATCTCTTGAGAACAAGACCCCTCCTCATGAAAAATGCATTTAACGGATTAAACAAATCTATAAAACTGAACCAATGACATGTTTAGAACAAAGAAATAGATTGATAATAATATGATAAAAATTCTATTATGTTTAATACACGCAAAAGGACCAGTCCCAACAATTATTAAACATACTTTATCTGATATGATAATAACATGATAATTAAACTAATAAAGGTGTTATATGCATTTAATCTACCAATTACTAATTACACAAAAAACAAATTACAAAATTGAACCAATGGCATGTTCTTCGTGTGGTACAAGGAAGATTTGGCTATGAAAAAAAAAGTGAAACGGCCTCATCATTTTTATTTTGATTGGATAGAGGAGTGAAAGATGAGCACAAGAGAAGGTATGTGATTTCTTCATCTTTCGAGCATCTGGCATCATATTTGACTGCAAATTTCAAATGCATTGCATTTTATTTGATCACGAATGGTCTTTGAAATGACCGTATTCTACTAGTGTCGTGCCCTAACCTGTGCTTTATCTCCATTATTTGATATTATTGGTGCTTGTGCTCAAGGATATTGATTCACTATTTTCAAATGTTTGGATCGTTTAGACAGTTACATTTCCTATCTATTCCTCTAGTACACAGTCAAGAAATGTAACTATCTAATGATTATATGTAATGTTGAATGGATTCAATGCTTTATTCTTGGTAGAAGTGAATGGAAGGAATAGTGTGTATTAAATACAATCCAATCACTTATTGAATGCTTTAGAGACTACTAGTTTGATTGTCCATGCGCTACCAGTGACTGAGATTAATTAAAGGATACAAAACCCTTCATTTTGGGGTTATTGTGTGTGGATTAAAATGTAGGTTTGATTTGGTTAATGTTAGAAGAGATCAATAAAGTATTTAAAGAAAATCTCACATGTTTGGAGAGGTTTGAGAGGCACTTATCATGACTATACCCTCACAAACATCGGCATAGACTAGTTTTACTAAGTTTCCTTTCTCTGCCACAGGGGTACAGTCAGAGGGTTCATTGACAAAATGATCCTTCGAATGGTTACTATGAATATGAATGATTTGATATAGCATATTGCTCATTTTACTTGAAGTTTGGAATAGCTTGTGCAAGGGTGAAAGTAGTTTTGATCATTTTGGTCATGACTATTCCTCTACACAGTTAGGAAATGTAACTGTCTAATGATTATATGTAATGTTGAATGGATTAAATGCTTTATTCTTGGTAGAAGTGAATGGAAGGAATAGTGTTGGTGTTAGGTTTCATTTATTATTGAATTCAATGGTTTCCAAGATGTGTTGAGGAGTTTTCTCCTTGTCTAATGTTAATTGTTCCTACACAATCCACTCATACAACAGTGAAGTTACAAAATTGAACCGATGGCATGTTTACAATAAAGAAATAGAATGATAATAATATGCTAAAAATTCTATTTTGTTTAATACATGCCAAGGGATCGCATTCTAAATTGCTGTCACTAAAATGACCACATTCTACTGGTGTCGTGCCCTAGCCCATGCTTTAACCCCATTATTTGATGTTATTGGTGCTTGTGCTCAAGGATATCCATTTTTTTTAAATGTTGACTGTGGTTATCAAATGGATAGCCCATGAGCTTCTAGCTAGGTGCCATTTTTATTGATAGCTTAGGGAATCAAATGTATTTTATCATTGATAGTTGATACTTTGTTAAAAGGAAATAGGAAAAAGAATGATTTTTATTTAGTTTCTCTATTTTGATCCCTAAGTAGCTTACAACCCTAGAGAAGTATATGCAGATTTACAGATGTAGTTGCAGGATACATAGCAGCCGATAATTCACAATAAATCAATGCATCCAATTTGAATAGCAATTAATACAAAGAACTAGGGTCCTCCAATGGCCCAATCATCTAGACCTTGATTGTCCCCTCAACTAGTGACCCTTCAAAATCAGGTTATCATGCAATCAGTGAGTGATTCTTCATTCTCCTGGTAAGCTTCTAGGTAGGTGCCATTTGTATATTTGATAGCTTAGGGCATCAAATGTATATTGTATCATTGATAGTTGAGACTTTGCTAGTATCAATTTCTAGGTTTCATTGTGTATAATTTTTTCCATCAATGTTTCGGATCATACTACATGATCCATCATCAGGATGCTAGAGAGAAAAGAACATGATATGATGGATCATGTAGTATGATTCGAAACGCTGATGGAAAAAATTATACACAATCAAACCCAGAAACTAATACTAGCATTAATATGGATTGTGGAAATCTAATAGATCTAGTTGAGACTTTGTTAAAAGGAAATAGGACAAAGAATGATTTTGATTTAGTTTCTCTATTTTGATTTGTAAGTGGCTTACAACCGTAGAGAAGTATATGCAGATTTACGGATGCAGTTGCAAGCTACATAGCAGTGCATAATTCACAAGAAATCCATGCATCCAATTTGAATAGCAATTACTACAAAGAAATGGGGTCCTCTAATGCCCCAATCATGGGGACCTTGACTATCCCCTCAACCAGTGACCCTTCAAAACTAGGTTATCATACAATTGGTGAGTGATCCTTCATTATCTTGGTCTTCCTTGCAACCAAACATATTGGAAATACACAATACAATGATAACAAGTCTTTCACAATCCCCCTTCCCTCAAGGAACACTATCAACCATCCCTTCCACATAGCATTTCACTATTTTATGAGTGGATTGTGTAGGAACAGTTAACACTAAACAAGGAGAAAACTCCTCAACACATCTTGGAAACCATTGAATTCAATAATAAATGAAACCTAACACCAAAAATATTCCTTCCATAATTGCAAGATACATAGTAGTCAATAATTCACAAGAAATCCATGCATCAAATTTTTATAAGGATATCCTACTAATAAATAGGAATTTTCTTGAGATGCCCAATGATTATGTATTTTGATGGTAGTGTGCTAGTTCAAAAGGATAATATAAATTTGAAACAATATTTTCTAATTTTCTCAAACTATAAATGTGGTTAAAGAGAAAATATTATGGCCCCTACACTGTGGTTATTAGCCTAATTAAGATAGGCCTACCTTTGCATATAATAAGAGGCCAACATGAAACAAACATCCAGAGGTTAGGGGGTTGTTCCCTATCCATAATTTATTATTTAAGTGCTAAGTGATGATGGCTATATCATGTAATTCATACCTAGTGTGTCTCTTTCTTTCTCTCCACATTTCACATTAGGAGTATATGTTATAAAATACTAATGAAATCAACTATAGGTCAAATCTAATCAAAATTGCAATATAAAGATTAAAACAGATCTTGAAGAAATATGGGAACCATTTTTGACAGATATTGTACAAATGAAGAGAATACTCCAAAGAGGAAATGCTTCAATGTGGAACAATTGAAGGACAATATTTTACTTTTATATGCACATCTACAATGTTTTTGATATATTTCTGAGATAACAAAATCATAGAAAGAATAGCATATAGAAGAAAGTAAAGAATAATGATCATACTTTGAGATATTGTGGAAAATTAAAGGAAAGAATGCTTGGTGGGGTTATCATGCAATCAATGAGTGATCCTTCATTCCCCTCTTCTAGTGACCCTTCAAAACTAGGTTATCATGCAATCAATGAGTGATCCTTCATTCTCCCGGTCTGCCCTGCTTCCAAACATATTGGAAATACACAATACAATGATAACAAGTCTTTCAAAATCCCCCTTCCCTCAAGGAACACTATCAACCATCCCTTCCACATAGAATTTCACTCTTGTATGAGTGGATTGTGCAAGAATAGTTAACATTAAATAAGGAGCAAACTCCTCAACACATCTTTGTTGTAAACATGCAATTGGTTCAGTTTTGTAAAAAAAAATTTTTGTTAAATGCATTTAAATGGAACATTAAGCATAGTAATAATATGCTTAGTCTATTATTAATTGTAGATTAAATGCCCATAACACCTTTATCAGCTTAGCGTGTTATTATAAGATACTAAAGAAGACCTGTTATTTGTCAGAGAAATCTTCACTGTCCCCCACAATGAAGACAATGAAGATTCACCTCCTGCCCCACAACAAAGAACATTGTATTGTAATAAGAATAAGATAGTGCCAAGAAACATTTTCACAAATATGAAACATGAGGAAAAGTAATAACATTAACAATGCCAAGATTCACAGCATTAAATTTCACCCGCAGATGAGTTTCTGCAGTGGGTTGCCCAGCATCAAAAATATGTTGAGTTGCATTTGAGCTATAACTAGGGGTATCATGTAGAACAGACCCTAAACTTTGAAAGCGTTCTCCAACTTGGCAATTCAAAATTCAATCTAGGCAAGCATCAGTAAGTGAAATAAATTATAGACATCAACATCAATATCATCATAATCATTAGACATAAATTATAGACATCAAAATAATCATAATCATTTGGAGGGTATTTTTTTTGGTCCTTGGATAGTACTATGTTTCTTGAAAGTTCTTGTGATATGCTTCTAAAATTTAAAAACATATTTTATGGCTTAATGATAATATAGATTAGTGTTTTTTTTTCTAATGGAATGTTGTTGATCATTCATGGTCTTGAAGAAACTTTTGATTGTTTTGATTTTTGAGTCTTGACGTTGTTTCTCAATGTGATATAGACTGACCACAAGATGGTTCGGTTGGTCCTCTCTTTCTATTTAATCATTTGTCTTCTTCATGGTGTAAGTGTCAATATGTTATAATCCAACATGAAGTGTGGTTCAAATGAAGTTGAACCAAATGCTGACCATGATGGCTATGATCATGATGAAGATAAATATGAATATTAAATCTAAAATATGACTTGTAATTTGAATTTTCATTGTGAATGAAGAAACTATAGATTCAAGTTGACTCATTCTATGTTGTAGTATATTTGTTCCCTAGATCTACCATATTATATATGTGTAGCCTGTAAGGGACATCTTCTGCTCATCCATGTATCATAGCTAGGTGAGAGTTTTTAGGAGAAAGACAAGATGTCAGTGGGAGATGGAGAAACCAATATCAGAACACCACTTGAAGCCTTGCAATGTTGAGAGTGGGATAAAAGCTACACTTGAGACCCTATATACAGAACAAACTTATTGAGCTTCACTTTGTTTCGAGAATAGTTTTATATTATGTACTAAACAAGGCCAACCACATGAAGGTGGAAGCTCATTTGGCCCCGCCCCTCCCCCCCTAACATCACTCTAAATTCCCCATTAACATCTAACATTCATTCATTATTTTTTCCATTAATAAAATGTAACATTCATTAATTATCACATGATAAAATTCATTCACACATTAATAAAATGTGACATTCATTAATTATCACATGATAACATTCATTAACACATTATAAAATTTATGAACATTCACTACCACATAATTAAATTCATTGGCATATAAAAATCAGTCATTATCAATTAAGGTGCATAGATGACGATCATTTCTTTTTTTTCTTTTGATTTCTAGTTTTTAAGATATAATTGTAAGATGAGTATCGATATCATCATCATCATCATCTACCCTCTCATCAGATCTCAATGCACACCTAGTTCTCTATTGATGCAAAGGGGGCTCATCTGCAATAACATATAAAAGGGTTAAATTAAAAACATTTTATTATAATTAAAAACATTTTAAAGTATTTCAATACTTTACACGCCATAATCATATAACTCTTTACTTGATCTAGTCACATCATCAACATCGAGGTCAGTTTGTCGATCCATGAGACTGTGTGGGATGCTCATGAAAGGAGTCTAGGTACCTACATATGTAATTCAATTATCTAGTGTTATCTAAAAAACTCATGATACATATACTCAAAACCACATAGTAAGTACATTAAAAACCATAAGCATCTCATAGTAAGTACATCATGAATTAATTAGATTAAGCATTGATTGCATAACTGCACATTTCTATCAAGAAATCAATATTAAATAGATTAAGCAGTGATCACATAACTGTACATTTCATTCATGTCATTCATCTTCTTCTTCATCCAACTAATCACCATGATCATCATTGACATCGATATCATCACCACCACCGTCATTGTCTTCGTCTTTGTCATTGTCGTCATCATTGGCCTCAACATCATCACCATCATCAACAACAATGAAAAAATCATCATCATCAGAAACATCATCGTCATCATTAGTAGCATCATTAATAGCATCATCATCATCATCATCTTATTCTTCTTCAAGAAAATTTGCATCAGGAACATCATTGACTAACTATTGTTTGTGATCATCTACATCATCTTCTAGTTGTTAGCAATCTTCTTCCATCACATTATACCTCATTGGCCTTCCTCTTGGATCATGTCTAACAAAAAATGACCGACCTAATTTATGCAGAACCTCTGAGTAAAATACCTGCTCACATTGGCTTGGAAGAACACAGCGTTCATCCCCAACTGGCTCAAACCACCTTGTATTAATCATTGGAAATACATTGTCATGTTCAATAATAGTTCTATTAGGATCATTTTGATTAAGTCATACCCTATACCATCTGATGACAAAGAGAACTAATCTAAAGGAATTAAAGTCACACCCAAGTATATCATCCAAAATGCCATAGTATCGATTTTCAGACTCTCGAGGATGTAAGTCATTTCTACATGAAATATTAGTCACCTGAAAGACTGCACTTATCCCAAAATCACAAGTTTTCTTTGTGTCATCCAAATTTTTGATGTGAAATTTATGACCATTGCAAAACATAGCCTTGTGGTGTTTGACCAGCAAAAATATGTAAAACCTGTATAAATTAATGCATCAAGAGTTCATAAACATATGAGTGATTAACAAATTTATATGTACCTGAAAATATTTTAAACCATGTGCTAAATCTATTTCCCTTTAGGTAACATTTGGATCTCTGTTACAATGAGCTTCATTAACCAATGAAAACACAGCTTCCCATATTAATGTGTGACCTAAATGATGACATTGTTCGATCCATTTCATCATCCAATCTTGATTATTTGCAATATACAAATGTATTGCATTCCACTCTTGAGCATCTGTACAAAAAAAAAATAGATGACTTACAACCAATTAATTTTGAAAATTAAGAATTAATTAACAACTACAATAACATCTTATAATTTATTGCCTCTCACTTTCCTCATTCTGCCTTCCCCCACCAAGTACTCCCCTTCAAATTTTCTAATGGTGTCAAGATCCCAAATGCGATCTATATGGATCTTTGCTATAAGCTTAAGAAGATATTCAATAACATACACCATAGTCTGGTATACCATATATCCCTCCATGATAGAACCCTTAGGATGTGCTCTTTTCCGAACCAAAGCCTTCAAAAATTTCAAGTGCCTCTCAACCATCCACATTGTCTGAGTGTGTACGGGTCCACACATTTCAATCTCCTCAACTTGGTGTATGAGGTAGTGTTCTTGTGCATTGAAAAAGGTTAAAGGTAGACACTTTTGCATTTCACATATTAGAAGAGGAATTCTTCTCTTCCAATATTTTATATCTACTCTATGGATTTCTTTAGATGACAACCACCTACAAGACATTCAAGACACCAAAATATATAAACATGAGACTTTACTATACACACACACACACACACACACACGACAAATTGAATAGATATCATTGCTTACCTCATGTATTTTCCAAGATCATATATCACTTGTTTGATGTTATTGTCAAAGTTCTCTGGGAGAGATAGGGGTAGCACGTACTGCAACAATTATAAAAATAATCATATCATTCTTTTCTCATATAATACAATGAGAAGTATATGCAGTTTACAAATATATTATAAATACAAAAGAACATGACTTACCTTGATGAAGGTATGCCAATCATGCATTTTCAACCCTGGCCCAAATTCACATTTCTTTGATATGGTACTGCTTATGTTTGCAACAAATCCTGTGGGAAATCAAATTTTTCATATGACTTCTTTTATGGCATCACCTTGTTGTTCTGTTAATAACCAAGGAAGGGCACTTGTATTAATCTGTTCTCCATTTCTATTTGATTCAATGGAATTTTTTATTGCATGATTGGATTCATGAATGTCGCTACAAATTTTGACAATTTTTTCTTTGTCACACCTTCCATCCAATATCTTCCACAATGTCTCTATTACATTCTTTCCAATATGCATAGTATCAAACAAATGCACATCAAGCAGTTGCTCATAGTAGGACAACCTACTAAATTGTCTAGGATAACTCTTTAGTCCCTTTGGAAGGTGCTCAGTAGTGTTGCCTTGACAACATTCATGATCATCAATCACATAATAAAAAAATAAAACATAATAAAAATATACAAATTCCAAACATAAACTGTTAGGTAGAATGGAAGTACCTTGACAATTAATTCTATTATATTCCAACTTCCATAAGTGAGGTGTCATTCTCCATGGCTTAGATGTAGTCTCTTCTTTCCCATTGAAAAGATGTTTTTTGGTAATTTGATAGTTATGATTTTTGTGGAGAAAGTACCTATACTCATCAAACACCTACTTTCCTAAACTTTTTGAATAATGAGATTTCATCTTTGGACCACAAACTAGACATGCAAATTTTCCCTTTGTCTGAAGACCTACAAGCTAATGCTACAATTGGATTAAATATGTTAATTTTTATTTTTAGAATTATCATGTGCAACTTGAATTCACCATAACATACCACAAAAATGTGTTAGCCCTGAGGCATCATATATTGTCCATACAAGCATTTCATGGAAGTGAAATTGTCTATCTCCTATTGGTCTAAAGATGTCATACATAGTGACACCTTTCCATAACTCCACCAACTCATCGATAAGAGGCTCAATATAAACATTCATATCTTTAACTTGGTATTTACCTGGTTGAATGAACAACATTACATAATTATTGTGACCATTTTACTACAAGATTTATAATTACATGCAGATAACTATTAAATGATCAAATACATGGAACAATCATTGCCAACATAATGTGCTCCTTCTTTATTGACATCCATGGAGGAATGTTATTGTTGATGACAAACAGTGCAAACAGATCTTAGCTCTCCAAATGGATTGACACCGTCTGCTGCCACTGAAAGCTTGAGATTTCGAGGTTTTTCAATAAAGTGTGGCCACTTTTCCTCTATGTCCTTAAATATAGAACCATCTACAGGCATTTGAATAATATCATCTTGACTCCTATTGTGTGCATGGTAATCCATAAATTGTGCCAAGTTATTACTCCTAAATAATCTTTGCAAACATGGTATAATCAGGATGTAACAAAGAACCTTGTGAGGCACCTTTTTTGTTATTTGATCTGTTTGATATCTACTTGTATGACATTCAGGGCATTCTATTGCAAATTCATGTTCTTTATGATAAATACTATGATCATTGGGACAAGCATGTATTTCTTGATACTCTATTCCAATATCTTTCATAGTGGCACATAATTCTCGGTATGAGTGAGGGAGAATATTCGATGGTGGTAACAAGAACTCACCTATCAATCTATAGAAAAAAATATATGTTGTCAATATTAACAATATTTATGGTACATGTTTCACCATATAATTTCTATAATGACATATATGACATACTGTAGCATATGTGACATTGTTGTGTTAGATAAACCATTCATAACCTTCAAGTTCAAAAACAACAATATAGCAGAGAGAAGAGTTGTTTGGGAGCCTTTGTAAAGGGGCATGGCTACCTTCTCAAGTAGAGGTATATCATGGATGACATCAACATCATCCTGATCATCATCATCAGTTGCGCCAATACCAAATGTGTCATGGATCAATGTATTAGTACCATCATCTGGCGCATCATTGTCATCTTCCATGGGATCATAATCTTTAGCTTCAATATTTACACCTCCATGATCCTCCACTTCCAAAGCCATATTCTCAATATTCGCACCTCCATGGTCCATATCATGTACTCCCCTAGGGAGGTCGACCTATATTAAAATAAACACAAATAAACCATGATAATGATCTCATCATTAGGTGTATTTCATATATATATTAATTGTTAAATAAATATAATGAAAAACTTACCAATTCATGATAATCAAAGCCTCCTTCAATGTGACCATTATCCCAAAAAATGTCTCTTAGCTGTTTTAATTAGCAATATTCTAATGTTTAAGCCCTTACAATTATTGCAGGGACAATAACATTTTCCATCACCTTTTCTTTTCAAGTTCGACCACAATCAATTGATTGCATCTCCATTACCTTCTTCACTTGGATTGTCTGACATGATGCTTCTTCACTTAGATTATCTATAACCTAATTATATATAGAAATTGAAAACTTAGTTATGAAATGAAGTTGTAGTATAGTATGCCAAATTGAAACACTTCTATTATTGTAGTCTTCCACCTCAAACTCTTTCCTATTGTGGCAAGAAAGAAAGATATTCAAATAATATAGTAGTTTCTAAATAAAAATAAAATGGATGCAAGTTGTTGATTGAGGGTGCAAGGAACAACACCCGTTAGTACTTTTATCAAATTGTAAATTTCAATTTTGAACCATTCTATGATTATAGAACATGGATGTAATCTCAAAAAATAACAAAATGTAGACACGACAGATTATTTATTTTGTTATTCTACATTACTTACTATTTGAGTGCACGTTCCACCTACAACTTGATCAAGTCTTGTTTGATCCTTCAATTTTGTGTTAACTGTCCTATACAAGTACACAATTTTGTATTTGCCCAATATGTTATTCTAAAAACAACAATAGAATAAAATACTTATTGAGAAAGATCATCATAGGAGTATCAAAAACTCAAGATTTAAGGTAACACAACATTATAAGACTCTTACATTCAACCTTCAACTCATGCACCTAATAAATAGGAGAAAAAATACATGAAATTGAAAAATTTAACTAATGAATTATGTTTTTCTTCTCATCTTAATTGGTCAAATTTATATGAGATTCTAAAGAAGGCCTCACTCTTAATTATCCAAATCTTCCAATTGTCTTCCGATTGTCTAAATGCTTCTTTATTTGTCAACCAATTAATACATGCTACTATATAAAGAAGACAATCAGAAGACAATGAAGATTTGTCTAACAAAAATGAATACACTAAACTGAACCAATGACATGTTTACAAAAATTATCATAACTCACAAGCAAAACTAAAACAATGGCATGTTTATAACTCATTAAGAGTGAGGAAAAGCTTGTGCAAGGGTGAAAGTAGTTTTGATCGTGACTATTCCTCTACATAGTCAGGAAATGTAATTGTCTAATGATTATATGTAATTTTGAATGGATTAAATGCTTTATTCATGGTAGAAGTGAATGGAAGGAATAGTGTTTCTGTTAGGTTTCATTTATTATTGAATTTAATGGTTTCCAAGATGTGTTGAGCAGTTTTCTCCTTGTTTAATGTTAACTGTTGCTGCACAATCCACTCATACAATAGTGAAAGCCTATGTGGAAGGTGTTGGTTCCTGGATAGGACTTTACACTCCATGAGATACCAATATTCTTATGATGGATTTTAAGGATTGGTTAGTTCCAAATGTGAGCAATCTATAAGCAACTGGACCAACTATAGGGATAAGACTACCCTCTTCTACTTTTGGCTTTGCAAAACCAAGGTAGGTGCACCTGATCCAATAGTATTAACTCTGACTGATAGTTCTAACTCTGCCCCTTATTTCTTTATTGGATCTTTCAATAGATTATTACAGTGAGAGAATACTTAAAAAGAACCTATTGTTCATCGATCCTCCATCACTGGGTAGGACAATACATAAATGTAAATGAAAGTAAAAGACTGGTAGTGATTTGAATGATTTGGGATTACAAAGTTTGAATCACTCTTCTCAACACAAAGATAGGAGATTATAGGCCAGTGCCTTATCCATAGGGCAAATATCAAGGAAAATGATGAATACAATGGTGTCTAAAATTGGTCTTTAGAAATAAACACAAGTATCCCAAATCTTTCATGCTTATGAGAATCCTTCAAATAAATTCTAAGAACACATATTCCACTTTGAGCAATATTTAATCTAACCCTAGGTTGGAACTCAAAGCACCAATACATTCATATAAACCTTATGAAAATATTTAAAGATTCAAAGAATAGAGCAAAGGAGAGCAAAGATATGAGGTTTGTATTAAGTATAACCTTTCACCATGTGCATATAGTATCCTGAATAACAAGCTTGCAAGATAAGAATAACCTATACTTCTTCTCTATTGTTTGATAAAATGATATCAAAAATTAGAATCCTTGATTGAAAAGTTAGGGTTTCAAAAATTCTATCTTTTTAACACCTAAACTTTCAATCCCTTAGAATGATCATGAAAAATCCCTTTATACCAAGAGATACAACAAGCAACCGATCATTCTATGGTTACAAAAGTTAACATAAAAACCTTTTCAACAACCCCAAAGGGTTTACAATAACTATACTACAAAAATAGATGAGATATTTTGTAAATGAGCCATCTATAATTTTTGTCTTCAATGCTATCCTCGACCCTATTTCCACAAATTTAATTTTATCATCACGATGTCCATCTACAATGAATGCCCTTTTGTAACTTATTCAACTCTGAAACTCAACTGGCACGACATCATCAGAAACAAAATCAGATTCTCACTACAATTCAAACCTTCTACTATCTTCCCCAACTCAAATTGTACTGAAAAATTCAATTCCTAGCCACCGCTTCATTTTACATGACTTACTGGTTCAAAACCCCAGCAAAAAACCCTGCAAGAATTTTGAATTTGAATGAAAATGGTAATCGACTCAACTTTAAAACATGATCGTTGATCTCAAATGTTCCTAGAAAATCAAGCAGCTCGTAGAATCTCACAACAGTCAATTGAACCTTTAAAAAGTCTCTTTCCACATCATAAAACTCTCTACCAATGAAATCTAAGCACATCAGCAATGAATCAGCACGTTCAGAGCCACTTTGTATAAGCCTTAGATCGGACTGTTGGTGCATAATCTCATATCTCTAACACATTCTATGAGATCATGCACCATCTATTAGATCATCCACGCTATCATCCCTTTAGAAACTCTCGGGCCCACTAACACATCTATATTCCTTTCCAACTCAGCCAATCAAAACCTAACACCTCAGCGATGAAGCATCAAACGGTCCCACTTCTCGGCCAACCCTTAACCCTTTATCCAATTGGTGAATACGTGACTGCAAAGGTCCTCCATGTCACTTAATACATTTCTTAACCGTGGTCAAGTCAAATGATTCAGCGAACAAATTTTTTTGTTGAATCGCTGAGTCTTTATGTTAACCCTTGGTTACATTCTACGAATGCAAAAAACCTTTATTCACTAGTTCGAAAGATCTTTTTCTTAACCCTAAAATTATTTTGAGAACTTGCGACTGAAAGGATTCATTGAATTTCTAAATGATTTAGGGCTCCACCAATTTATTTCAAGACTCGGCGAATACACACATTCGTGCATTTGCCAAATAACTTAGAACCTTGCCAAATCCTTTCCGTGACTTAGCGAACATAGAAAAATTTATCGGAGCTGCCAAACAATTTGTCTGAGCTGCCAAAAAAACTTTGATACCCCTGGGCCTTCTTGTAAACTACCACATGTCATCATACCATTTTCTATCTCCGCCCAGTCACCTCTGACAAAGGACCCACCTGCTTAGAAATAAGATCAACAGCTATCTAAAGTTCGCATAGAGCTAAAAGATTCTATGAGAACATCAGACAACCATTAGATCAATCCTTTGATACTACTCTACAGTTTCCCTGACACAAAACCCTCTGAGAAAAGCCAACACATCACCTCGTGGACCAATGAGAAAATTCCAACTGCACACACTTGGCAGTGGACCTGCTTCTTTGAAACACCACATCACCAAGAAAGATCAATGGCCAGTGTAAGTCTGCAAACCTCTGAGAGATCACTTGCAAAATTACACCAACTGTAGGATTGAAACATTGTTAGAAAGCTTGGGCCCAAGAAATATAAAGCCGAAACATTAGGAAAATATTAAGCATTGGGACTTAGGAAAAAATAATTTCATCAGACTTAGGAAAAATTAAAGCTACTGGTCATTGAGACTTAGGGAATATTTACGCACATGCATTTTTTGAGACTTTAGTGGTACAAAAAGGTAATGAAAGAATAGAAAGAGGCTAGGGTAATTAGGGTTTTCAACTCAAACAACTAGATTTTTTTAAATTTTGCCTAGGGTTTTAGCCAAGAATAAGGAAAAATACTTGCAGGGGCCTGGAAATAATACTGCAACCATGGAATTTTTACTTGTGCTAATAGTGGCTCATGCTCAGGGATGTGTGTCTTTTGCAGATATGACGAGAAACTAGAATCTCCTATTTCAGCAGACCAGAACCAAAATTTCAAATGAAAAACAAGAAACTGGCAAACAAAAACTTAAACCAAACCTCTACAGAGACTCAAAAAGTCTTTAGGAGAAGTAGAACTTCAATAATTGACTATGAATAGGCAACTCCAGGAGCTCTCCTATCAAATTCTTCAGAATGTAAGAACTTGCTCCCCATTTTTCTTCAATGATATATGGGCCTAATCAAATGGGATCAAATTTCCCATGTTTTCCTTTGTCTTCCATTCTTGCATTCCACATTAATACCATGCCTCCTACAAAATTTCTCTGAGTAGCCCTCTTGTCATACAAGACTTTGCACTGGGCCTGTAACTTCTCATTCTTGATGTGTGCATCATTCCTTACCTCATTTAGCTGAATCAAATCATTCATTCTGATTGTCATATCTTCTTCCACATCATCATCATATTTTTGAATGAATTGATAAATCTACAATAAGTTGTTATGAGGTAGTCTTGCATTTATTCCATACACTAAATCAAAAGGGGCACACCCTATTTCTTTCTTGACCATAACCCTATCAGCCCATAGAGCTTGTAGCAATTTTGAATCCCAGGCCTTCTTATTTTTATCCAAGACTCTCTTCAGAATCTTGATCAAACTTTTGTTGCTGGATTCTGCCTGGCCATTGCTTTGTGGATGATAAGTAGAAGAATATGAAATTTTAATACCATTATGTCTGCAAAAGTCAACAAACTCTTCTAACCTAAAACATAATGCATTATCAAGCACCATAGTTTCTAGGCAACCAAATCTTGTCAAAATATTATGCATCATGAAATCTGTTACCACCTTGCTAGTAGCTCTTCTTGTAGGGATTACCTCAACCCACTTGGTGAAAAAGTCAGTTGCCACTAAGATATAGGAATGTCCACCACTAGACTTATTAGGGATTTCACCAATGAAATCCATACCCCACTTTTGGAAAAGGACTTGAACAGAAACAGGTTTGAGAGGCACATTCACACTAAATTTTAATTTTCCTACAAATCTTTGGCAAGGATCACACTTCTTGACAAACTAATGGGTATCTTTGAAAAGTGAAGGCCACCAAAAACCTACTCTGATGACATTGTGTTGTAGTCCTTTCCATGTAGTGTCCTCCACAAACTCCATTGTGCATCTCATTCATTAAAAGCTTGGCTTTATCATGGTCTACACACCTAAGCAAAACACCTTCATTGCTCTTCCACCAAAGCTCACCATTTATAATTGCACATCTCAAAGAGTGGATTTTAATAGTTCTTTTCTTATTATCATCCAATTCAGGGGGTAAAACCATCCTTTGTATATATTTGACAATATCTTTACACCATTCACAATAGTCCATGCTGCACACATAAGGTCTTTGATCCTCATCTAACATGTTTACCTAGTTTGCATTTAGATTACTTTGGGCCATCAACTTTTCCAAGCCCAATCCTCTTACTAGCTTTGTAATGTGGATGTCTATATTAAATTCCTAAATTCTATTAATCCACCTACATCTTCTTCTTGAGACTTCTTGTTGGACCAGGATGTCCTTGACAGCAACACTTGGGACATAAGCAACCACTGAGGCTCCTACCAAATAAAATCTTAATGTTTTAATGGCCTTCACCAAGGCATAGGCTTGTTTCTCAATGATATCATAATTCAATTCTGCTTCTTGTAAGGTCTTTCTGAAAAAAGAAATAGTTTGTTCAAAACCTTCAGCATTCTTTTGTAATAGCACTGCAGCAACATTATGGGCAAATGCAAAAGAAAAAATCTGCATTGGTTTGCTATAATCTGGTGTCTTCAAGACTGAGGCATGGTTAATGGCTTTCTTAATATCATTAAAAGCTTGAACTGCTTCAGTATTCCACTCAACCTTTTCTCCTTTCTTCAACATTTTTGATATGGGAATACTGATTTCTGCAAAGTTTGTAATAAACCTTCTTAAAAAACTGACCTATCCTAAAAAGGACTAAACTCCCTTAATGTTCTTTGGTAAGGATAATTTGTCAATAGCTTCCACTCTTTTAGGATCTATCCTCACACCATCTTTTGAAACAATGTGTGCTAAAAGTTTGCCTTCTATCACACCAAAGGCACATTTCTTTGGGTTCAAAGAAACCCCATATTCTAATGCTCTAATGAAAATTTTCTCAAGATGTTGACAATGTTGTTCTTCCTTTGCTGAAAAGGCTATCAAGTCATCCTGATATACCACCATGAATCTATCAATGAAATCTGTAAAGGATGCATACATAGCCCTTTGAAAAGTGGCACTTGCATTAGTCAATCCAAAAGGAATTCTTACATAAACATATGTCCCCCATGGAGTTGTAAACATAGTTTTAAATTGTTCTATGTCCTTGACCATAACCTGATTGTAACCAGAGAAGCCATCCATCATGGACATCAATTCTGATCTAGTAACCTTTTGCAACATGTTCTCCATATTGGGTAATCCATAATTATCCTTCAAAGAATTTATGTTAAGATTCCTAAAATCTACACATAATCTGATATCACCATTCTTTTTTCTGATAGGCACTAAATTTGAAACCCAAGTGGAATGCCTAATAGGCTTGATTATTCCAGCATCCATCATCTTCTTAAGCTCACCCTACATTTTGGGTGCTAAGGTAGGATTAACAGGTCTCAATTTTTGTCTAAAAGGTTTTGTGCCTTCTTTGAGTGGGATCTCATGTTGGAAAAGGTCTTCTCTATAAGCTTTAAGGTCTTCATAAGACCAAGCAAAAACATGCCTAAATTTTCTAAGAAGGTCAATCAAATTTTTTCTAATTTTTTGGGAGAGAGACCTACCTATATAAACCTTCTTGGGGGCTATGCTTGTGCCCAAGTTTATCTCTTCAAGCTCATTGATTTTATCAGTACGAGCAGAGAAAGCCTTGTATTTATTGTCAAATGCTCTTTCAAGAGCAACTAGTCCTTTAGGAACTCTACTTGATTTCAACTGTAAAACCTCCTTCCCAAAGATGAAATCTTTCCCATTTACTGTATTAACATAAGCACTAAAATCCATTTCTTTATCACCAAAGTGAGATTCACAATGGAGAAACCTTAATATGTATTGGTCATCAGAAAAAAATTGCCAATTATCTAGATTGTCAGGAATAGAAGGCCTAGCTTGTACCTCTATATTGGAAACATCTACAAATGTAACATCTTCTAGTCTAAGAACTATATTAGCTAGCGAATCTGTCATCCTATTTTGACTCCTTTCCATCCAACAAATATTAAAAGCACTAAAGCTTTCAATCTCATCCCATATTGTATTCCTATATTGCTTCAATTTCTGATTCTTGGAAGCATATTTTGATCTTATTTGGGATATGACTAACTCAAAGTCACCTATAACCTTCAAACACTTTATGCCATGCCTTGATGCTAATCTTAGACCAATTAACAGAGCCTCATACTCTGCAACATTATTTGTGCATGAAAATAACAAAGTAAATGAGAATTTGAAAGTTTTACCATTTGGAGATATGAGCAATATTCCAACTCCAGATCCTTCTTTGCTATTTGCTCCATCAAAATACATAGTCCAAAGACTATCAAGATCAATCCATCCCTCTTGGCTTTCTGATTTATGGGTAGGATCAACACCTTCCTCTGCTTCCTTATCTTGGACCTTGAAGGCATTAATATCAGTATCAAGGAAACAATTCATGTTGTCTTGTTCTTCTTCCTCAATCATGTGTGGAGTTCTAGATTCCCTAGTGACTTTGATGTTCTATCCCTCCAACTTGAATGTAGCAAATGACAAGTCACACTGTATGTTGCCTCCTATAGAAGCACTCCATTTTCTTGATAGTAACATTCCATACTGGGGAGGAATATCAACTACCAAGACACTCATGGTCAATTGTTTATTGGGGTATGTAGCCAATCTATAAGGTAAAGCCTTAATAGTACCAACAACTAGTACTTCCCTTGAATCCATTGCTTGACATCTACCGTGAGGTGTGTCCACTTTCAAACCTAAAGACTTCATAACCTCAGTAGGCATAACAGTATTTGATGCTCCAGAATCAATCATGCAATTTTTCAGCATCTTTCCATTTATTTGTAGAGTCAAGCAGAATGGGTCAAATGTCCCTGCTGCAGTACTAACAACATTTGTGTCTAAATAGATTTGAGGGATTTTAGAAACAATCTCCTCACTACACTTTTCATCTTCATCATTCACAGTTGCTATTTGTTTCTCAGTCTTTTCTATTTTTTGAGAATCAGTATGTACTACACTTTTTACCCATTTTAAGGCATTTTTATTATGTTCTTCTATTCTCATCATCTCTAATAATGAGACTTTGACAGTAATTTGGAACAACAATTTACTCATGTCAACTGGAAAATATTTTAAATCAGATACATCTAGCTTTGAATCTGTAATCTCTTTATCAGCTTCTTGGGTGGATACATCTGTAGGTTTGTCAATTTGGGCTTTGTTCTTGTTTTGCACAGCTAGTAGAACCTCAGCTATAGGTTTGGATTTCACCTTGTAGAAAATGTTAGGCTTAACATTTTTCTTTATCTTGACTTTATCAACATGAGTAGCATCCTTGTCTGTCTTCTTGATAAAAATGCCAGCAGGCTTGGGATTTGAATCACCAACAACTCTATTTCTCAAGTTATAATTTGTCTTTGCCTGAGTAACCAAATTGGCTGTTATCAAGGCAATCTCCTCATCAAAAGGTCTTCTCAAAGTAGTTGTCTGCTCATTCTTTTGAACATTGCATTGGATGTTGTTGGGCTCACTATCTTCATCATCTAAAAAAACTTGTTGATGATATGATTCATTTCTAGTTTGGGAATAAGAGGCATCTTTATTTTCATCCTCTTCAGCAAAATCCACCTCACTCAAAACATGAGAAGAAAACATCCCACATCCCTAGTCATCATAAGGCTATTCCTCATTGCATTCTTGCTCTTCCTGAGAAGAGACATTTTGGGATATGGCACAATAATCAGGATCATGTGGTGATTGACAAGAAATACACTATGGGACTTCTTCCACCACATTCATTGAATTTCTTTGCAATGGATTAGGGGTCCTATCATTTGGTTTATCTATTTTCTCAGGAATAAAAGGCTTCCCATCTTTCCATTGAGTATTGTAGGGGAAATTCTGCATTCTTGGCAATTTGTTGAAATTATTAAAGGGGGGCTTGTCCCCTCCTGTAGCTCTATTACCTCTATTTTCACCAGGCTTCAGATCTTTGATTGCTTTCTGAATCTACTTGAAAATTTAATCATCCTTAGGTTCCATACCTTGAGGCTTTCCTGGTTCTCTTCTATTTAACAAAGGAGACTTGTTATCTTCTCTCCTTCCCAACTTTCCTGAGATTCTCTGATTGCTCTCTATATTCATAGATAACTTGTAAGCTTCAACCAGGCTCCTTGGATTCTTGTCTCTTAGTAGGTAGCCCATCTTTGAGTTAAAAGCATTTAAATATGTGACAAGGCACACCCTGTCATCCAGTCTGATAACCTGCAACAATTTATGCATTGCCTTTTGAAATCTAACATTAAATTCAATAACATCTTCATTAAAGTTCTTCTTTATGTTATTGAATTCATTTAGCATAAAAAATTCATGTTTTTTATCACCATATTGCTCTTTGAAACAATGCCTGAGCTAATCCCATGAACCAATACTACAATGTGGAAAAGCTCTAAACCAATCCCTTGAATCTTCTGTGAGGGATTGCACAAATAATTTCATGATAACATCATCAGGCGCAATGTTATAGTCATCAATTACATCAATGAATTTCTTTAAATGCTTCTCACAAGTTACAACATTGCTTCCTGTGAATTTAGGGATTTTCTTTCTGATTTCTTCAAGGATGGGGTTAGGATAACCAGGGATACCAGTTTAAACCAATTGTTTACATCTTTCATGTATAATCCCTATACTAGGAAAACCAGCACCTTGAGATGTGGATGCATTAGCATTTATGGTAGCAGAACCATTGAATCCTTTTGGTGGGGGAATACCACCCGTCTGATTTGCTAAATTTGTAGTATTACCTTCTTGTGTCAAATTAGAATTAGTAAAATTTGTAGGTCCTGCAGACCTTTTAAGAAAATCTATTTTCTTTTTCATTTCTAATGATGCAGCTTCTAATTCTGCCTTTTCAAGTTGTTTGGCTAACAATTCTTGTTCCCTCTTAGCCTTTTCAAGATCTCCTTCCAATCTCAAAGCTTGGTCTATAGGACCTTTGGGGTTTATAGGCTCTTCAATTGAAATACCTTTCTCCTTTTGTTTCCCTTTATCCCTTGGAACTCTTGTTTCAAAAGTTCTTTGAACAATAGGCTGCTCACTTGTATTTTTAGGAATAGGCACATAATTTATAGCTTCCAAGTCTAATAGTTGTCTTCTTAACTGGTTAGCTCTTATCATAGCCTATCTGACTCTTTCTTCTTTTTATTTTTCTTTTTCTTTTTCTCTTTTGTGCCTAATAGCTGCTTGTTCATGAATTCTTCTTTCTAGTTCATATACTTCTTCAAATATTTCTTTAGAATCAGGCAAAGTTGTTTCAGATTCAATTTGTTGTGCTTGTGGGTCTTCTTGCTGATCCTAAGATTCATGGAGACCTTGAGGTAATGAAGAACCAAGGGTGAAAGGGGGAATAAAATCTTGACCACTTCTACTTTTACTTCTTGACCTCCCTTCCCTTTCATGTTGTCTATTAGGATTCATCCTCCTATTTTGAGGTGGTCTTTCACCCTCTCTTTCTATGGGGGAATAATAATCCTCATACTGATTAAGGCCTAGGTCAACTACCTCCTCATATTTTGAGGCATTTCCCTCTTGATTAGGGGGAACAACACTTTGTTTTCTTGAGTTTCCTCTTTGTTTCCAAGTTAGAGACATATCTCTGTTATCCTTTTCTCTTCTAACTTGGCTTTTTCTAGATGTGGTAGGAAGCCCACCCTATAGAGTTTCCCCTAGGTGTTCCCTACTATAAGACCTTGTATTTTTTAAACTCATAGTTATATATTATAAAGTACTAGTCACAAAGATGCTCAGAGTCGCCACTCACAATATGTGAGATAATTTGAAAACTTACTGAAACTTACTCTTCTATTCTTTAATGAATTCCACTAGATAAATGATAAGCTGGGTAGGAGTCAAAGCTCAACTTATACCCACATTATCTATGTTGATTTGTAACACCAAAGATATCAAATGATTGAAATAGGTAAGTCAGGAGTCAAGCTCAACTTGAAACCTACACTATTTGCTCTTGACAATGTTTCTCTATTCTCCAGTAGAATCACTGATTTGATGGTGACCTGGAAGGGTTGAATCAATCTGGGTAATTAAATATCAAATATTTGTAATATAAAAAGTGATCTAGAATTTATTTTACTTCTTTATTATGCTCTAATCCCCAGTAGAGTCACCATTTTGTTGGTTCCTGGATAGGATTTTACACTCCGTGAGATACTAATATGCTTATGATGGATGTTAAGGATTGGTTAGTTCCAAATGTGAGCAATCTATAAGCAACTGGACCAACTATAGGGATAAGACTACCCTCTTCTGCTTCTGGCTCTGCAAAACCAAGGCGGGTGCACCTGATCCAATAGTATTAACTCTGACTGATAGTTCTAACTCTGCCCCTTATTTCTTTATTGGATCTTTCAATAGATGATTACAGTGAGAGAATACTAAACAAGAACCTATTGTTCATTGATCCTCCATCACTGGGTGGGACAATACATAAATGTAAATGAAAGTAAAAGACTGGTAGTGATTTGAATGATTTGGGATTACAAAGTTTGAATCGCTCTTCTCAACACAAAGATAGGAGAATACAGGCTAGTGCCTTATCCATTGGGCAAAATATCAAGGAAAAGGATGAATACAATGGTGTCGAAAATTGGTCCTTAGACATAAACACAAGTATCCCAAATCTTTCCTTCTTATGAGAATCCTTCAAATAAATTCCAAGAACACATATTCCACTTTGAGCAATATTTAATCTAACCCTAGGTTGGAACTCAAAGCACCAATACATTCATATAAACCTTATGCAAAGATTTAAAGATTCAAAGAATAGAACAAAGGAGAGAAAAGATATGAGGTTTGTATTAAGTATAACCTTTCACCATGTGCATACAGTATCCTGAATAACAAGCTTACAAGATAAGAATAACCTATACTTATTCTCTATTGTTTGATAAAATGATATCAAAAATTACAATCCTTGACTAAAAAGCTAGGGTTTCAAAAATTCTATCTTTTTAACACCTAAAATTTCAATCCCTTAAAATGATCATGAAAAATCCCTTTATACCAAGAGATGCAACAAGCAACCGATCATTCTATGGTTACAAAAGTTAACCTAAAAACCTTTTCAACAACCCCAAAGGGTTTACAATAACTATACTATAGAAATAGATGAGATATTTTGTAAATAAGCCATATTTAAATTTTGTCTTCAATTCTATCCTCGACCCTATTTCCACAAATTTAATTTTATCATCACGCTGTCCATCTGCAATGAATGCCCTCCTGTAACTTATTCAACACTGAAACTCAACTGGCACGGCATCATCAGAAATAAAATCAAATTCTCACTACAATTCAAACCTTCTACTATCTTCCCCAACTACAAATTGTACTGATGAATTCAATTCCTAGCCACTGCTTCATTTTACATGACTTACTGGTTCAAAACCCCAGCAAAAAACCTTGCAGGAATTTTGAATTTGAATGAAAATAGTAACCGGCTCAACTTTAAAACATGACTGTTGATCTCAGATGTTCTTGGCGGATCAGGCAGCTCGTAGAATCTCACAACAGTAACTGAACCTTTAAAAAGTCTCTTTCCACATCATAAAACTCTCGACCAATGAAATCTGAGCACATCAGCACATTCGAATGCACTTTATATAAGCCTTAGATCAAATGGTTGGTGCATAATCTCATAGCTCTGACACATTCTATGAGATCATGCACCATCCATTAGATCATCCACATTGTCATCCCTTTAGAAACTCTCAGGCCCACTGACATGTCTATATTCCTTTCCAGTTCGGCCAATCAAAACCTAACACCTCAATGATGAAGCATCAAATGGTCCCACTTCTTAGCCAACCCTTAACCCTTTATCCAATTGGTGAATACACGATTGCAAAGGTCCTCCAAGTCACTTAATACATTTCTTAACTATGGTCAATTCAAACAATTCAACGAACAAAATTTTTTGTTGAATTGCTGAGTCTTTATGTTAACCCTTGGTTACATTCCACGAATGCAAAAAACCTTTATTTGCCAATTTTCAAGATCTTTTTCTTAACCCTGAAATGATTTCAAGAATTCACGACTTAAAGGATTCGCTAAATCGCCAAATGACTTAGGGCTCCACCAATTTATTCTGAGACTCAGTGAATACACACATTTGTGCATTCACCAAATAACTTAGAACCCTGCCAAATCCTTTCCACGACTTAGCGAACATAGAAAACTTTATCGGAGCCGCCAAACAATTTGTCTGAGCTACCAAAAAAACTTTGATACCCCTAGGCCTGCCTGCAAATTGCCACATGTCATCATACCCTTTTCTATCTCTTCCCAATCACCTCTTACACAGGACCCACCCACTTAGAAATTAGATCAATGATTGTTTGAAGTTTGCATAGAGCTAAAAGATTCTATGAGAACATCAAACAACCGTTAGATCAATCCTTTGATACCACTCTACAGATTCCCTAAAACAAAATCCTCTGACAAAAGCCAACACATCACCTCGTGGACCAATGAGAAAATGCCAACTACGCACACTTGGTAGTGGACCCGCTTCTTTGAAACACCATGTTACCAAGAAAGATCAACGGCTAGTGTAAGTCTGCAAGCCTCTGACAGATCGCTTGCGAACTTCTGCCAACTGTAGGATTAAAACATTGTTAAAAAGCTGGGCATGGGAAATATAAAGCTAAAACATTAGGAAAATATTAAGCATTGGAAGTTAGGAAAAAATAATTCTGCCAGACTTAGGAAAAATTAAAGCTATCGGTCACTGAGACTTAGGGAATATTTATGCGCATGCATTTTTTGAGACTTTAGTGGTGCAAAAAGCTAACGAAAGAATAGAAAGAGGCTGGGGTAATTAGGGTTTTCAACTCAAATGGCTAGATTTTTTGAAATTTTGCGTAGGGTTTTAGCCAGGAATAAGGAAAAATACTTGCAGGGGCCTGGAAAATAATACTGCAACCATGGAATTTTTACTTGTGCTAATAGAAGGAATGGTTGATAGTGTTCCTTGAGGGAAGAGGGATTTTGAAAGACTTTTTATCATTGTATTGTGTATTTCCAATATGTTTGGATGCAGGGTAGACTGGGAGAATGAAGGATCACTCACTAATTGCATGATAACCCAGTTTTAAAGGGTCACTGGTTGAGGGGACGGTCAAGGTCCCGATGATTGGGCTATTGGAGGACCCTATTTCTTTGTATTAATTGCTATTCAAATTGGATGCATGGATTTGTTGTGAATTATTAGCTGCTATGTATCTTGTAACTGCATCTTTAAATCTGCATATATACTTCTCTACAGTTGTAAGCCACTTAGAGATCAAAATAGACAAACTAAATCAAAATTGTTCTTTGTACTATTTCCTTTTAACAAAGTCTCAACTATCAATGATACAATATACATTTGATGCCCTAAGCTATCAAATATACAAATGGCACCTACCTAGAAGCTCACTAGGAGGATGAAGGATCACTGGTTGAGGGGATAGTCAAGGTTTGGATGATTGGTCCATTGGAGGACCCTAGTTCTTTGTATTAATTTCTATTCAAATTGGATGCATGGATTTATTATGAATTATCAGCTGCTATGTATCCTGCAATTGCATCCATAAATCTACATATACTTCTCTAGGGTTAAAAGCCACTTAGGGATCAAAATAGAGAAACTAAATAAAAATCATTCTTTGTCCTATTTCCTTTTAACAAAGTATCAATAATCAATGATACAATACATTTGATGCCCTAAGCTATCAATACAAATGGCACCTAGCTAGAAGCTCACAGGCTATCCATTTGATAACCACAGTCAACATTTCAAAAAAATGGATATCCTTGAGCACAAGCACCAATAACATCAAATAATGGAGTTAAAGCATGGGTAGGGCATGACACCAGTAGAATATGGTCATTTCAGTGACAACAATTTACAATGGCATCATTAAACATATATGCTAGTAATATCATCAAACATGAATCTAAACATTTGAATACAGTGAATCGATATCCTTGAGTACAAGCACCAATAACATCAAATAATAGAGATAAAGCATTGGCTATGACACAACACCAGTAGAATGTGGTCATTTCAAAGAGCATTCATGATCAAATCAAATCAAATGCATTCGAATATGATGCCAGAGGCTCGAAAGATGAAGAAATCACATACCTTCTCCCATGCTCAGCTTTTGCTCCTTTTCTCCTACTCCCTCTATCCAATCAAAATAAAAATGATGAGGTTGTTTCAATTTTTTTTTTATCTATACTCTGAATTTGTCAAAATTCTGATGGTCAATTAAGAACCCATCAGAATACTGACATCATCAAGGCCTATTACAAAAAAAAACCACCAAATTCATATTAAAAAGTTACCTGTCAGAAACTTCTGTCAAAATTTGGCCCCAAATGTAGTAGTGATGCAACCCAGCTAGCAGCTAGTGAGTGAAGGAAGACACAAATCTAGTAGACATGTCAGCACCCGATAAGAGAGAGTGGGACCACTAAAGCAAAATAGGGTCACATGCATGCGAAATGCCAAGTTGGAGTCATAAGCTAATGGAGAGGTGACAGGAACCAGCAAAGAAAAGTGTCCAAGAAGAGAGCACGTGATAGGAAAAGACAAGTGTTCCTGTTGCAAAATGAAATGGAAGGATGCTTGGTTCCTACAGCAAAAAGAAGTAGGTGGATGCTTGATTTTTTCTTTTCTTTTTTTTTTAAAGTTTTTTTTTTCTTTTGTTTAGACATGAAGGAGCCCAAAAGGAACCATGGTGAATTCCTTGGTGATAGCAAGAGAGAATTCTTCCTTCAACAAAGGCTTTCGATATAACTTAAGCCGATGCCCATTAACAAGAAGTGTGCGGCATTCTGAGTCCACAGTGCAAAGTTGGATGACACCATTATTGAAGACATGGGCAATTTCATAGGGACCTAGCCAAAGAGTATGAAATTTACCTTTGAAATCCGAAAATCAAGAATCATACAAAAGAACCCAATCACCTAGCTAGAAGGAACATTGACGACAAATGTGTTTGTCGTACCAAAGTGCTCGCTAATTCTGGACAAGTTCGGTATGGAGAAGTGCTTCCTAACGGAGTTCATCCAAGGAGTGGAGTTGTGTTATGCGTTCCTATTGAACATCATAGAGACTCAAATCGAGTTGAAGTGTGGTTCGAAGAGTCTTAATCTCAAACTCAATAGGAATAACAACCTTCTTACCATAGACCATTTCACAAGGGGTCAGACAAGTGGTGTTTTTCCACATGTTATGATAGGCCCACACAGCTTCAGGGAGCCATGTGGCCCAATCACACTTATGAAGAGCAACAGTCTTGGCAAGAATATTCTCCAGTTCCTGATTAGTGACCTCTACCTGTCCATTTGCTTGAGGGTAATAGGGTGATGATTTTTGGTGGTAGATTTCATACTCTTTGACTAATGCAGCAATGAGATCTGAAGTGAAGTGGGGCCCTTGATCTGTAGTAATATCCTGTGGAACACCAAAGCGGGTGAAAATCTTAGAGTATAGGAAGGAAACAACTTTGGTATCATGGGCATGCTTAAGGGAAACCACTTCAACCCACTTGGTAACATAATCAGTACAAATAAGAATGAATTCCTTTTTGTTAGAAGGTGGAATGATAGGGCCCACAAAGTCGAGACCCCACTTCTCAAAAGGTTCAATAGAGAGTTGAGAATGGAGTGGCATTTCATCAGAATGAGTAGGACAACCCATTCTCTAACACTGATCACAATGATGAATATAATGCTTGCAATCCTTATGGAGTGTAGGCTAGTAATATCCCGCAATAAGAATCTTTTGAGTAGTTTGTTAAGCAGCAAAGTGTCCTCTTCAAGGTTCAGTATGGCAAGCACATAGAATATCAAAGACATCCTCTTCAGGGATACACCAGCGCATAATTTTATCAATGTCGGTACGAAAGAGAAGACCATTGATCCATGTATACTATCCACTAAGGCCGACCAAATTTCGACGTTCTTGAGGAGAGAAGTGTGGTGGAAACTTGCATGTAACCAAATAGTTGGCAATGTCGACATACCACAGACTCTTGGTGGAAATGGAAAAGAGGTGTTCATCAGGAAACATATCATCAACAGGAACAGGTTGATCATCCTGTTGTTGTAACCAAGATAAGAAATCTGCAACTACATTTTCTCGACCAGGCTTATTAAGTATAGTGACATCAAATTCTTGTAATAAAAGAAACCATCTAATAATGCTACCAGTTACCACTGGTTTATTCATTAAAAATTGAATTGCGGAGTGGTCTGTATGAACAAACACTTTATATTAGTAATGTAATGGAAAAATTTATTTATAGCATAAATAACAGCTAAAAATTCTTTTGTAGTTACCATATAGTTTACCTCGGCACTAGTGCAGTTCTTGCTAATGTAGTAAATTGAATAGAAGAGGTTGTCTTCCTTTTGTCTGAGTACTACTCCCATTAAAAAATCAGAAGCATTAGTGTGACTATGAAATGGTAATTCCCAATTAGGGCCTCTAAGAACAAGAGTAGTCACAAGTTTGTTCTTAATAGTTTCAAAGGCTTCTTAACACTCAGGGGTCCAAGCGAAGACAACATCTTTGACTAATAGAGAAAACAAAGGAGAAGAAATCTTACTAAATTTTTGAATAAATCTCCTATAATATCTAGCATGACTGAGGAAACTCCTAACGTCTTTCTGGGTTGAAGGTGTAGGGAGGTCCTGGATTATTTGTACCTTCTTGGGATCAACTTGGATACCTTTTGAGGAGATAAGGTGGCCTAAGACAATTCCTTCAGTCATTAACATATGACACTTCTCATGGCTCAATGATAGGTTAGTGTCAATACATATTTTAAGTATTTTCTCCAAGTTATCTTTGGCTTCTTCAAAAGTATTCCCATGGACAGTGAAATCATTCATATAAACTTCTACACAATCATTAACTGGATCAGCAAAGATGCTTAACACTGCTCGTTGAAATGTAGCAGGGGCATTACATAACCCAAAAGGAAGAACATTGTATGAGAAAGTTCCCCATGGACAAGTGAAGGTGGTCTTGTCCTGATCTTCCAAGGCAATGCAGATTTGATTGTACCCACTAAATCCATTCAAGAAAGAGAAGAATCATTTCCCTGCAAGAATATCTGAAACTTATTAGTAGCCTTATTTAAAGCTCTATAATCAACACAAATATGCCACTTACTATTTTTATTTGAAACAACAACCAAAGGAGATACCCACCTGCTATCTAAGATAGGATATATAAAACTAACGTTCAATAATTTTTTAAGTTCTTCCTTGACTATATTATGCAAAGCAAGATTAAGTCTTCATTATGGCTGTTGAACTGGGCGACTTCCTTCTTCTATGTAAATGTGGTGCATACAAGTGTCTAGATGGATGCCTCACATATCTTAATATTCCCATGCAAATGCATCTTTATGTTCTTTGAGCACACCTATGAGATTTTTGACCTGAGCTGGTGTCAACTGTGGGTTAATATTGAGGGTACACCCTAGTAAGATCTCCATAGGTTCTAACGGTGTAGGAGTACTAAGAATGAGTTTTGGTGATGTTTTCGGTTTATCTAAAGACAATAATGGACTATACAAACACTGATGTGGTAGAAGCTGATGTAATGTGAGAAAGTGTTGGATAGACTAAGGATTGACAATTAAGGGAAAATTCCCAAAATGACAATCAACAGTTGCATGAGAAGGAAAAACCATAGTTTCTATGATATCGTTAGACTCATACCTATTTTAAAGAAAGTTCATCAAAATGGTGTCCTCGGTAGGATCCTCAAGGTGATGGACTTGTTTGATGGCAAGGATTGGTACCGAATCTTCTAGATCACTGTCAATCCATGCAGGATCTTCTGCATCTAACAAGGGGTGAGCATGGAGATATAAGGTCAATTATTTTGTTTTCTCTTCATTGGAAATAACCATGTTACCTAACTGACAATTAATGTGGGCATTAGAAATGGCTAACTAGGGTCTCCATAGAATTAAAGGATACCCCCCCAACTTAGCTTTTGGTTGCAAAATCATAAAATCGATTGGATAATCCCAACTATCAATGGAAAGAACAACATCTTCTATAACCCCCTCTAGTTTGACTAAGGATCGATCAACCATCTAAAGCATTGTAGGAGTAGGTCTAAGTCCATCCAAAGATAATTTGATTTTTGTTTCATTATTTATCACATTTATAGCAGCACCTAGATCTACTAGTGTGTTAGGAATAACAAATGTACCAATACTTACCTGTATAATAAGGCTGCCATGGTCTTTATATTTTTAAATGGTTACATTCCCCAACATCAATTCAGCTAACTGTCCAATAACTTGAACAGTCTTTGGATCCTCCTTCTTTTTCTGTTGTCGAGTGCACAACTCACATACTATTTTATTGTATACCAGAATATCCTTAAGAGCCTGCAAAAGAGGAATTTTGATGTTAACATTGCGTAATTCATTTAAAAATAAAACTCTGAATGTGTTGGTTCTTTAGGCTTTGATTTAGGAATGAATCGGTCGGGAAAGGGAGGCTCTTTTTCTAACTCCTCTTCAAGTTCATCATGAATCTCTGTGATAGTAGGTTCTTTAAGAGCCTTCCCAGATCTAAGTTGTATGACATCCAACTCAACTATGTTTATGGGATAGGTAGGAAAATTAGCCATCTCATTATTCTAAAGTGTTTGAGGAGGCTTATTATTAGGATTTGGATTCAGTTGTGTTGGCATAGATGTGGGTCTAGGTGGTTGTGGTGGATTTGAAGGTGGATTTGAGAAAGATGAAGGTATTGGAGGAATAAATTGTTGAGGTTGTTGGTAGGGACTTATCATTGGTGGTGGTGGAAAGGATTGTTGTGGAAAATAAGGTTGTGTATAAGGTTGTGGAGGTGGATATGAAGATTGTGGCACATGTGGCCTCCATGCCTGATGCCACGGTTGTGTACTAGGTTGAAGAGTTTGGGGCCATTGAGAATAGGGTTGAGGTTGTTGCCAACTTCCATACCATGGACCTTGGTTAGAAAATTGCTGAGATGGTCTAAAAAAATGTTCATTAGAAAACCCTCTAGGTTGAAACTTGCATCATGGAGCCATATAGTAAACTGGTTCTTCGATGTACTCCATAGGAACCATCCCTTTAGGAAACAGTCGTAGTGTTGAATTCTTGCTAGCTTCCTCAAGGGATGCTACATGAGTCCGATTATAAGGGTAGTCTTCTGGTCCATGCTTCTTATGAAAAGTTGGACAATATACTACCAAGGCCTTTTCAACTTCTTCTTGTTTCCTACGAGTATACAAAGTGTCAATTTGCTTTCCCATATGATTTAATAAATCAGTTTTAACGTCTTCAAGTAAGTTACCAATTTCTCACTTGGAGATTCCTGATGCATTACCCATGGTGGAAAACTTACTTAAAGGTCCATGAATAGATCTATGAGATCATGAATAGTTCCTGTATATGACACAAATATCATCAAAGGGAAATTTAGAAATATCACCTTTACCAATCAGATTTAAGGCATCCATGGTTTCATCGCGAATCCCTCTTAGGAAGAGCATTTTGATAGTGTTTGTGGTTAAATCAAGGCATCTTGAGCACTGCAAACTAAAGGAAAAACACTCTAGAAAATCTTTGATTGACTCATCTTCCCATTGATTCATGTGAAAGATTTCATCGCATACTTCCTTAGTCTTACAATACTCCTGATATTTCGCTAGAAAAGCATATTTCATTTGGTCCCATGTTCTTATGTCCCTAAGACTCATAAACCATCGTAATGTAGCATCTTTAAATGTAGCTGGAAATAGCTTTAATTTTGGTGCATCACTTTAGTAATCATAGCTATTACAAAGGACATCAAATTCAAATAGGAATATATTAGGATCCTTAGAGGTTGACCCTCTAAATATAGGAAGTGTTGAGTGAGGGATATTTTTCATAGGGGAATTATCCTCAAGAGGCTAAATAGGAAAATCAAAGGTCATATTGTGTTGGACAATGACATTACCAGCATTATTTCCTCCCCCCACATTTCCTATATTATCACCCATGATTTCTTCCAAGACTTGTGTTGCCCAAGGTGTATAATGTGTCATAAAAGGTTTCTCTGGTAGATCTTGAGGTTCACTACACCTAGTTTCGTATAAGTCTTTGAATTGTTGAAAGATTTCAGAAGGTATAGTAGGGGAGTCAGATTGTCAAGGTGGCTGTAAACTGGCTTCCTTGTTTGGTTTGGGTTCATTATTCAATGGCCTCTTTTCTTTTTGTGGTTTTTGAATTTTTGAACTACCTACTAATTCTTTCTTAACAAACCTACCTTGACTATCTCTAGGCCTATTCATGCACCTAAATGATTTACTGTAGTGCAAACCAAAGGTACTATCTTACACAAGGTTGAAAATTGCTTAAGAATTTTCAAGGGCACACTGTTCCTATCTTGATCTATTATGATTTCATGCCTTTAATATCTCTCCCCGGCGACGGTGCCAAAAATGTTGGGTAAAGTTGAGGTCTAACTTAATGGATTATTTATGGATAAAATTGAACCAAAATACCCTAAGAGTGTCAATCCAGGGTTTGTATACTAGTGAGAGATATAGTGGCTATTTGCTCAAGGGATGAAGAAAATAAATCAAGTGGTTTGAATGCAAGTTACTGCATGCTAAGAAATCAAACTAAGAAGCTTTTAATTACCCAAATTAGAATCCACACATTTAAGAATGCAACTAAAAATGAGTTCATGTGCAATATATTTTCACATTTAATCTAAAGCATACCTTCACACTAATTACATAATGATCATAATCACACATCTAAACAATTAAATATTAAATACCATGCTTTATAAATACTGCTATTAAAGATCTATCCACTTAAGATTTAAGATAGACTTGGGTTGCTATAGGAAGTTCAGTTATGATAGGAAGTTGATTACAATAGTCGAGTCTAGGTTACAAATTGCGACAGGAAGTATAATGAGTGGAGGCAAGAAGTTTACCAACAAATAGTGGATGGTGATACGGAAAGTTCTGGTAGAATGTATAATGTAATGGATGATGGCTCAAGAGTGGATGGTTTGATATTTTGTACCGAAACAGGGGAATGTTGATTGGAAAAATGGACAAATAGAAATGGCCATGAACTAGTAATTCAGTAGACAACTAAGTCTTCCAATAACCCAAATGTAATTGAACACATAGCACAAATTATACAGATTTAAGAATGTTTACACATACATTTAAGTTCAATCTAAAACTAACCCATAATGAACACAAATGAAATAATTAAAAATGCATACACACTCACAATGCAAATCAAAATGATCCCACAAGGATTTCCAAGAGAGGGCCCTTCCTCCGATCCACTTGGTGATTGAAAAACTAACACAAAATTGCTAAAGCTGATCTAGAACCGATTCCAATAGTAATAAAGAAAAGATTTTTAACAATGTTATTAATAAATAAATTCCTCCTTTATGTCTTCATATAATCATGTACACACTTATATAATGTTTAAAATACCAAATATAGTGGATTCGGTTTGTTATGGCCACAGGCCATTGATCTAAGGTAAAAAAACATTATCCAGGCTGCAAGCCACTAATCGTTTAACTACATAACAAACATAATAATAATTTAGAACATTGTTCTGATCGACAGTCATTCCAAGCCAGAGACTAAAGACAAAATGCCTACCCAAAATAGAGCTATAACATATACAGCTGATCCATTCGCTCCCAAGCTCCTGTAGCCGCTTGGACATCCATTATTTGTTCCTATAGAATATCCAAATTATTGTCAAATTTTACACATTGGTGGACATTTTAGTAATTACTTCCTATCTTACATTTTATCAATATACTTTAAATCTCTACTAATTAGTGGCATAAATGGGAGTTGAATGACACAAAGTTGGGTGGAAATATGCATAAGAAATATATAAAGACACACAATGCACACCCATCACCTATTAAAACTAGGAATGGTCAAAGGATGTGGGCCAAGAATACCTTCGAAGACTGGAGCCATCTGAATGAACTTGGAGTGAGTGTTCTTTGGTTGAGAAGTAGCAGTACTGGAAACTGCATAATCCCTCCATTTTCCTTTGAGAAAAATCCATTAAGGAGTATGTGCAGTGGACTTAAGTCAAGCCAGATCTTCCTCATCAAACGATATATCAGCCCATTTAGAAGAAACTTGAGGAACCCTGATCTTTACAGAACCCTTATCAAAGGTTGTGCCTCCCTTCTAACCAGTGTGGAAACCTGGCAGAGAAGCATTATCAGATGCATCTCCATTCTCCGTGTGTGTGCCTTGTAATTCCTCTTCGAGTTCCATTTTCATGTATTATTTTTTGGGAGAATTTTATTCTACAAAAGCTTGTATGGGTATTTCATTTATAGGTAGAAATTATGGACATTAATTAGAGGATTTGTGCAAATTTATTGGTACTCACAACATAGGACTTTTGGATCATTTGCTAATTAGTATTATAAATTTGTGAGGTGGTTGTAGTACATAATTATTAGGGTATCTTTTAAGTAGGGATAGTGGTATAAAATGTATCCTCATACATTTACATGCTCTCCTAACACTCACTTTAGTGCTCCTAATTTTGTGCCCCATAATTTGGTTGATCTTGCTCATCCCATGGCTTGACTTCATGTGCATGATGTTATTCTAGCTCCTTCGGTCTCTAATCCAACCCTCTTAGGAGTAGACTGGGGTGCCTGTCACCCTAATCCCAATGGACTATGGCGCTAGGCACCATAGTCCATTATGGCAGTCTCCACGAACATATTTTCCTAGTCCCATCCTTAGTCTATATTAGTACTTAAGGCATGCATGAACTATCAAAATTATCCCACTAATGTGTATCTCCCCTTCCGATTTATTAGAATTTCACTTGATTAATAAACTCCCCATTAGGTTACCTAGAAATCATTTAGGCCCTGAACTCACACTAAGAGCCACTCTCCTATATTGCATCTAGGTTCTCTAATCCTTAAGTCCAAAATGATAAAAATAATATACGTATAAAAATCATATATATAATTGATTAAATGCATCAATTTTAATTCCACGTAACATATATAATCAAAACACTCTAGTCTAGAAATATTCATATTGCCCTAGTTTGTAGACAACCCTAAACCCTAATCAAGAATCAAATTTGAATCAAATCAACATCATATAATTTAAAACATCTTTAACTCAAATAAATTAGGTATATCACTTCCCTACACAACATCCAAGACTAAGAAAACATGATATAGAGCAACCCTAATGTCTGTAGTATACACCCAAACCTTGAACTTTTAGCAATTTTGACCAAACAAGGAAGCGATGCAATTGAATGGAAAAAAGCACAAATGCTTTAAGAATTCAACACAACTGATACAATTTTGCAATGCAATTGCCTGGCAAAGCCAAGACAATTAATGTATCAAATAGTTTGTAAAAGCGTGATAAATAGGGAATTAATTGGACTGTTGGAGCAAAATATGAGAGAAACCCATTTGACATCTCTTGATTTCCTTTCTGGAAATTCAAGTAATTGAAATCCTAGATTCATTTAAACAAGTAAAAATATATAATTAAAATAATAAGTTGAAACAAAGCCTTGAATAATGTAATTTCCATAATAACAAGGAAAGTAAAGCATATATTTTAAAGGAACATATGAAGATTGCACTGAATCCTCCTTCAAGGAAAGGATTGGGAAATGAATGTAACCCTTCCCTATTTGTTTCTTCCTGGAAATAAGTGGGAATATGTTTAGAGAAAGACAGACTATTTATTCAACCCTCATTCCATGAAAGGAAAGGGAAAGAAGATGTTACTCATTTTGCACGGCAGTCATATGGAAGTGCGATAAGAAATCAAACGTCTGGATTATCCCACTAAGAAAATGTTATTCGCTAAGTAAAATCATTGTAGATTCATTGGTTGATAATTATGAAAATAAAATATGATAATTTAAGATGTTTCATTTTAGGAATATTGATAGGAATTAATGTTGATTTTATAATCATTTGTTATGGAAAATTTTAATAATTGTAGACATAATCAAACTTCATGTTAGATGAAATTTTTGAGCTTTGCTAGGGTTTAGTGATGCCCTTTGCTATTTTGAGTTTTTCCTCTGTCCTTTCAAACTGCATTTACTTGCGAGGCTGCCCAAAATAGGCATGAAGCCTACGAGCAACCAACCAACACAAGCCCACCACAGAGACATTTTAGCAACCCAATACGAGTGTACTTGTGCCCAAAACCTCTTTGACTAAGAGCCAAAGACTGAGGGATATCCGACCTCATCACTTATGATGTTGGAGATTTGCACTCAACAAGAACCATTCAACTTTACCAATTGACCAAGGGCCCATTGACATAAAAATAATAATAAATAAATAAATATTAATTATTTAATTAAATATTAAAAATATATTCAATAAATATTTTAATAATTACTAAATATACTACTTTTAATTTCTTATTTATTAAACTTTTTCTTAAATGTATACTTAAAAAATTTAACTACGTTCTTTTGAATTTACAAACTTCAAAATGAACATTACATTATTGAATACAAAACATATATTCAATGTAAGAAGCTTTATTCTATAATCCAGAATTATTTGATTTGTACATAACTTCACAACAATCATAAAATAAGGTAACCTTTCCCTGTTTGTTTCTTGCTGGAAATAAGCGGGAAAGTGCCTAGAGAAAGACAGACTGTTTTATTCAACTCTCCTTCCTCCCTCCTTCCTCGAAAGAAGACAAGGAAAGAAAACATGAAATTGTGATAAGAAACAAAGTGCGAGATTATTTTATGGTCATATTTTTTAATGAGGGAAGAGGCGGGGAATAAACACAAAATGCGCTATTGTCCATATCCATGATAGTTCTGTGAAGAAGGAAGGAAAGGGCCATCTTTGAGCAAAGTAAAGTAAATCAATCGTCTTGCACCAAAGAGACTAAGCTGTCATTTCCCTGCTTTCCATACTTTATCCTTCAATTCCTTGCCCCTCTCATACACAAACCATTTTAGTGGAATCCATTCCCGATAGGACTGACTTTATATTCTATCTTGCATAGAAAATCCGAGTATAATCATAAAAGACACAAAATATCTCCATCAGATGTTTGACGACATAGATATTAGTAAGGGTGAAATTGCCAGTTCAACGTGCACGATACGGTGATTATAAACACGAAGGACACTATGTGTAGGACTGTGGTGGAGCGTGACCGATTCCCTCCTTACGTAGTGGATTACATCTATCTTTTACCATATTCTATATTGATGGAAATAGACTTTTTTTTATTCCTTATCACTCTAGAACGAGACAGCCATTCTAGTAGAATGGATATGTAATTCCACCGACTATCTTCATTGTTACATCTTCCACATGAAACTTCTTTGCAATCTGTAGACCATTTATGATAAATAGTGTTCTAGTCAATATTATTAGTTTGTGTCTCACAGGAATAGTAATGAAATTTATTGTGTACCAAGAATAGTAACGTAAATAAACTGGTGAGACAGTCCAATTTATTTTTTTGGTCATATTTTTGAATGAGGGAAGGGGCGGGGAATAAACACAAAATGCCCCATTGTCCATCCATGATGGTGCTGTGAAAGGACCATCTCTGACAAAGCTGTCATTTCCCTGCTTTCCATAGTTGACCACATCTGTATTTTATTAGTAAGGGTGACCAATTCCCTCCTTATGTGGTGGAATACACCTGTCTTTCACCATATTTTATATTGACGGAAATAGATTTCTTATATTCCTTATCTTTGTAGAACGACGGAGCCATTCCAGTGGAGCACAGGAAACTTCTTTGCAATCTGTAGGGTCCATGTATGATAAATAGTGTTCGAGTCAATATTATTAGTTTCTATCTCACACGAATAGTAATGCAATTTATTGTGTACCAGGAATAGTAATGCATGTCTATTACATTATTTTAGTCGGTTCTTAGATAGAAGTAAAAAAATAATTTGAAAAGCAATCTTACTATTTCTAATTTTTTTTTTTTTTAATATCTATCTTTTTTCTATTAGAACAAGTTGGGTATAGTCAGTACAAAAATAAAGTTATTATTTATATTTTCTATAAAATATATTTAACACATTAATTTTTTAAATTATTTGACAAATCAATTAATGACATGAATGATATCAACATTATTATATCTGGTCATAAGAAAATTACATTTTTTACTATAAAATTATATACAAATGTTTACTATTTAGCTCTTTAAGACTCCTCTATATGTCCCACCCATCGAAAGATCTCTAAGAACTTTCATCCCACCATGCATCTTTTTGGAGCCAAATAGCTTACCACCGTGTCATATTGAAGAACATGTGGTTAAACTTTTACTTGAGAGCGCACCTCCAACTATCTCCCTATACCATGTACCTATTCTTGAAAAATTAAAAGTTCATGCGCCAATGGGTTATTTGACCTCATGTGCCAGATAACTCATGTGAATAAAAAATTAAATAAAGAACTCATGGGAATAAAAAATTAAATTAAGAACTTATGTGCCAAGGGGTTATTTGGTCTAGCACCATTCCTTTCTCCATCTTGTTGGTCACAAAAATGATAGATTGGTGCCTTTGAATTCAATTTCAAGAGTTAGAAAAATCACCACCAAGGATGAATTTTGTGTTACCATGGCTAATGAGCTCTTAGTTAAATTGCATAATGCCTATTTTTTCTCCAATCTAAATTTACATTTGAGATATCATCAAAATTGCATTAAAAAAAAACACTCAAAAAACTTATTTCTATATGTATAGTCCTGCTCTCCATTTTGTTTAGAATAGGGTGATAAGTAGTAGCTAGTTTCCATTTTAGTTTGCCGACAATGTAGTCAATTTTGATCATAAAACTACTACTACTCGTAATGATTTTGAAATGTTTATATGTTGTTAGTTCTATCAAGTTTAGAATTTTCTCCATTCTCTTGTTCATCTAAAGAAGGTGCACTAAGATAAGATTCAAAACTTGAAACAAAGACTAGTACACTTCAATACTTCGCACAATATATGCTAAGAAAATTAGTCCAACACGTTTTTAGATATTTTTCAAGGGATGCATCGAACTGACATTCTAGTTTTGGAAAAGAAGAGGACATCATTTTTGGGTCTAGTAGGATGATGGGGCTAAGTGAAGTAGTCCTAGTGGTTCAAGCCTAAATTTCAATACAGGTTCCTCTCTGAATTACCTTTCCAGATCTATATTCTATATTGCTCTACTAGACTTGAGCTCTATATTCATGTTGATAATTGCTTAATCTCATGTCTTTTACCTAATCTTAGTTACATATTAATAACAAAATCTGATCAAAAATCAAATAAGGAGCAAAATCTTCCTAAACTGCTTTGCATTCAACTCTTGCCTTCTTACATTGGCTTGAAGTTGAATCAATCATCGATCCCCCCTAATGAAACTAAGTGATGTACATGATTGGGTTTGGACTCTAAAGTGCGTAATTAAACCCCTACTTGAAATCACAATCCATTTCATTTTGGTTAACCAACATCACTTATGTTTGCATTTTTTGACTTGGATGTTTAGAACTGAGTTTCATTGCATCCTATGATTTCAATTTGAAGAAAAATTGGAGGATATAGAATGCCTAAGCTTCTCTATACTCAAGTATAGAACACCTGAGCACTTTCATCTGAAACTTTCTAGGATAGTATGTAAAATCCTGTACTTTCCATATTTGTAACAAAAAGTTCACCAATTGTTCCTACACATAGAAAAATGCGGAAGAAGGTAGTGAAAAAGGGTTCGACTCAATTAGAAACCTGTTTGGAACCATCCTTGGAATGAAATGAAATGAATGAAAGCATGTTATCATATAGCAGAAGGTAGATATGAAGAATGAAGTATATCATAACTTGGCAATGCAAATGGTTCTTTGAATGTGATCAAGTATTTTAATGCAATAGCTCTGACTTAACACAAAAACCCAAAAGAAAATCATAAAAGACAACACCTTGTGTAATGGATGGTGTAGGTTTTTCCACAATGCTTAATAGAAGAGAGAGAAAATGAGCTAAAGACTTGAATGAATGGATGTACATCTTCTTCCTTGATGGTGAACTCCTTTTCTTGGTCTTCAATGAGGGAAAGAAGTTTGAGCCATGGAGAAGGTTGTCTTGAAAACACCTTGAATGCTTGAGATCTTGTTTGAGAATGCTAGCATGTGAAATTATAGGAGAGCTCTTGAATCTTAATCTTGGTTACCAAAATGAAGGGAGATAGCGTACTTATATACCTCAAACATTTCAAGGGTCAAAACTTGGGAGAGCTGACCAAAACCTCTAATTCCCACTAAAACACCACAATGGGCCACCCATTTAAATTTGGGCCCAAATGTCAGTGGTATACAATTCCCAAGGTGTTCTAAGCCCCAAGGAAACATGCCCAAAATTGAGTGGGAAGCTAGAAAAAGTGTTGAAATAAGAGGCACGACTAATTTTGAGGTTGAGAAGAAGCACAAAGCCCACATAATGGTAACATAGGACAAGTGTGGGATAATAAATGATGAAAATGGACAAATAATCAAGGAGCACACCTAGAAATAAGGGCTTGCCTTGATTTTGGGTAAAATTCTAACACGCTAGTGTTGGGAATGAATGTTGAAAATGTCCTATGGGGCAGCATTCAGAGTCATTATGTAGCAGTTGTATGTTGCATTCATGACTATGATTGTCATTGATGTCAACACAGTGATCTACTGGAGATTATCAGAGAAGCAGATAGTGTTTGAATTAGCTGACATGGAGTATTGGAGACCAAGTTATGTGAAGTTGAGGATTTATTCTATATTGTATCTTGGGATTGTGGTCAAGAGTGCCTAAGGAAATTCTATTATTCATGGAATTTATGTGTAATTTAGTGGAAGCAGTATTCAGATAGTGTTCTTGAGAAGTGGTTTATGGTAATTAGATTGTATCTCCTAACCTGGATAGAATCTGGGAATGCGAAGTTGTACAGTTGATGAAGACATTTTGGTGGTGACCTAGATGAGACAGCATGGTCAGAGGTCACACGTGTGAAGATTTATTTTATTTTGAAGCTGATAATTTTGTGTGATTATGAAATATTATGTAACATGTGAAGGTTTATATTTTGTAATTGGTTAAGCCTTGTTGGCTGACTCATTTGTAATTATTTGAGTGTGGTTTAAAAGAAGGATTGTTTTCCTTGTTAGATCTGAAATTATGATGAAAGAATGTGAGAAAAGAAATATATGATATTGTAAGAGGATATGCAAATTGCAGAGATCTGGTATTGAGATCTGGTGAAGCAGTTGGTGCATTTGGCATAAAAAGAGGAGAAAAGATAAGTTGCAGAGATTATTAATTTTTGGTATTATTCTATTCAGATAATACAGAGATTAGTTGGACAGTGTGTTCATTGATCTTTCCCTTGAAGCTATTTGGATAGCGGTTCCTTCTATCTTCCAAAATTTTTAACCAGGTTAGAATCTTTTAATAGGGATTCAAAGTCTCCTAACAACCTAGACTCATATGTACTGAATGCATTTTATAAGGCTCCTAATAGAGTCCATCCTCTCATAAGGAATTTTCATATTAGTACATCTTTTGTGGGCATCATTCCCATCGAGGTTTACTCTCTGATCAAGAGGTTCCCTAGTCAACATATCTTGTGTCATTGTATTGTTGTGTATGTTTATCTTTCTATGGTTGTTGCTTATATTGATTACATGGTTGAAATCTGATAATGATGATAAAAGTTGTAATTATCTAACAACTGATTCACCACCCCCTCTTAGTTATCTTGGTGGACTTTACTTTCTAACAATTATATCAGAGCGATAGGTCCTTGAAGGAAAAGTTTAACAACTTAAGGAGATCTATGGTGACTCATTTCAACAAAGAAATCCCTAAGTTTGATGGAGTGAACTATGATAGCTGAAAAGAAAAGATGAAGACACACTTGCTATGTTTAAGACCAGGATATTGGTTAATCACAAAGAATGATAAGACTATCATTGAAGAAGATAAAATTGAAGAATGTACTAATACAAAGCTAGATCTATTCATATGTAACATACTTACGAGAGAAGCACTTTTGTAAGGACTTCCAGAGAATGAATATAGTCAGGTAAAAACTTTAAGGACATCACATGAAATTTGGTTAGCTTTACAATCTACTTTTGAAGGTGATGTGTATGCAAAAAGAATCAGATTAAAGAATTAGATATGTCTATTCAAAGATGCAAAGATGATGGAAGATGAATCTGTTAGAAGCTATATTGGTAGGATATCAGATATTGTTGTAGGTATCAAAGCTTGTGAAGGAAACAAAACTGAAGATGAAATGACATGGAAGATCTTAAAGACATCGAATCATGTATTTAAGCAGACAGAATAGATGATTTAACAAGTTATACCTTGTACTAAGAAGTTTACAAGAGAAACTCTTCTTGGAAGAATAGAAGCAACAGAGATAGGCTTAAGATAATCAAGAGATCTACCTAGAATAGAGACAACATTCAGCACACTTAGTGTTTGCCCTACTTTGTCAAGAAGTACTAGTGTCATTGGAGATTATGTCAGTTGCAGCAGATCTAAGACTGAAGAAGACATAAAGATTGAGAAAAGAATTACCTTGTGAAAAGAGAACCTGAATGTAAGAAAATCTTTAAATGTTGGACATGTCAAGAATATGGTCATTTTGAATCTAAATGCACTAAGAGAGTGAATAAATATAAGAACTTTAAACCTACAAGATCTTGATGCAGGAGCATCCTAGGATTCTTGGCAATCCTGTATCAACCAAAAATATGTTTGTCTTTGAAGGTAGATTTTTCATTTTCATCTTGGTTTGGTGGAATACTTGCTCAGTTTGGGAGACTGGTTGCTCAGTTTCTATGGTTATTGGGGTTGCTCAATTCCTTAAGAATGCTCGGTGACTGAAGGTGTCGATCCTCCTGGCACTCAGTGATAACTGTGTTTCTCGATCATGCTTAGTATGGTCAGTTGACTGGTGCTCAATTATTTCCTCTATTTCTCGGTGTTCTTGCTTACCGATTAGATTTGCTTGGATGAATCAGCTTGGCCGACTGGTGCATTTAATTTTGGTCACACTCTTCATGTTATGTATTGACCATTGGACATGTGGGGACCTAGATCTAGTGTGTTGCATTCTTCTATGTAGATCTGATGACCGTTGGGGCCATCTTTGAGAGTTTATTTATTTTGTAAGGCTATGTGAGAGCTGACTAATATTTTATCATTTCATATTTTATATCTTGTAGAGACAACTTTTGGATAGCATTTTATTATTTAAGTAGATGCTTGGGAAGTTGTTTGGGGCATCAGTTAGTAGTGGGAGTTAGTAGCCTACGAGCTTGGGGACAGGAAGATTGCTTAGAAGTTTGAGTACTAGTTTATGTTAGAAAGTAAAGTCCACCAAGATAACTGAGAAGGAGGGGGGGTGAATCAGTTATCTGATAATTATAAATTTTATCAACTCCAATAGGATTTAACCATGTAAGCAATATAATTACCAACTATAGAAAGATATTCATACACAATAATACAATGACACAAGATATGTTGGCTAGGGAACCTCTTGATCAAAGAGTAAACCCCAGTGGGAATGATGCCCAGAAAAGATGCACTAATATGAATATTCCTTGTGAAAGGATGGACTCTGTTATGATTTTTATGAAATACATTCAGTACATATGAATCCTTGTTAGGATATTTTGAATCCCTGCTAAAAGATTCTAACCCTGTTAAGAGTTATGGAAGAGAGAAGGACCCACTACCCAAACAACTTCAGGGTAAGATCACTGAACACACTGTCCAACTGATCTTTGTATTAATCAATATAATAATACCAAAAGATTACTGATCTCAACAATATGTTACCTCTTCTCTGACTGTGCCAAACCGCACTTACTGCTACACCAGATCTCAATTTTAGATCTTTGTACCTCAAAAGTCTTCTTTCACAAATTCTCTTTCACAACTTCATTAGCTCTTTTCTTCACTTCATGCATAAATCATCATATCAACATTCAACCATATTAAAACAAGGAAAAAAATTCCTTCCTTTATACCACACTCAAGTAATTACAAATGAGTTGGCATCCAATTACAAAATAAAAGTTTCCACACGCTACATCAAAATTACACAAAACTGTCAACTTCTAATTAATATAACTCTTCACTCGTGTGACCTAAAATTTTTTGCTATCATTCACATCACTACCAATGTGTCTTCAACTTCTCTTTAACTGTGCAAAGCTAGATTCCATCCCGATTAGGAGATATCAACCGATTTCCACAAACTGCTACATAGGAACACTACCTGAAAACTGCTTCTACCAAAATGCTTATAAATGTGATGAATAGATGAATTACTATCTGTTCTCTTAACCATAAACATATAACATATCAAAGAGTAAATCTTCAACATCGCATAGCTCTATCTACAATATCCCACGTGCGCTAATCTAAACATTGTCTGCTCCTCTGCAAATCTCCAGTAGATCACTGTGTTGATATCAATGACAATCATAGTCATGAATGCAACAACAACTCCTATAGAATGGATGCAAAAAATTTAGCATTCATTCCTAACAATCTCTCCCATTGGCATTGAAGGCAACATAGATGAAAAACATCCAATGTTTGAAAAATCCAATAATGCAACACTACTACTCTGAAAATGCTTTCAAGTTCTCTTCATCAATCAAGTCTTGCTTCGTTTTCCTATTCAATTCTCTTCAATAGATGGTACAAATAGTTTTTCATGTACACTTCTCTCCCATTGACATCAATGATAGAAAATTTTATCATTATGTCAAAAACAACTCCAATGTCAAAAGACACTATTCAAAAAATACATTCACTAGAGTCCTCATGACTCAGCTCAGATACACATACTCCCCCATATAGAGAAAGTACAAACATCTAGTCTAGAAGAAAGATAAGGCTCATATACCACTGGATGGATGCAACCAAATGCATCACTTCTCAAATGTAGGCTAGGGAATAACCCCAAGCATACCTCTCAGATACTCAAATGTATCCTTAGGCAAAGGCTTTGTAAATATGTTTGCTATCTACTCCTTTGTGCTTATGTACTCAAGTCTGACTTCTTTCTCAGCAACTTTTTCTCTTACTACATGATACTTAATCTCTATATGCTTTGTCTCAGAATGTAATATAGAGTTCTTAGACATACTAGCTATGCTAGTGTTATCACAATGTATAACAATAAGCTCAACAAACTTTATTCCAATATCCTTCAGCATTTTCTTCATCCAAATTATCTGGTTACAATTGTTTGCTACTGCTACATATTCTACTTCGATTGTGCTCTATGAAATATAATTATGCTTCTTGCCTAGCCAAGAAACCAATCTTCCTCCAAGGAAAAAGGCTCCACCACTAGTTCTCTTTTTATCATCAGCACTACCTCCCCAATCAGCATCTGCATATGCACATATGGTAAAATTATCAGATTTTTCATACCACAATCCATAGTCCATTGTGCCTCTTAAATATCTTGGTATCCTTTTAACTACTGCATAGTGTGATTCTTTAGGTTCAGCTTGAAATCTTGCTACAATTCCAATTGAATGTGCTATATCAAGTCTTGTATGAGTCAAGTACTGCAATCCTCCAATCATAGATCTGTACTTCTTATGTTCAATTGTAGGAGTCTCATTTGTGCTAGATAACTTATGTCTAGTTACCATAGGTGTTCCAACTAGTTTATAGTTCTCCATTCCAAATCTTTTCAATAAGTCATTCAGGTACTTTGTCTAAGTTACAAAGATATCATCACTATTTTGTGTTATCTGTAATCCCAAAAAGTATTTCATTTCACCAATCATACTCATTTCAAATTCAGTCTTCATTTCATCAACAAATTTATCACTAGCTTCATCTTCTCCTCCAAAAATAATGTCATCAACAAAAATAACTACAATCAACAAACCATTTTCAGTTTCTTTTTGTGTATAGATTGCTATCAGTTGTTCCTTTTGTAAATCTTAATTTTAACAAATACTTATCCAATCTTGCATACCATGTTCTAGGTGCTTTCTTTAGTCCATTTAATGCTTTCTTTAGTTTACATACCATGTCTCCTTCTTGAGTCAAAGGAAAACCTTCAGGCTACTCAATGTAGACTTCTTCCAATTCACCATTCAGAAATGCTAACTTTACATCCATCTGATATACTTTGAGTTTCTTATAAGCTCCATAAGCCAAAAACATTCTTACTACTTCAATTCTTACTACTAGTGCAAAATTTTCTTCATAGTCAATTCCTTCTTGCTATGAGTATCCTTTACATACCAATCTTGCTTTGTTTCTTACTACTCCTTGTTCACTCATCTTGTTTCTAAATACACATTTAGTTCCAATAACATTCTTATTTTTAGGTCTAGGGACCAATTCCCATGTCTTGTTCTTTTCAATCTGGTCTAGTTCTTCTTTCATAACTTTAATCCAATGTTCATCTTCACAAGCTTTACTAGTAGATTTAGGTTCAATTTGAGAAGTCAAACATAACTGTCTTGTACCTTATTTCAAGTAAGAACTCCTCTGTCAATGCTTCCAATAATCTTCTCAACAGGATGATTCCTTGATAAATTCTTGTTAGGTGTCACTGTCTCGAATCTTACTTCAGGTGTCAGTTCTTCAATGACTTCACTATGGCTTTCATTCAACAAGTCACTGTCAGTCTGATAGAACAATTCGGTAGTCTCAATGTTAGTCTTAGGATGAGTTCCTTCATAAGATTCATAATCAAGCATTCTTTCCTGAATTTTGAACTTTTCATCAACTTTAACATTTGCACTCTCAACAATAGTCTTAGTTCTCTTATTGTAACATCTATAAGTTTTTCTCTTCAAAAAATATCCAAGAAATATACGTTATTCACTTCTAGGATCAAACTTTCTAATGTCATCATCTCTCTTTATATAACATTTGCTTCCAAAAATTCTAAAATACTTAACTGAGGGTGCATGTCCAAACCATAATTCATGGGTGTCTTGTTTGTGTCTGCTTTGATTTGTACTTTGTTCATTGTATACACTGATGTGTTCACTGCTTCTCTTTAGAATATCTTTGCCAAATCATTCTCAAATAACATAGCTCGTGCTGCTTCAGTCACAAATCTGTTTCTTCTTTCTGCAATACCATTTTGTTGAGGTGTTCTAGGGGCTAAAAATTGTCTCTTAATACCATTCATTTCACAAAAGGTGTTAAACTCTCTAGAAGCAAATTCTCCACCTCTATCATATCTCAAACATTTAATCTTTATTCTAGATTCATTCTCAACTTTATTCTTAATGATCCTAAACTTATCAAATGCTTCAGATTTTTCTTTAAGAAATGCAATCCACATCATTCTTGTAAAATCATCAACAAGAATCATAAAATACCTCTCTCCATAGAATCCTCTAGTCCTAGTAGGACTGTCATGCCCCGCAAGGGAACCGGGGAAGAGAACAAAGATTATCTTTGTAAAAGAAAACCTAAGTAATGATTTATGAAAAATTTTGAACTTTTGAAAGAATCAAATAAACAAAACATAGATTAACTTAGATTCCTCCAAGGTTCCCATTTCATTTAATGTACAAAACATTAAGTCCATATAGTGTACTAACAAATTGATTTATTTCTTAAGCGAGTACATCACAACATTTGTAGATTCTTTATAAGGAAATACAAAGTAGTTTCATCTCAATTTTTCATTTAAATCCACCTATATTCCTAAGTATCTTTTATGAACAATATAGCATTTAAAGCATTAATACTATATAATAAAATCATCTAAACATTTGATACATTGCAAATAATACATTTGTTTTTCAATAGCTTTTCACTTAATCAATAATGAGAAATCTACTATTTTTCTTGAAATGTTACAAAATCTTTTTCCTTTCCAACATACATCTTATACATAAAGTTTGTGCTTTTCTCTTTTCCTTTTCCTAAGTCTACCCATTTCAAATACATCATTTTGAGATACATTAATGATTACATTACATTCATCTCCCCTTGGGAGGTAACAATAAATTTACATCATGAAAGATAAATACAAATCTTCATCCTTGAAAACTGGAACATAAGCAAGCACGAATCCTCAAGCACTACATCCACAAAAGATACCTTGATCAAAATATTTACCACCCAACCACATGGATACCAAAAGGCCCACTCCCCCGTGCTAGGAGATAAACACCAAGGTCGACAAAGAAGGAATAGCTAGGCCATACCTAGGGTTGGGTAACCTTTCCCAAATAACAAATGAAAAGAAGATCAAAGTACAAATATTTTTTCCAAAGGTTCTAAGGCTTGGTAGAAACTCTAAGCAACAACCTAAGTGAGTTTCATTGCATAGCCCTCACCCCTTGGGTTGTCCTAGTACTAGCCACTCTGGGCCTTGGCCCCCAAGTAGGCACATGCAGAACCGAATGCATTTCATACAAATAAGCACCATTCGATCATACCTACACATAGGCACCTTCTCCCACTCCCACCCATAGCCTTTACTAGCACTAATGGCATGGGTGAGGCACATTAAATATTTTTACATGTTTGAACCCATTCCCATAAGTTTTAATTAAATTATTACTTGTTAAAATAACTCTTTAGTCGGTTATCCTGGTACTAGCCACTTAGGGCCCCGACCCTGCACTGAGAGCCACTCACTTAGTGTTCTTGGGTTTTCTACCCTTAACCCACACTTCATACATGAAATAAAAAACAACATAGACACTTTAAGAACTCACATCAAAGAACAGAAAAGAATAGGATAGTTTATACAAAATTCCATATGCCTGAAATTTCACTAAGTCTGAATTTTCAAGAAATCTCAAAATTATAAATTGCATCTTAACTCCTATGAAGCTTAAACCTATCTCAACCATCCCGAAAGGTACCTGATTCCTTTAAACAAGTATAAATTAAATTTTATACTTGTATAAATCCTTTTTTCCTCGGTTCACACTAATCTTCTCGGTTGACACTAGTTTGCTCAGTTTATACAGTCAGGTCGATTGATACTACTTTCCTTGGTTGACACAGGCTACTTGGTTAACACTGCCTTCCTCAGTCACCACTAACTTTCTTGGCCAATACTAACTTGCTCGGTCACCACTAACTTGCTTGGTCAATACTAACTGCTTGGTCAATACTAAGCTAACTACCAGAAATTACAAAAATGACTATCAACTATAACTTGCAGGTAAAACTGGGCATTATGGGGACTATGGTTGCCTAATTTGAGCACAACACATTTCAGATTCCCTAGTTTCCCTTCAGAAATGACCATCAATCCATCCCATATATCCAACAAATCTAATCTAGATCTGGACGAAGGAAAGTGGTAAAGAAACATATATGAAACTATAGGGCTAAATTACTAGTTCTAAATACTGGAAGTACTCATGGATATTTTGAAAGAAAGGGGATAAAAAGGAGAATACTAAGGAGTCTACAGACTCTTACAAATGCATAAATATTTTTATACACTCAATACAAGAAATAAATCCATTCAACATGTTCCTACTCTTCAAATCACTAATACAGGCACAATGATATATAAAACACAACATTCTGTAATTTATATCAACAATGAATATACAGAGAAATATTTAACCAGATTTTCATCATTTCATATCACAAAGGAGAGATAACTCTCAGGATGAATTCCAACCTAGAGTCCTGCAGAGATTTAGTTGATGAAGACAAGTCCAATCCTCTCAACCCTTTCGACACTCTTTCAAATCCTTGTGGGTGCAATCTCCAGCCTCTTCCGGAAACAACCAAATAGCACTCTTAGAGAATAATGAATTTCTCTCCTCACAAATACAATATTCCTACCAGCATAATACTAATCTTGTTATCTTTTCTTTCTGAACCCACTCATATCCAACACCCTCTCACACAGGAGATCTTTCATGTATATAGAATAGAGGAGTTGGTTGCACGGGTAATCCAACCGATGCAACCATCCTAACTATATAGTTATTAAATAATTAATATAGTTTGTAAAACCATTCCCATGAAGGGATAAATAAATTTGATTTAATAGAACTATAAATCTATGCCTCCTAAATTTAAAGGTGGCAAAATAGTTAGTATTATTTCTAGGAATAATTTACTAATAACCATGGTAAAAGAATTTACCAAACATATTTCTATTTAAATGAAAGTAACACAATTTAATTAATTTATTATATAATATTATATATTTATATATGTATTCATAGGCATATGTGTGCAACCATATGCTTATGGTACATATACCATAAGTAAGACACATTATTTAAATATTATAAATATCATTATTATAAAACATATAATTTATTCATACACTTATCCATATTCTTTTATAAAACACAATAGTGATATCTAAGGTGAAATATGCCACTATTATTCAAACATTTATTATTACTATTGCCATAGACATCTTATTATTATGGATATTATAAAACATATTAATACAATAAATTCTTCACTATTATTGATATTAAAACCAAATCAAATAATCTACTAATAAAATTGACCATACTATTAAGACAATTAGAGCCATCATACTCAAAACCTCATTCTCAATGAATGCCAAAGACAAGAAACCATCTTCAGGGTCCACAGAACCAACAAACTGAGAGAATAGAAAAATCCACACAAGGGAATAACTCAGGAACTCCCCACCTAAGGATAAAAGGATCAGAGGTAGAGTTCATTTTTGTGAAACCTGGTGATATCTCCATAACAACAACGATCAAGGATTTTGAGGGATCGCTCAGACCTATGAAGCCAAGTGGAGACGATACCCGGTACCTACAATCCTGCATCACCAAGAAGAGATACATATATACATATGGATATACATACAAATCAAATATATGCAAACAAATGACCAGGATCGATACATTGTATGGACCTCAATTAAGTGAGTAACTACAACTTTTTCCTGAGTCATGAAGACACATCAAACACTTATCCATAAAACATAAAACATCATGATAATGGTTAGATTAAAATCCTTGGGTTAGCTCCATAAAACATATAAAGATAGATGATTTTCTAATTTCATAAACATATAAATGATAACTATAAATGAGCATATTAATCATTTGATAAACATATCATCATCCAAAAAATATAAATGTAAATGTATAGTTCTAACCATCATAATAGAATGTCCAAATAAGAAATTCTAAGTATCACCATAGGAGAGGGTATTACAAGGAACACTCAAATATGAATGAACAATCTCTAACTTCTCTGCAAATGTAAACTTCTTATTGGAAAATGAACTTCTCTTTTGTTTAGCCATCACACATTCCTTGCAAATCATGTTAGTAGGCTTCATAATTTTAGGCAAATCCCTTACTGCAAGTGTAGTACTCACTTTCACAATGTTATCAAAATTTATATGACAAAACCTTCTCTGCCATAACCAACTGTCATCAATCTTAGTAATCAAACATTCCATCTCAGTAGGATTCAACTGACATACATTACCTCTAGTTCTAGATCTAGTTCCAATTAGATTTTCATCTTTATCCTTTATCACATAAGTTTTCTCAATAAACCAAACTTGATATCCCTTATCAACTAATTTTCCAACACTCAAGAGATTATGTTTCAAACCATCCACAAAATAAACATCATCAGTATTAGTCTTCACATCAAGAGTAATAGATCATATACCTTTAATCAAACAAGGTGCATTGTTTCCAACTCTAACAACTCCATCATAATTGTTAAACTTTATGAATTTTTTCATGTCTCTAGCCATATGATGTGAACAACCACTATCTATAATCCAATCAGCTTTCTTTTCAATTTGAGAAACTAGGGCTTTTTCTTACTTAACATATATTTTAGGATTTTCTTCTTTAATTGCTACAAATCCTATGTCATCATTATTCTCAATATCACTTTCACTTAGAGTTCTTTTTATACTGGCTTCAAGATCTTCATCATTAGCATAATAACATTCCTTAGATTTTCTAGGCTTGAAATTGTTTCTATACTTTTTGACTCTCTTAGGACATTTAGATGCAAAATGACCATATTCTTGACAAGTCGAACATTTAAAAATTTTCTTATCGTCCAGTTCTCTCTTCACAAGCAAGGCAATACCTTCTTCAATCTTTTTGTCTTCTTCATTTCTAGATCTGCTACTACTAGCATAAACTCCGCTCACACTTATGCTTCTTGACAAAGTAGGGAAAACACTAAGAGCACTCGATGCTGTCTCTATTCTAGACAAGTCTCATGATAACCTCAGGTTCATTTCTGCTACTTCCAATCTTCTAAGAAGAGTCTCTCTTGTAAAGTTTGAAGTAAAAGGTATAACTTGTTCAATCATCTGTGTTGTCTGCTTAAATACATGAGTCAATGTCCTTAGAATTTTCTATATCACTTCATTCTCTACCTTTGTTCCTCTACAAGATATTATGCCTACAACAATTTATGACATTCTACCAATATAGCTTCTAATAGATTCATCTTCCATCATTCTTATATCTTCAAATGCAAATATCCAATTATGTAATCTAACTTTCTTTGCATGTTCATCACCTTCAAAAGTAGAGTGTAAAGCTTTTTAAATTTCATGAGATGTTTTCAAACATTTTACCTAACTGTACTCATTCTCTAGAAGGGTTGTCAAAAGTGCTTCTCTAGCAAGTATGTTACATATGAATAGATCTCTCTCATCACTAGAACATGTTTCAAGATTATCCTCTTCAATAATAGTCTTCCCATTCTTTGTAATCAACCAATAACCTGGTCCTAAACATAGTAGATGTGTCTTCATCTTTTCTTTCCAACTGTCAAAATTCACTCAATCAAACTTAGGGCTTTCTTTCCTGAAATTTTCCATAGATCTCCTTAAGCTGTTAAACTTCTCTTTCAAGGACTTTCTGCTTTGATACCAATTTTTAGAAAGTAAAGTCCACCAAGATAACTAAGAAGGGGGGGCGGGTTGAATTAGTTATCTGATAATTATAACTTTTATCAACTCCAACAATATTTAACCATGTAAGCAATATAATTACCAACCATAGAAAGATATTCATACACAATAACACAATGACACAAGATATGTTGGCTAGGGAACCTCTTGATCATAGAGTAAACTCCAGTGGGAATGATGCCCACAAAAGATGCACTAATATGAATATTCCTGGTGAAAGGATGGACTCTATTAGGAGTCTTATGAAATACATTCAATAAATATGAATTCTTGTTAGGAGATTTTGAATCCTTGCTAAAATATTCTAACTTTGTTAAGAGTTATGGAAGACAGAAGGACCCACTGCCCAAATAGATTCAGGGTAAGATCATTGAACAAACTATCCAACTGATCTTTGTATTACTCAATATAATAATACTAAAAGATTACTGATCTCAACAATATTTTACCTCTTCTCCGACTGTGTCAAATTGCACTTACTACTACACTAGATCTCAATTTCAGATCTTTGTACCTCACATGTCTTCTTTCAAAAATTCACTTTCACAAGTTCATTAGCTCTTTTCTTCACTTCATGCATATATCATCATATCAAAATTCAACCATATTACAACAAGGAAAAACATTCCTTCCTTTATTCCACACTCTACTAATTATAAATGAGTCGGCATCCAATTATAAAATAAAAGTTTTCATAAGCTACATCAAAATTACACAAAACTATCAGCTTCTAATTATAATAATTCTTCACTCGTGCGACCTCAAAGTTTGCACTTTTTTTCACATCACTACCAATGTGTCTTCAACTTCCCTTTAACTGTGCAAAGCCAGATTCCATCGAGATATCATCCGATTTCCACAAACCGCTACTCAGGAACACTGCTTGAATACTGCTTCCAGCAAAATACTCATAAATTCGATGAATAGATGAATTACTGTCTGTACTCTTAACCATAAACATATAACATATCATAGAGTAAATCCTCAATATATCATAGCTCTATCTACAATATCCCATGTGCACTAATCCAAACAGTGTCTACTCTTCTGCAAATCTCCAGTAGATCACTATGTTGACATCAATGACAATCATAGTCCTGAATGTAACAACAAATGCTACAGAATGTGTTAGAATTTAATCTTTCCTTGGTATATATTTGTATTTAAAGGATAAACCAAGGTATCTTATTGTATTCATCCTCTATTCCAAGTGGGAGGACATGTCATATTTGTAATTTCCTTTATTAAGAAAAATAGATATTCTTCCTTATGAGGAATCCTACACTTGTCTCACACACTAGTGAAATGTTGCATACACAGAAATGGGAGTTACACTGTAACTCCTTTGTCTCATCTCTATTAAGAGATGGCTCTTCTCTCTCATTTTCTATGAGATTCTTCTTCTTCTTGAACATTGTATGAGCTTGGCTCTCACTCTCTCTCTCTTTCTCTCATTCTTAGGCATTTTTGCCACTTTCATTATATCACGGAGTTTTTTTTATGCTTTTCCCTCTTCAAAATATCATCTCTTTGTTTCATTGTGCTTTGGTGAATGCTCCTAGCTTTGTGATTATTCATGGTAAACTTTTTTTTCCTTGCTCATTGATTAAACAATTTTCTAATTCTATATTTTGTTATTATTATTTTAACATAGTATCAGAGCAGGTTGGTATAATCATGTATTGAGTGTACAGGTGAAGGAGCTACCATATCGTAGAGCACTCCAATATCAGAGACTCTTGAGAGAGTTCTTTGCTAGTCTTTTTACTAATCTAATTAGAAGAGAAAAATTAATTTTTTTTTGGGTTTGGCTAGTTTACCGCCAAACCCGATTTTTCTAGTGGTTCTCTATTGTTTTGGGTTGTGCAAGTTTAGATTCAATGCTATAAAAATTAATTCAATTTTTCTTAAAATCTTAATCTTACAATCAAATATTATATTATAAATCTTAATTTTATAATCAAAGTTTAATAAAAATATTATAATTTTAAAAGATTTTAAAGATTTAAAAGTTTATTCTTTATCATTGTTTCTAATTTCGGCCTCATGCATGTTTAGAATATTCTCTTTGCAATTATTGTTTCTAACTTATTTTCACTACATGCGTTTTCTATTCATTACATGTGTTATTTCCTTGCATTGCACTATTCTCATTTAATAATATCTCTGTTATATTCGTTTCATATCTCTGTCATCTTTAAGTTTTTTTGTGATTTTCCTTGCAGGCGAGATCTATCTAACATTCCTTAAAATTTGTTAGAAATCATTTTTTTCTTGCTGGTTTAAACTTTACCTATTTGGTTTCATGCCTTTTACATTTGTTGTTATCATCTTTGCATGTATGCATTTTTTGAAGATTCAAGCCTTTGAAAATAGATCTGCATAGCACTTTCCTCTCAAGACTTTGTAGTAGTGCTATAGTGCTTTGAAGTTTTTCCTCATACTACGAGGAATCAAATATGATAGCTTTGTTTGTTTATCATCCAGGTCCTGATGCAACACAACTTTCATTCGAGTAATCTGTGTTTAATCTGTTGTAATAATTATTAAGTTTTAGCATTTTTTTTTAGCGCAAGGAGTACATTTGCTTGCGAAATCAAGAGGATTTTTTGTCGGAGCTCTATTTTAGTAGGATGTTTTGGGATCCCATGACGAGCAAGTTGTTCTTGTGTTTCCAGCCAACTCAAGCAACTTAGCAACAAGGTATTCAAGTAGAAACCGGCACACCTGCTCCAACTCGCTCGACATATTTTCTGGCTTTGAGAAACTTGGCAATACATCCAATAGGAAACTGAAGATCCTACCAATTAGTTGTTTTTTTTTCTCTAGTATTCTTAGTTTCTTATATATGCCGGATCTTAATATAATACGTTTCCTTTTTCAGTTGCTCATACTAACATTTTTTGTATGTGTTTTCATTCTGTAGTGCATGCACTCATTTTAAAAAATATAATGGGTTTTATTAACTTGAGATAATTTTTTCTCTATGTTCCGCCAGCCTTGCATGTGCAAGGGTTCTACCGATATCCTTCAACGGTGGCATTTTTTTGTTCTCATTCTGCCCGATTCCCAGACACTGCTTCCGATTTCATTCATCTCCACAGTGTCTTTTATTTATTTTTTGTTTGTTTCTCTACTTTCAATTGCATGCATGTTGTTTTAGTAGTCGATAGTTCTTTTGCATTCCGATCTTGTTATTTTTTGGATTTGCATTTGTCCTGTTCAGTGGTGCTCGATAAAGTGGAATGGATATAGATTTGCATGAGTACAACACGGCAGATGAGCATGGTGAATGCTTTGAAATCCTTTCATTCTTTTATTATCCCTGGTGCAGTGAGCGTGGAAGTCTCCTCTTTCTTCTCATCGTGCTAACTAGTAGTAATGTTTGTTTCATTTTTGTTGCTGTGTGGTTTGACCTCAAGACAGATTTTGTGGACATAATCTTATCAAGAACACGTCAGCTTTCACCATCGGTGGTGCATAAGGGCATTGCTATCTCCCACCTACACCAATTTCACATGCGCATGGTCAATTTCACTCAACAGATTTTTCATGACAAGCTTTCCGCTTTGGTAGATGTTTTCCCTCCTCGATGTCGTGCCTTTTTTATGAGATCTACTATTCGTTTTATATGTCTTAGATCTTTTTTGCATGCAATCTCCTTTTTTTGTGTGTCTGCAGCTCTATCGTGTCTGTGGGTCTCACATCATATTTGATATCGTCGTTATTAATTTTGTGTGTGATCCTCTTTAGATCACACGACCTTGGATGGTTATTTAGTCCCTTTCTTCAGTTGCATAAACGTAGTTATATTTGCAATTTTCTATCTTTAACTATTTCAGCTTGTTCATCTTTAGTTTTGGATGGTTATTCATTGCAATTCATAGTTTCGTTCTGCTTCATTTCTTTTGCTTTTTTGATTCATCATATCTTGTCTTCTTGTGGAGTCTATCTATCATAAGTTTTATAGAGGGTGTTTCTGATTGCGAGTTTTTTTGGGGGGGGATAGAAGAGTGTTCATTCTGATAGCAGAGAACTACTATCTGAATATGCACATTTCCCATAGTCTCATATCACTGTAAGGAGGATAATGAAAGTTGTTCATTCTTAAGATATCCCTCATCACTATTCATGACAGAGGCTTTTGAATCTTCTTTTGTTTTAAGTGTCGTACATGCCCATTTGGTGGATGTACCAGGTCTCTAGTTTTTTTTTTTAGTGACCGTTCCTTGTTATCTTTGTTTGAGCTTTTTTAAGCACTTTATATGTGATCAGATCTGAGCTTTCATGTGATACAGTTATTTGGCATTATCTAGAACATTCAAATATGACATAATCTGCATAGTAGCCTCATATGTAAGTTCTAAAATGTAAACCAGTTGCTAGAACTTTGATTAGCGAGTTTGGTAACGTTTATATTCATTCCTAATAATGAGATTCATTTCTTTTACATTAAAATAGATTCATTCAGATAATGTGTGCTACTGTCTGCATTAAGTAAATCTATATTATCGTTTCATCTAATATTAACATTTGCCTTTAGTATACTATAACATTTTTTTTGGTCTATTTTTTAATTTGTTTTTTTGCTAGTAACATCATTAATTATTAGCATTAATTCTGAATAATCTTTAAATTCATTCTTCCCCAAAAGGCCATTATAGCATCCTATTTGGCGTATTTGTGGTTTGTTTGCAATTAAAAACTGTCTCAGATGTATCTTTTTATTCTTACCCGGTTATATTTTTTTTCCTAATGTTTCTTTGCAGGTCTGACCTTTTCTAACTCTGTTAGTATTTTTTTAAACTCTGTTAGTATTTCAGTTTTCAAATGCTTGCTTTACCTAATTTAAATTTGTTTTTAAAAATATATATATCTTTCTCTTCATTTTCATTTGTAAGTTTGTTTCATCATGTCTACGTCAATGCCGAAATTTAAACTCACGAGTTCCAATTATACTATTTGGAAGTCACACATGTCTGATTTTCTAAAATCTCAACACCTTTTGGATATTGTTGTCTTCACCAATTTTGAAACTGACATCCACCACTCCTCAGGCTGACTAGGATTCCTAACAGTTGAAAGATGAAGAAGCATTTAGTCTAATTGGATTCTCTTTAAATCTAATTTTCTATTATCTTATCCTAGATTGTACTGTAGCTCATCAGGCTTGGAATGTCTTGGAGAACACATTTCAAACTTATGAGAAACATGTTCCCCTTATTAATTAAGCAAATCAAAACTCTACTCCGCACTATGACATTATAGATAACATTTTATAGGTTGATGATGTTTCTTATACTTATTCTACTTTAGAACAAGAAGATGCAATCATTGATACTCCTAATGATTTTTTTCCTTCTAGTAGTAACAATAATGATGATGATGATGGTAATAATATTACTCCTCCTTGCTCTCATGTCGATGGTATGTTTAACCAATAAGAGGAAATTATATCTAATTTTCTTGATGTTACTTTACAAGATATGTTTATCACTCAAGATGAAATTCATGATGATAGTACTAATCCTATGATTGTTGTAGAGGTTAATAATAATGATGCTTATATTAACTCTCCTATTGATGCTTCATATTATGATAAATACACTACAGATTTGGTTTATGTAACTGAAAATTGCACTTATGATTCTATGACCCATGTTTCACAATATGATTTTTTTCAAAGTGTTACTGATTCAAAACTAGGTGATCCCAATGATGGGCACTCTACTAGTGATTTTTTCTTTTTTGTAGGCTCAAGTGTTGATTATGCTCCACCTATCATTTATACTAGAAATAAGTATACAAAATGCATAAATACATCTCAAGAATTTCAATGATCTCTTAAAGATTTGGGCTCCCCTCAACATGCTATTCACTTTGTCAAAAGTCCTATGTACCATTCAAGCTCCAAAGCTTCTCTTGAAGACATGCAAGATGATCAAGCCAAAGACATCCTAGTGAAGACTCTTTCAAAAGAAACATCTCAAATTCATTGTAAAAATTTGGGTTTGATACCTATCGATGTAATTACCCCAAGTAAAGATTAAAGGGGGGTGTCAGAATTTAATATTTCCTTGGTATATATTTGTATTTAAAAGATAAACCAATGTATCCTATTGTATTCATCCTCTAGTCCAAGTGGGAGGACATGTCATATCCGTAATTTCTTTTATTAAGGAAAATAGATATTCCTCCTTATGAGGAATACTACACTTGTCTCACACACTAGTGAAATGTGGCATACACAGAAATGGAAGTTACACTGTAACTCCTTTCTCTCATCTCTATTAAGAGATGGCTCTTCTCTCACATTTTCTATGAGATTCTTCTTTTTCTTGAACATTGTATGAGATTGGCTCTCACTCTCTCTCATTCTTAGACTTTTTTGCCACTTTCATTATATCACAGGGTTTTTTTAATGCTTTTCCCCCTTCAAAATATCATCTCCTTGTTTCATTGTGCTTTGGTGAATTCTCCTAGCTTTGTGATTATTCATGGTAAACTTTCTTTTCCTTGCTCATTGATTAAACAATTTCCTAACTCTATATTTTGTTATTATTATTTTAATAGAATGTTTGTTCTTGTTTGAGAAAAGTCTGTTCCTTTTGGAGCTAAGTGGATCTTGTGTGTCTGAATCTAGATCTTTATTTGAAGATGCCTCCAAGGAGAAATTGTGAGATCTCATATGAAGAAGAAGCTGCTGGAGAATTCAGCCTTGATGATTTTAGGGCTTTGCAGAAATAAGTTTAAGATCTACAAGAGGAGTTGAAGAAGAAAAAGAAGCCTACCTTGAAAGAGGATAGTGATGATGAATTTGTGGAAGAAGATCATTTTGAAGAAGCTGTAGAAGAAGCTAGAGATCTAGAGGAGAATAGAATTCTGAAAGCTATGTCTAAGATTGGGAAAAGACCTAAGATTGAAGTTTTGACATTTGCTGGAAGCCTTAGGCCTGAAGAGTTGATTGATTGGATTAATGAAATGGATGAGTACTTTGAGTATGAAGAAATAGAAGATCCTGATACAGTTAGATTTGCAAATACTAAGATGAAGGGTCATGTTAATATTTGGTGGAGAGAAGTTCAGTTGGAAAGAGGTAGAAGAGGAAAAGAAAATATTACTAAGTAGAACCAAATGGTTGACAAGATGAAGAAGCAATTCATTCTAGTGGATTATGAATTGGACATGTTCAAGAAGATGCAAGCTTTGAAGTAGACTAACAAATTGGTACAGGAGTATACCGAGGAGTTTTATAGAATCCTGATTAGGACTGGTCATTCAGAAGCTGATAAAGAAAAGGTTGCTAGGTATGTCTATGGTTTGAGACCTAGTATTCAAGAACTACTTACTGTTCGGATGACAAAAATTGGTGATTCTTATTAGATGGCATTAAAGATTGAAGAGAAGTTGAATAAGAAGTTTGAAGGTAGAAAAAATAATAAGAATAAAGGTGGTAATACTGGTGAGACAGTTGCTGAAGGTAATATGATGGAGAATCCTAAAGCTGATGTGGAATCTAGCAATAGTCAAGGCACTAAGAACTTCAATAGTGGATAGAGAGGAAGGTAGAAGAGTGAGTTCATTGGTACTTGCTATAACTATGGTGAAGCTGGTCATAGAATGTCCCTAAGAAGGGTGAATGCCTTGTCACTAGAAGGTTTGCTACATGTGTTCCTGAACCGGTACAAAGAAAGAATTTTTTTAGAACCAGATGTAAGTGCAAGGATAAGGTATGTAATGTCATAGTTGATGGTGGTAGTTTTGAGAACTTTTTTTTAGAAGAAATGGTTAGTAAGTTGAATTTGGAAAGAAGGAAGCATCCTAATCTTTATTAGATTAGTTGGATACAAGATGTTTCTAAGGTTAGAGTTGAAGAGAAATGCATGGTTAATTTCTAGATTGGATCTTACCAGGATGAGATATTGTGTGATGTGTTGGCTATGGATACTTGTCATCTGTTTCTCAGTAGACCTTGGCAGTTTGATAGAAATGTGTTGTTTGATGGTCGTGCTAACACTTATGTGGTTAGGTATGAAGGATTTTGGCATAATCTGATACCTTTACAAGAAGTTGGGACTAAGGGATGTGGAGTCATCAAGTGTTGTCCATGTGACAAACCTCAAGAACAAAAGGTGGAGAAACTTGTTTCTATAAAGTATAAGGAGGATGAGATACCTGAAGATTTTGTTGAGATTAAGAGGTAGATGGTCTTTCTAGTAGAGATGGTACAAAAAATGATGACATTTGTGACACAGAGAGATGTAGATGATACGAAGTTGATTAATGATTCTGAAGAGGATGAACCTTACCAAGCCATTGCTGTGATCGGTAGTGGTCAGAGTCAGTTGCTATCTATTGCCGACCGAAAAGATAAGAAAACTGGGAAGTAGAAGAATTTACTGCAAGAAGAAATGAATGAAGTGAAGAATACTTGGAATGAAGGACAAGAGGAGATATGGGTGAAGAATAGATTTGGCATACCTATTCTAATTCCCTTGAGATGTTCCTGAGTTCCTTATCAGAAAATCTTTCTTACTTGGGGTGTCTGATGTAGCAGCATCCTAGGATTCTTGGAAATCCTATATCAACCAAAAAAATGTTTGTCTTTGAAGGTAGATTGTTGGTTTTGATCTTGGTTTGGTGGAGTACTACTTTCTTGGTTTGGGAGATGGGTTGCTTAGTTTCTATGGTTACCGGGTTTGCTTAGTTCCTTAAGAATGCTTGGTGACTGAAGGTGTCAGTCCTCCTAGTGCTCGATGATAACTATGTTTCTTGGTCATCTGTGGCATAGTTGGTTGAATGGAGCTCGGTTATTTCCTCTGTTGCTCATTATTCTTTCTTACTGACTGGATTTTCTTGGATGAATCGGCTTGAATGACTAGTGCATTTAATCTGGGTCGCACTCCTCATGTTATGGATTGACCGTTGGATGTGTGGGGACCTAGATCTAGAGTGTTGCACTCTTGTATGTAGATCTGATGACCGTTGGGTCCATCTTTGAGAGTTTATTTATTTTGTAAGGCTATGTGGGAGCCGACTGATGTTTTAGCATTTAATATTTATATATCTTGTAGAGCTGACTTGTGGCTGGCATTTTAGTACTTAAGTAGATTCTTTGAAAGTTTTTTGGGGCATTAGTTAGTAGTGGGAGTTAGTAGCCTATGATCTTAGGGATAGGAAGATTTCTTGGAAGTTTGAGTACAATTTTAGATCTTTCTTGGGCACCTACTAGCGTTTTGTGTGTTGCAGACCTAGGTTAACTAGATGCAGATGTTGTAGGAAGGATTTGGATCCTATGAGATCTTGTAGACTAATATCTGCTCTATATCTAGCCATAACTAGGAAGGCCTTACACCCTGACACATTGCATGTAATCGGTGGTTTGATGAATAAAGATTTTCATTTTATCTGAGATCTGGTGTTGTTATTGTGCATTTTCACTACATATTGGTTTGGCAAAAAGGTTGGTCAGTCCTTCATTGGATTTCCCAACCTTGACTGCATCATATCTAAGGAATGTCACTATGCTAATAATGAATAATTTGAGGCTAGTATTAAAAAATGCTTAAGTGAAAGTGTTAATGGGACTAATGATATAGGATTTATAGCAATAAAAGAATAAAACTTTGAAACTAAAGTTAGAGAGGAAAAAGCTTTAGTTTCTCAAGTAGAAAAGAAAATTGATTGGATTATAGATAGTGGTTGTTCACATCATATGACTGGAGATATGAATAAGTTTATAAATTTCAACAACTATGATGGAGGAATTGTTAGAGTTGGAAACAATCCACCTTGCTTGATAAAAGGAATAGGATTTGTTACTCTTCATGGAAAGAATAACACTGATGATGTTTATTTTGTGGATGAATTGAAACATAATCTTTTGAGTGTTGGATAGTTAGTTGATAAAGGATATCAAGTTTGGTTTACTGAAAAAACCTGTGTGATCAAGGATAAGGATGGTAATTTGATTAGAATTGGATCAAGAACTAGAGGTAATGTATTTCAGCTAAATCTTGTTGAGATGACATGTTTGATTACTAAAATTGATGACAGTTGGTTATGGCATAGAAGTTTTTATCACATAAACTTTGATAACATTGTAAAAATAAGTACTACATTTGCAATAAGAGAGTTTCCTAAGATTATGAAACCTACTAACATGATTTGCAAAGAATGTGTTATGGCTAAGTAGAAGAGAAGTTCATTTCCTAGTAAGAAGTTCACAACAACAACAAAATTGGAAATTGTTCATACAGATTTGAGCAGTCCCCCAAGGACTAGAGGATTCTATGGTGAAAGGTATTTTATGATTTTCATTGATGATTTTACTAGAATGATATGGGTAGCATTTCTTAAAGAAAAATCTAAAGCATTTGATAAGTTTAAATTGATTAAGAACAAAGTTGAGAATTAATCTCAATTGAAGATTAAATGCTTGAGATGTAATAGAGGTGGAGAATTTACTTCAAAGGAATTTTATATCTTTTGTGAAGAAAATGGAATTAAGAGATAGCTTCAAGACCCTAGAATACCTAAACAAAATGGTATTACAAAAAGAAGGAACATATCAGTAACTGAAGTAGCAAGAGCTATGTTATTTGAAAATGATTTGGCAAAGAAATTTTGGAGAGAAGCAATGAATACAATAGAATATAACATAAATAGAGTACAAATTAGAGGAGACACAAACAAGACACCTTATGAATTATCATTTGGACATGCACCATCAGTTAAGTATTTCAAAAAAATTTGAAGTAAGTGTTATATTAAAAGAGATGATGACATTGGTAAGTTTGATCCCAGAAGTGATGAAGGCATATTTTTTGGTTATTCATTGAAAAGAAAAGCTTATAGATGTTTCAATAAAAGAACTAAGACTATTGTTGAGAGCACAAATGTTAAGATTGATGAGAAGTTCAAAATTCAGGAAAGAATGCTTGATTATTAATCAGGTGAAGAAGTTCATCCTAGAATTAATCAAGAAAATATTGAATTGTTTTATGAAACTGATAGTGATTTTTTGAATGAGATCTTCATTGAGGAGATAAAAGAATAAACTAGACCAGAACACATATTTGAAGTAAGAACTAAGACAATGACACCTAACAAGAATCTAGCAAGAGATCACCCCATTGATCAGATTATTGGAAGCATAGAAAAATGAGTTATGAAAAGAAATAAGGTACACGAAGAACTATGTTTGATTTCTCAAATTAAACCTAAAACTATTGATGAAGCTTGTAAAGATGAATGTTGGATTCAAGCAATGAAGGAAGAACTAGATCAAATTGAAAAGAACAAGACTTGGGACTTAGTCCCTAGACCTAAAGATAAAAATGTTATAGGAACTAAATGGGTATTCAAGAATAAGATGAATGAAAAAGGAGAAGTTCTAAGGAACAAAGCAATATTGACATGTAAAGGATACTCAAAGAAAGAAGGAATTGATTATGAAGAGAATTTTGCACTTGTTGCAAGAATCGAAGTGGTAAGAATGTTTTTGGCTACATTGAATAGCCTGAAGGTTTTCCCTTGACTCATGAAGAAGATATGGTATGTAAACTAAACAAATCTTTATATGGACTAAAACAAGTACCTAGAAGATGGTATGCAAGACTGGATAAATATTTGATAAAATTGGGAATAGCTAGCTTATTGATTTTAGTTATATTTGTTGATGATATTATCTTTGGAGGAGAAGATGAAGCTAGTGATAAATTTGTGGATGAAATGAAGATATAATTTGAGATGAGCATGATTGGTAAAATGAAATATTTCTTAGGACTATAGATAGCACAAAATAGTGATGGTATTTTCTTATGTCAATAAAATTACTTTAAAGACTTGTTGAAGAGATTTGGAATGGAAAATTGTAAGCCGGTTGGAACACCTATGTTAACTAGTCATAAGTTATCTAGCACAGATGAAACTCCTGTAGTTGAACAAAAGAAGTACATATCCATGATTGGAGGATTGCAATATTTAACTCATACAAAACTAGACATATCACATACAGTTGGAATTGTTGCAAGGTTTCAAGCTGATCCTAAAGAGTCACATTATGAAGCAGTAAAAAAAATATTTAGATATTTGAAAGGCACAATTGACTATGTGTTATGGTATGATAAATCAAATGACTCTACCCTATGTGCATATACAGATGTAGATTGGGGAAGTAGTGTTGATGAGAAGAAAAGTACAAGTGGTGGAACATTTTTTCTTGGAGGAAGATTGGTTTCTTAGTTAAGTAGGAAACAAAATTGTATTTCATAGAGTACAACAGAAGTGAAATATGTAGCAAAAAAAAACAATTGTAATCATATAATATGGATGAAAAAAATGTTGAAGGATATTGGAATCAAGTTTGATGAGTCTATTATCTTACACTGTGATAACACTAGTATAGTAAGTATATTGAAGAATCCTATGTTGCATTCTAAGACAAAGCATATATAAATCAAGTATCATGTTGTAAGAGAGAAAGTTGTAGAGAAAGAAGTCAGACTTGAGTATGTAAGTACAAAAGAGTAGATTGCATATATATTCACAAATCCCTTACCTAAAGATACATTTGAGTATTTGAGAGGTATGCTTGAGGTTATGCCCCAACCTACTTTTGAGAAGTGATACAAATAGTTGCATTAGTCCAGTGGTATGTGAGCTCTATATTTTTTGGATTGTATGTTGGTACTTCCTCTATGGGGGAGTATGTGTGTTTTTGACATGAGTCATAAAGGACTCTCATGAAAGTATCTTTTTGAATAGTATCTTTTGACATTGATATGGATTGACATAATGATGCTTTCTTTGTCATTGATTTCAATGGGGGAGAAGAATACAATATAAAATGAAAAACCTAGATGTTTTGATTGATGAAGAGGATTTGAAGATATTTTCATAGCATTAGTGTTGCAGTTTGGTATTCATGAAACTTGGATGTTTTTCATCTATGTTGCCATCAATGCCAATGTGGGAGATTGTTAGGAATGAATGCTGAATATGTCCTATGGGGGAGTATTCAAAGGCATTCTGTAGCAGTTGTATATTGCATTCCTGACTGTGATTTTCATTGAGGTCAACATAGTGATCTACTAGAGATTAGCAGAGAAGCAGATAGTATTTGAATTAGTGCACATGTGTTAGAATAACTAAGAGGGGGGTAAATCAGTTATCCACAGTCCCAAATCAAAATGTATAATCCAAAAAAATTATCTCAAACTTCTATAGCTTGGTAACATAAAATAGTATTCTATTTGTGCATTTGCTGATTACAAGTCAATAGCATATAGTGATTACCAATCAAATTTAACATGCAATATGTAAAGTATGACAAAAAACAATCATCACAATGAACACATAACACAAGAGATTTAACATGGAAACCCTACTAAGGGAAAAACCACCTGGGACCGGCAACCCAAAAATTGTTCACTCTTCTGAAGTGAGGTCAGTGAAGACCCAACCCTATTAAAGGTTACAAACACACTGTGAGGTGTGACCTTGTTAGAGGATTTTAGACCAACCATTAGCGTCCAACCAGCATTCACTATGGGGTTGATAGGATAATAATGCTTATTCTATGAATGATACATAAAAGACTTTCCTAGTCCACTCGGTTAAGAGATTTGATAGTATAGAATGGTTAGAATGTAGCAGTAGGTGATCTACCTTAATACAACTTCAATTGCAAATATACAGATCAATATTAAGCTCATTCAAATCCTATGATCAATGTATCAATTTTGTATCAACAATAATCAATGACTTACTATTGCTTAGTAATAGCTTTCTGATGCTCAATGACCTCTATAGTTTGGTTCTCTCTAACCAGTTTGATTAGGCATGCATGAAGCTTGTTCACATGATATCTTTGTAGTTATCTTCTTTCTGGCATATTTTTCATTATGAAACCCTAACTTCTCTTAAATAGACATGTAAATCATTTTCTTCTCCTCCATTAGATTTTTCCACTTATACTCCTTTGTTGATTTTTTCACTTAAGCCTTCCTTGGCTATTGTGTCAATAACACATTTGATTTCAATCCTTTAGATCTTCCTTGAATTTTTTTAGTTGTCGATCTTCGTAACAAACTTTATCTCCAACCTCAATGTCATGCACATTCCCACTCATCAATCCTTATTGGCTAAACTGATCATTTGTTTCCTTTTGTCATTCACGGTTAACAAAGAAATGTGTTGGTGAACACAAGCTTAGTTTACACTATGCTCGGTATACACTACACTTCTCAGTGTATACTATAATACTTCATCAACCAACCACACTGCTTTGTGTCTTTCAGCTCTTTTCCTCATCGTAGATGAATGCAACATAATCAAGTCAATAACATAAGGTCATAGACTCATCAATAAGTTACCCAATGTATTCTTTATCCTCATCTATCATATACATTCTTCTCATGCAGATATTTCTGTTCTTTATCTCTTTTTCCCCTTTCTACATATGTTTCGGTATAGTAACTCACAAGATAAGTACTGTCAAACTAATTGACATCAATGAAAACATATTACTGATTCAATCATCTTACATATCTAATCAGCAACTTAGTGGTCTATGATCATAGATCTTCAATTAGGTTCTAAATCAGTTGTAGTTCATCAATCTCTCCCTTTGCCATTGATGGAAACACAAAATATGAAATATTTCAAACACATACCAAACATATATTCTACAACTCTGTAGACAAACTCTGTAGCTCGGTAAGCTCTACTAGCTTAGATTTTAATGTGTTTAATTACTATGTTACAATAGTTCATCATATGTAGACAATCTTCTGCAAATTGATCTTTTTAGCTCCTTTTGTTCTATGTGTTCTTTACAACAAATCTTCAATGCTCTCCCTTACTTCTTTTTATGTTCTCTCCCTTTTATAGATGTTTTAGTGTTCTCATCAGTGCATATTATTTCATATTATTTATCTATCCCTTTGAAAACAATGTCAAAGAAACAAATAAACATACAACTCTGTAGTAGCCATGTAACTCTCTGTTTGTCCGGTGTATTCTGTATCTTTGTATGCTGATTATGCAAATTTGTTCCAATTTTTCATCTTTTCACAACTTTAGACAAGATCCAAAGTGTGAACTATGCTGCATCAAAATGAATAATCTGCTGATAAGATTAGGCTAATGCAACATCCAGATCACATTAGTGACTGGTAGACAGGGGACGGAGCCCAAGTCTAGTCCTCAAATATTAAAATGTATCTTTCGGTAGAGGCTTTGTAAATATGTCTGCAAGTTGTTCTTTTGATGTAACAAATTCAAACTTCACTTACTTCTCCTGTACTTATTCTCTTAAGTAGTGATACTTAATAGATATATGCTTAATTTTAGAGTGCATCACTATATTCTTTGAAATTTTTATTGCATTGGTGTTGTCACAATATATAATCATCGGATCAGTGATTACCTCATTCATACCTTCCAACACTTGCTTAATATATGCAATGATTGAATAGTTTGTAGCAGCAACAACATACTCTGCTTTGGCAATAGACTGAGAAATGCAAGCCTTCTTTTTACTTTTCCATGTAACAAGTCTTTCACCAAAGAAAAATGCTCCTCTAGTGGTACTTTTTATGTCATCCACATTTCTAGCCCAGTCTTCATCAGTGTAGACTTTAAGTTCAAATTTTCCTTCCTTTCAATACCATAGCCCATAATCTTTTGTTTTCTTCAGGTATCTCAAGATTCTCTTTGTAGCAACCATGTGTGATGTTGGCAATTTGGCTGAAGTAAGTACATAGATGTTGTCATTATGGAAACATATGATCCACATGAAGATCGCACACATTAGAGAGCAAGTATAGTAGAGTGCACTGAAAATTTGTCTTAGTGTAAGACAATGTTTTCACCAGCGCACCAGGATACAATTTTTGTTTGCGCCATTGACTGGAGTAAGTTCAATGCTTGCGTACTTGAACATAGAATCTATGATGACTAATGATGACCCATCTCAGAGCACAAGTCAGTACATCATGTATGGAGTTAGTTATAATAGTTTTATCGAAGATAGCGTTAAGCCATCAGGATAAAATATGAAGGCAAAATTGATAAAGAGTTAAGGGATTATTTTGTTTATCAAAATAATGACTCAACAATATAAAGGGATGACATCCTAGATGTTAAATCTTGGATAAAGATATATGGAAGCTAACCATGTAAAGTTATTATCCTTAATAACATGTATATATGTAATATGTAATTGTAAGAAGAAGAAGAAGAAGAGAAATATGGTAATATTGTAATGATATGATGCGAATGTAAGAGAAGCGAAAAGATATTGATGCAAGCAGCATAAGGTTATATACCTTAATCCATTTTTGTAATCAGTATACATTGTACATTACTTGTTTGGGCAGTGGTCTCATCTAGTAATCATATTTTGTATTGACAACTCCTAACAGGGTTGAGGCTTCTAACAAGGCCTATAGTCCCTTAATCGGGACTGATACACTATATGCTTGTAATAGACTCCTAACAAGGTCAACATCCTTAACAAGATACTTTTGATGAGTGGATCTTTGTGGGTACCATCCCCACCAGGGTTTTCCCTTGGATAGGGTTTCTTCAAGAACATATCATGTGTTATGAGTTCTTTATTTCTATTGCTATGCATATTGTTTAGCTTCTTATGTTATGCATGTATAAAGATAATCTGTTATATCTATAATTAGAAAAAAGATAAAGTTTGTAGAATACTAATTCACCCCATCCTCTCAGTATTCCCTATTTCTAACAATTGGTATCAGAACATAGTTACTCAGAGAAGAATCATTCAAGGAAAGCCTAGTAGCTTGAGTAAGATCTCTATGGATATGGATCAACTATAGAAAAATCTTGAAGAAGCTCTTGAAGAGATTGATATGGTTACTGATGAAAGGAACACTCTAAAAAGGAAATATGATGATGCAAATAACCTTATTGAGAAACTGAAAAATAAGGTAGAAGATCTGAAATCTGAAAAGGAATCCGAAATTCTTATTTAAGATTGTGATGACAATTTAGAAAAAGAAAATGTGATCCTTAAGAATGAACTGAAGATAAAAAATCTGAAGCTTAGTTTGAAAGATGGAAATGATAAAAATGAAGCAAATATGAGATCTGAGAATGAAAATTTGAAGATTGAGAATGAAGAATTAAAATCTAAACTTGGCAAAGTAACATCTGAATTTGAGAAAGTAAATTTGTAGCATACAAAACTTGAGAAATACAATAAGATTGTGAAAGGTGAATTGACTCAATCCAAACAACAACTTGAAAGGCTATATTCAAATAGTGAGAAGATCGATGAACAAGTATCTTATAGAAAACCATCCTATGATAAGACTGGACTTGGATTTAATATATTAAAAAAAAATGATGAAATCAAGGAACTAGATCTAAAAGAATCTAAAAGCATAGATAAGAAGAAGTCAGATGAGATCAACAAATCTGATGACACACCTAAAGGAGAAGAACCACCAAACCAAGAAGAATCACCCAAAGGTATGTAAAGAGAATTCAAAGGTAGATGTTTTGGTTGTAATACTATTGATCACATGAAGAGAGATTGCATAGGTGAACAATTTAAACCTCTTAATGGTTAGGAATACTAACAATGTAGATAAGAGAGCTACTGAAGATATGAACAAAAGAAATGAAGTAGTATGTTATAGATGCAACAAGATTGGACACATTGCTAGAAACTATAGATCACAAATCAATTAGCAAGGACCAAGATATGGAAATAATGGAATTGTTTGTCAGATATGTAACAAGATTGGACATACAGTAAGGTTTTGCAGAATGAACAATGGAGTTTTTCATGCTAACCCTAACCCTAGAAATCATGCAAGAAGAAATGAAGATGCAGGTAATAGATAGAAAGGTTGTTGTAGTAATGTAGAAGAAGTGAAGTTTGTTAAAGGCATAGATCAAGGAGACATATTCAACATTAAAGGTAATCAGAAAGGTGAAGTATCAAGTGGTAAGAATGAATAGTTACCTGACCTAACTCAAAGCACTTAATTTATGAAAATTGCAGTAGATTAGGAACTTAGAATTAGTGTAGAAGTATATTTTTGATGAATTAAGTCTTGTGCAGTTAATATAAAGTAGTTTATGATGTACTAATGCTATGGTTAAGAGCACAAAAGAAAATATTATGTTTTACAAGATCGCAAGAAGTTTTAAGTTTTCTAGGATAGCAGAAACAACTTTTTGGAAAGAAGCGGCAAAAGAATTGAATGCGATATCAAAGCTAAGTGAGATTAAAGTAATAAAAGGTTATGATCAATTTTATTTAATTATCAAAGTGAATTGAAGTGTTTAGGAGAGAAGAGAATACAGATTGGAAGCATTTTGCAGTGATTTGGTGAAAGATTTGAGTGCCGAATCTACGAAAGCCCTAAAATCATGAACTTGAGGTATTTATCTTGGCAGATCTTTGACTCGGTATAAGGAATTTAAAATAGTCATGGATGTATCCTTAATTCACAATGTCAGAGATAAGAACAAACCTAGAATGAAGAGGGAACCAGTAGAAACCTTGGAAGAAGATGATCCTAGGTTAGCATTATCATCCGTACCAGATGAAGTTTTGCATTTAGAAAATGTGAGAAGTTATCTTTGATGCAAGTTAGAAACCCTTAGTGATAGTGATTTTACCAATGAATATCAGAATATTTACAACCATGATATGTCATTGAAACAAGAATATGAACATTTGAAAGATAATGAGAGTGTTCGGTATGCTTTGAAGTATGAGTTTGACAATGAAGAATACACTAAGATTATTTTGAGCAGCATTCATAATGGGAAGTTTTGGCTAGAGGATAGAGTGATAGACATTATAGCTAACTTGATTCATGAAGTCATAGGTTTATCTAAAGTTGGTGCTATTCCTTTAAATGAGAAAAATAGTCATAGACAACACAGGTTAATCCTACAATGGCAGAGGAATTGTGATTAGAAAAATCAAACAAGATGATGTGAGATACCTATGCAAGATCCTAACCACTAAGTTTTGTGCAAATTCTAGAGAAGATGGTATGGTAGTTGGAATGGTGCATATTGCCTATTTAATGTGTGTTGACAAAGTACCAGTTGATATGTGTGAAATTCTAAAAATTCAATTGTTTGAAAACTTGGAGAAGATTAAGAAATCTAACTATGCACAATTTAGATTTTCATCCTTAATCACATACATGTTTTTCCACTCATTGAGAAGATTTTCATACACCATTGCAAATGATTGGAATGATGGACAAACTGCTATGGAAATGATAAATAAAGTATATTTGAGACATGTTATTGACAAAGTAAATGAGAGTGCTATGTTAGTAATGAAGATATTTTAGAACATGGTAACTAGCAGATCAAGAATTCCACAGTCACTTGTGAAGAAGTATAAAAATGATATATGTTTCATGGTTGACACTGACTTTACCTATATTGAAGTAGTGGAACCTAGAATTGAGTTCATAGACCCTCTTGGCTATGAGATATCTGAGGCTGAAATAGAAGAATATGTTGGCAGATTACTTAAATGTAAATTTGACACTCAGTGCAGCAGATTTGGAACTTTTGAAAAGAACTTCAACTCAGAAAAAGATAACTAAAGAGAAGAAATCTAAGAAGAGAGTTGACAGCACTATCAGAAGGATACTGAAAGATTCAAGAATCTCAGAACAAGAATTCTTAATAGAAAAATAGACAGAAGTAGCAATCACGCATATTGGATAGAAAGAAGTCTTGATTGTACCACCCTTTTCATCTAGTGCAGTACAACAAGAACCTACACAAGTCAAGGTGAAAGTAGAGGAGCCAGAAAAGGAATAAGTAACAACTAGATCCACTTCCTCCATAGCTAGCAAGAGAATGAAAGAAATTTCTATTGGACCAGGAAAGAGACATAAGACTTTAGCTCAACCAATACCAAGAGAAATTGCAGAAATAAAGGATGATGGCACTACAATTAAGAAGAAGGCATGGAAACTAAGAGTTGAGAGAGTGAATGAAGAAATCATACAAGATGAAAATTTCACTAAAATGAACAAGTACTATAAACTTTATGATTATTCAGAAAGACTAAATTTGGAGAATGCTATTGTGAAGCATATGGTTTTGGTAGACAAGAAATTTGATTCTATTCAAGGTCAAATACCTGATGAAGTTGTATACCAAACTTGTAAATAGAAAGCAAAGAGCAATTGAAGAAGACACTAATAACAGAAAGAATCTTGTGAAGAAGCTTTGTGATGTGAGAGATGATGAACACTTGAAGAAGATATTGAAGGCCTTAAGAACCCATTTGAGAACCAAAAGGAGAACCATTTTGATTATGGGAGGCAGATATGAAGAAGTTAATTCAGATATAGAGTAGGTAATAATCAAGGTCATGGCAGAAAATGTTGGAGAGCCATCGATTGCAGAAGAGCAAGTGATTGAAGCTGAACAAGAGGATATTCCCTCTCCTTCAGCTATTAACATTGAAGATGAAACTATGAATATAGAAGTTACTAAGGTCACTTTGGATACTAATGACAATGTATTCAAGAACTTAGCAAACATTGTTGACAATTCGGCTCTTGATGAACCAAATAGAACTGAAGAAGCAGAGAAGACTCAATCTATTAGTGAAGAAACTAAGGAGACTAAGATTCAAGCACCCATTCCTACCATAGAAGACATTAGTCTTACTCCTGAGACTGGAAAGAAGAAAGAAATTAGATCTTTGTTTGAAGATTTAGGAAAGGAAGTTGATGATGATGATCAGTTGGAACTGATCACTTCTTTGAATAAAATCATTAGCAAATCAAGAAAGTGAAGAATCTTGAAGGGAGTCTAAAGGACCTTATTGAGAAGTTACAAAGAATTGTAACTACACAAATCACAAAGGCAGACCCTTTGGAGAAAGATAAGAAGGTAATGAGAACTTTTGACAATGAATTCACTAACCTATCTGATATTGCAAAAGTGAGAACTCAAGCAGCTTATGAAGCTTAAATGCTTTTGAACATCAATTAGAATATCAGGAATGATATTAGCAGTCTTGATATTTGTATCAAGAACTTGAGGAAACATTTGGAGACAGGAAAATCATTGTACTTACAGTGTACAAAACCAAAGATTTTGACAACAGAAGAGGAACAGAAGATCAAGTTGAAGGAAGCTGAGATTCAGAATGAATGTAACCTTCTTTCTAGACCTAATGTGAAGGTATGTGATTCTGAAAAGAAAGTTCGAAAGCTTTATGATGAAATAAGAATATTGTAAGATGAGAGGAACAGAAAAATGAGGAGACTCACTCTTTTGAGAGAACACATCTCTATGAAGTTGAGCATCATTGAAGAGCAGTTAGAAGAATGTCTTACAGCTAAGACATCCTTTCAGAAATTCAAATTTGACAAACTCCAAGCTTGACAAATAGCAGCTTATGGACTGAGCACATTACTCAATGTGGCAGATTCCATCAAGAATTCATGGGAAAAGGAGATAGAAGATATGAAAGCTAATTTATCAGATTTTGTTGCAAGCCTACTAGCTTTGCAATAAGAAAATGAAGGTATAATATTTTTGGGATACAATTTTGTAATCCTCCCTACCTTATTTTGTCATTGTTATCAAAGGGGGAGAGATATTAGAGTAGAAAATTGATATATTTGATAAGGATTGATACTCTTAGGGGGATCATTGTATTAGAGTTTATATTTTGAGTAGTTATAAGGATAGTATACATATTCTATACTATTGCCACAATTTTGATTCAATTTTGAGATTTTGACTTGTCCACTTAGCCAGTTTTCTCATATGTTTCCACCAATGACAAAGGGGGAGATTTTTGGCAATTTGGATGAAGTGAGTACATAGATGTTGTCATTATGACAACATATGGTCCACATGAAGATCATACAGGTTAGAGAGAAAGTATAGTAGAGCGCATTGCAAATTTGTCTAAGTGTAAGACAATGTTTTCACCAGTGCACTAGGATACAGTTTTTGTTTACGACATTGACTGGAGTAAGTTCAATGCTTGTGCACTTGATCATAGACTCTATGATGACTAATGATGACCCATCTCAGAGTGCAAGTCAGTACAGAATGTATAGAGTTAGTTATGATAGTTTTACCGAAGATAGTGTTAAGCTGACAGGACAGAATATGAAGGCAGAATTGGTAAAGAGTTAAGGGATTATTTTGTTTATCAAAATAATGACTTAAAAATATAAAGGGATGAAATCCTAGATGTTAAATCTTGGATAAAGATATATGGAAGCCGACCATGTAAAGTTATTATCCTTAATAACTTGTATATATGTAATATGTAATTGTAAGAAGAAGAAGAAGAGAAATATGGTAATATTGTAATGATATGATGATAATGTAAGAGCAATGAAAAGCTATTGATGCAAGCAGCATAAGGTTATATACCTTAATCAATTTTTGTAATCAGTATACATTGTACATTACTTGTTTGGGCAGTGGGCTCATCTGGTATTCAGATTTTGTATTGACAACTCCTAACATGGTTGAGGCTTCTAACAAGGCCTATAGTCCCTTAATCAGGACTGATACACTATATGCTTGTAATAGACTCCGAATAGGGTCAACATCCTTAACAAGATACTTTTGATTAGTGGATCTTTGTGGGTACCATCCCCACTGGGGTTTTCCCTTGGCCAGGGTTTCCTTGAGAACATATCATGTGCTATGAGTTCTTTATTTCTATTGCTATGCATATTGTTTAGCTTCTTATGTTATTCATATATAAAGATAATCTGTTATATTCATAATTGAGAAAAAGATAAATTTTTTAGAATACTGATTCACCCCCCCTCTCAGTATTCCCATGTGATTCTCTGGGATTAGCGGAAAATCTTGCAACTATTCCAACAGTGTGTGCTATATCAGGCCTACCATGAACTAAATACATTAACTTACCAATCATGGATTGGTACAGTGTCTAGTTTACCTTGTTAGTTCCATCATCTTTACTCAGTTTACATCCAACAACCATCAGTGTTCCAATAGTATTATCATCTTCTATGCCAAATGTTTTCAGTACTTCCTTTATGTATTTGGATTATGTAATGAAAATACCATCATGCTGTCGAATCACTTGTAATCCTAGAAAGAACTTGATCTCTCCAAACATAGACATTTCAAATTCATTTCTCATTTTATCAGCAAATGACTTACATATGTGATCTTGTCCTCCAAATATTATGTCATCAACAAATATTTCAGCAATCAATATAATGTCATCAGAATCTCCTTTCATGTACAAATTTTTGTTTTCACTAGTTCTTACAAATCCAATACTTAGGAAATAAGTATGCAGCCTTTCATTCTAGGTTATTGGTGCTTGCTTTATACCATACATAGTTTTATGTAATCTATATACCATATCCTTGTTGTCTGGATCAACAAACCCTTATGGTTGTTCTATGTAGACTTCTTCTTCAAGTATTCCATTCAGAAAAGTAGATTTGACATCCATTTGGTAAACTTTGAATTTCCTATGTGTAGCATATGCAAGTAGCATTCTAACTCCTTCTAGTCTAGTAATAGGTGCAAATGTTTCACCATAATCAATTCCTTCCTCTTGTGCATATCCCTTGGATACTAACCTAGATTTGTTCCATGTTACCTCTCCATTTTCATTAAGTTTATTTTTGAATATCCACTTAGTACCGATAACATTATTATCTTTAGGTCTAGGTACTAAAGTCCAAGTTTTGTTTTTCTCTATTTTCTCTATCTTCTCTTTCATTGTATTAACCCATTCATCATTTTCTAATGCAACTTTTACATTTTTAGGCTCATATTCACAAACTAGACATCTACCTTATCTCATTTTGCTCATTGCCAGCATTCCAACTTGTCTTTCTCCAATGATTTGATTCTCAGGATGGTGTCTTTAAAAAATATTTCTAGTACTCATTCTCTTCTTTCTTGTTCATCATGTACAGGTTCATTTTCTTGCTCGGTAGGTCCTTCCTGCTCGTCAGTTTCTCTATTCTGTTCCTTGGTATTATTTTCCTGCTAACTGGTTGTCAGTGCCTGCAGCTTCGGTAGGTACTTTGGTTGTTCAATGTAAGTGAATCTACCATATTCTTCTAGTTCCTTTGTGCTTTCCTCTACATTCTTGTCATCAAACTCATCAACCCAAACATTAGCACTTTCTATCATTTTGTTAGTCACTTTGTTAAGATATTTGTATGATTTACTTTTAGTAGAATATCCTAAGAATATTCCTTCATCACCTTTTGAGTCAAACTTTCCATTTCTTTCATCTTTTAGAATAAAGAATTTACTTCCAAAAATCTTAAAATAACTTACGGTGGGTTTGTGTCCAACCCATAACTCATAGGGGTTCTTATTAGTGTCCTTCTTCAGTTGAACTCAGTTCAGAACATAAACAGCTATGCTAACAGCCTCCCTCTACTATGTCTGAGCAACATTCATTTCCAACATCAGTGTCTATGCATAGTCAACAATTGACCTATTCCTCCTTTTAGCTAGACCATTTTGTTGAGGTGTCCTAGGTGCAAAAATTTGTCTCTTTATTCCATGCTCATTACAAAATTAGTAAATTCATTAGAGATAAATTCACCTCCTCTATCAGATCTTAAGCATTTTAATTCTTTACTAGTCTCTTTCTCAACTTTTTCTTTATACCACTTGAACATTTTGAATGCCTCAAATTTTTCTTTTAAAAACATCACAGTCACTAATCTAGTATAGTCATAAAAAAAAAAGAATAAAGTATATGTCTCCATAATAACTTTGAGTTCTCATAGGACCACATAGATCGGTATGAACCAACTCAAGTATCTTCTTTGTTGAATAATCTTTTATTTTGAAACTAGACTTAGTCATCTTACCTTTCTAACATTCATGGCACATAACATGATTAGGTTTTGACAAGTTAGGCAGACCTCTAACTCTTTTCTTTTTACTGATCTTAATCATGTTATCAAAATTCACATGGCATAACCTTTTATGCCACAACCAAACATCTTCATTTTTCATCATCAAGCAAGAAGACTCATCATTATCAAGATAAAACAAATTACCTCTTGATTGTGCTCTAGTTCCAACTAGTCTTCCTCCATCATCAAATATTTTCACTTTCTTACTCTCAAAAGCAACTCGGTGACCTAAATTGTTCAATTGTGCCGCATGGAAAATTATAGTTCAGTCCTTCTACCCAATAAGAATTTTCACATTTTATTCTACCATTTATCATCAGGGATCCTTTACCTCTTACCATAGAGGATGTATCATTACCCATCTTAACAGATCCTCCATTGTATTGCTCAAGATGATTAAATTTATCATCATCACCAGTCATATGATGTGTATAGCCACTATCTATGATCCAAGTATCATTTTTATCTACTTTTGAAATTAGTGTTATTTCTAGATGTTTTTCTTCTTCCTCAGAATCATCTTTCATAGCAACAAATACAACTTCTTCATCATTATCAAAGTTAGAATCAAATTCATTTTCTTCTACTATGTAACATACCTTTTTGCCTTTGTCATTGTTTTCTTAGTTGTCTCTGTTGTAGTGTCGGTAGCTCCTATTGTCTCTTCTCCTATAGCTTCCTTCACCAGATCGATCTTTGGTTCTATCATCTTCCTTCTTGTGTGGACATCTAGCAACAATGTGACCAACCTCTTTACAATTAAAGCATGCTAAAGGTAACTTGCCTCTATATCCTCCTTTACCTTTAGGTAACCTTCTGGCCATAAGAGCTTCCAATTCATCAAGCTCATCATTAGTATTGCTATCATCATTATTATGTCTACTACTAGACTTATGAATCTTCAGAGAAGTCATGAAAGTGGATTCAACAGTTGGTACAACACTAGTATAATAGTTGTTCAGTTCAAATGTTGTTAGCTTTCCAATTAGATTATCAAGAGTGAGTGTACTGTTAGGTGCTAACCTATTTTCATGAATTGTAGCTATTCTAATTGCATAAATAGGCAATAAAGTTCTCATAATTTTGCTTACTGCAATGTCTTCATCAATAACTCCATTTGATGCTCTAATAGCATGTACTATGTCCTTTATTTTGTTTGTGTACTGCACAATGTTTTCACCTTCTTGTTGGCAATTTAGCTGAGGTATGTACATAGATGTTGTCATTATGGCAACATATGTTCCCTATGAAGATCGCATAAGTTGGAAAGTAAGTATGGAAGATCGCAGACTAAAATTGTTTAAGTATGAAACAATGTTTTTTACAGAGCACCCGATACAGTTTGTTTTGACAACGTTCACTAGAGCATGATCAGAGTTTGTGTATTTGATCATAGACTCTATGGTGTCTAAGGATACTCCATCTTAGTGTGCAAAAGAGTATGGACAGTACAGACAAAGTTATGATTGTTTTACCGATGACAGAGTATAGTCGACAGAGCAGTTTTGAAGACAAAACTAGTAAATTAATTAAGGGATTATTTTTCTTGTCAAAATAATGACTTAATATTATAAAGAGATGACATCCTAGATGTTTACTCTTGGATAAAGATATGCAAGCTAATAGGAGAAAGATATTATGTTTTTATCTTGTATAAATAAAGATGTACCAAACATAATTGAAAGGTAACTCATAGTATGTAACTTTTGATAGTTGTATATTGTGATAACAACAAAAGTTGTTGATGCAAAGCTCTAAGAAGTACCATATTGTAATAAGTAAACATTTGTATTACTTGTTTGGGTAGTGAGGTCATCTAGTAATTAGGTTTTGTATCTACAACTCCTAACAGGGTTGAGGCTTCTAACAAGGCCTATAGTCCCTTAACCATGACTGATACACTATATGATTGTAACAGGCTCCGAACAGGGTCAACATCCTTAACTAAATATCTTTTGATTAGTGGATCTTTGTGGGTACCATCCCCACTGGGGTTTTTCATTAGCTAGGGTTTCCTTGAGAACATATCATGTGTTATGAGTTCTTTTCATTTACTATTATGTATGTAATTTAGTTTCTTATGATTTAAAGTAATCTGTTATATCCATAAGTGGGAAAAAGTAAAAGTTTGTGAAATACTGATTCACCCCCCCCCCCCCCCCCCCCTCTTAGTATTCCTATTTCTAACAATTGGTATCAAAGCATAGGTACTTAGAGAAGAAACATTCAAGGAAAGCCTAGCAGCTTGAGTAAGATCTCTATGGATATGGATCAATTACAGAAGAATCTTGAAGAAGCTCTTGAGAAAATTGATATGCTTACTGATGAAAGAAATACTTTGAAAAGAAAGTATGATGATGCAAAGAATCTTATTGACAAATTAAAAGGTAAGATAAAAGATCTGAAATCTAAGAAGGAATCTGAAATTCTTGTTGAAGATTGTGATGATTTAGAAAAAGAAAATGTGATCCTTAAACATGAATTGAAGATAGCAAATCTGAAGCTTAGCTTGAAACATGGAAATGACAATTTGAGATCTGAGAATGAAAGTTGAAAGAATGAAAATGAAGATCTGAAATCTAAACTTGGCAAGGTAACATCTGAATTTGATAAAGTCAAATGCAGCATGATGAACTTGAGAAATACATCAAAATTGTGAAAGGTGGATTGACTCAATCCAAATAACAACTTGAGAGGCTATATTCAAATAGTGAAAAGATTGATAAGAAAGTATCTTATAGAAAACCATTCTATGACAAAACTGGTCTTGGATTTAACATATTGAAGATAGTTAGTGAAAGCAAGAAACTAGATCTGAATGAATGTGAAAGCAGTGAAGAAAAGAAGTTAGATGAGAACAAATCTAAAGATGCACCTAAGCAAGAAGAATCACCAAGCAAGAAGATGCACCAAAGCAAGAAGAATCACTGAAGCAAGAAGATACAACAAAGCAAGAAGAACCACCGAAGCAAGATGAATCATCCAAAGGTATGCAAAGAGAATTCAAAGGTAGATGTTTTTCTTGTAATACTATTGGTCATATGAAGAGAGATTGTATAGGTAAACAATTCAAACCTCTTAATGGTTATTGTTATAATTGTCATGGTTTTGGACATAGAGCTATTGAATATAGAAGATCTAAAGTTATTGAGAATAATTACAATAGTAGAATGCCTAGGAATACTAACAATGCAGATCAGAGATCAACTAAAGACATGAAAAGAGGAAATGGAATAGTATGTTTCAAATGTAACAAAATTGGACATAATGCTAGAAATTGCAGGACACAAATCAATCAACAAACACCTAGATATAGAACCAATGGAATCACTTGTCAGATATGTAACAAGATTGGACACACAACAAGATTTTGTAGAATGAACAATGGAGGTTATCATCATAACCCTAACCCTAGAAACTATGCAAGAAGGAATGAAAATGCAGGAAACAAAGAGAAAGGTTGTAGCAATGAAGATGAAGTAAAATTTGTTAAAGGCACAACTCAAGGAGGTATATTTAGCATTGAAGGTAATCAGGAAGGTAATGTATCTGATGGTAAGAATGAGTCTTTACCTAACCCTTCTTTAAGCACTTAAATTATGTAAATTTATGTAGTTTAGGAACTTAGAATTAGTATAGAATTAGATTTTGAATGAGTTAAGTTTTGCGCAGTTAGATGAAGGTTTGTTATGTTATACTAATGCTATGGTTAAGTGCGCAAAAAGAAATATTATGTTTTGTGAAGTCGCAAGAAGATTTATGGTTGCAAGTTTGCATAATCAACTTTTTGGCATTTTAGCGGTAAAATAATTGAATGCGATGTCACTTTGCATATGAAGATAATCAAACTAATCAATAAATATAACACAACATAAAGAGAACTCATAACACATGTTTTGTTCAAATGTATCTTGTTAGGGATGTTGTGACCTTGTTAGGAGTCAATTTACAATCATATAGTAGATTTGTCCTGGTTAAAGGACTTTAGGCCTTGTTAGAAGCCTTAACCCTGTTAGGAGTTACAAGTACAAAACCTGATCACCAAATGAGCTCACTACCTAAACAGGTAATACAAACTTACTGTCTGATTACAATAGTATCTGATTACAACTTTTCATACATAGCCTTTGCCACTATCACAATTTTATCACAACATTACAAGTTTACAAGTTACCAAAAAGGTACATTTCAACTACCTTTATACAATTTACAAACATAATTTTCTTTCCTATCGGCTTGCACATCATATTCACATCATAATTTTTCCTTTTATATCATTAAGACATTATTTTGCAAAATAATCCCTTAACCTTTTTACTAATTCTATCCTATTTTCTGCTCTATCGGCCTGCAAACTAACATCGGTAAACTTTGAATATCTTCGTCCATACTACTCCAAACTTTATGCGCACTGAGATGGGGTATCTTTAAACTCTGTAGATGCTTCAGTTAACTGCACAAACAAAAATATTATACTAGTGAATGTCACCAACAAAATCTTTCTCAAGTGCTCTATCAGGATCTCTAAATCCATACTTAGGCAAATTCATCTTGCGATCTCAAACCAAAGCTAGTAATGACATGCACTCTTAATAGTGATCATATGTTTCCATAATGACAACATCTATGCACCACATTAGCCAAATTGCCAATAGTGATAGCCTTGAGGAAGAAATAACATGAGCAATTAGTTGAAATTGATAATAGAATGAAGATACAGGAGGAGTAGATTTATGAATTTCTCATGGAAAGAAAAGAACTCCTTAAGAAAACAAAGAAGAATGAGATTTAAGCCAAAATTATAAGTCAAGATGTCCAAGGTTTAGACCATGAGTTGTTTGGTGACTTGGGTGCCTTAAGAAAACAAGCTGATGATAGTAAAGCAGATCCATAGAAAGATGAATTTGCTAGATCTGGCCATGTCCTTAGATAATTGCATCCATCAAAAATTAAGAGGAATAAGGAACTCAAAAATTCCCCTAAGGATGTCTCTGATAAGGGAAAATAAAAAATGGTTGGTGTAACTATTAATGAACCTAAAAAGGTTATCCCTCATAACACTATGTCTCAAGAAAATATGGAACTGGAGAGGGATAGAAAGGCTAAGGAAGATTTAGCTCTCCATCTTGAGAAGTTAGAATTGGAAGCTGTAGCTAATGAAATGAAAAAGAAGATAGCCTTCTTGCATGCAAATTTGAATTTGACTGCTAGTAGCTCAGCCCCTAATACTTCAAGAATAATTCCTTCTGGTCTACCTTGTAATGCAGTTTCTAACCCACAAGTTTTAAATGTCAAACAAAATATATCTATGCCTATTATGAACACAAACCCTACTTTCCAATTGACCAATAATCCAATTGGGAGTGTACCTTGCCAGCATATTGGAGGAACCCAAGTCCCACCTAATTTCCAGAGGAGGCCTATTCATTTAGACAGATATAGGCCCTTGTTCTTTGATGGCATCCCTAGTCCACCCAATGTTATTCTAAATGAAATCAGAGAAAAGATTCCTAAGTTCATTGAGAATGTAATACCTCTCCTATGGTGATACTTGGATTTTCTGATTTGGACATTCTATTATGATGGTTAGAACTATACATTTACATTTATGTTTTATGGATGATTATATGTTTATCAGATGATTGATATGCTCATTTATGGTTATATCATTTATATGTTTATGAGATTAGAAAACCATCTATTTTTATATGTTTTATGGATCTAACCCAAGGATTTGAATGTAACCATTATTATGATGTTCTATGTTTCATGGATATGTGTCTTACGTGTTTTCATGACTCAGGACGAAGTTGTAGCTACTCACTTAGTTGAGGTCCACATGATGTATTGATCCTAGTCATCTTCTTGCATATATTTGATTTGTATATCCATATGTATGTATCTCTTCTTGGTGATGTAGGATTGTAGGTACCGGGCATCATCTCCACCTGGCTTCATAGGTCTGAGCGATCCCTCAAAATCCTCAATCGGTTTTGTTGTTACAGAGATATCACCAAGTTCCATAGGAAGAAACTTCACCTTTGATCCTTTTATCCTTAGGTGGGAAGTGTCAAGTCAGTCCCTTGTGTGGATGTATTATGTGATCTCGTAATTGTTGGATTTGTGGATCTTGTAGCTAATTCTTGTCTTCATGGTATGTTCAATGTTGTTAGTATATTATTGATGTGAGTTATTATTGTTTAGAGGTATGACTTAGTAATTTATCATTATTAGAAGTTACTTATATATATATAGTGTCTTGTTGGGAATGAGTTAGTATGCTATCAAATCATGTGATTTTAATATCATTAATAACAAATAATTTTATGGTATTAAATTTCTAAGGCAATATTAATAATAAAATGTTTCAAATAATAGTGGTAAAATCTAACTTATGTTAGTAGCTATCTAGTATATATTTTAGAATGTGGATTAGTGTATGAATAAATAATATATTTTATAATAATGTTATTTTTAATATTTAACATTAATAATAATGTGTCTTATTTATGGTATTATTTTATAATACTCATAATGACAAAATGTCTATAGCAATAAAAGTTTTAATAATAATGGTATGTTTCATCTTATATATCGCTATTAGATTTTGTAAAGAATATGGATTAGAAAATAATACTTTTTATAAATATTATGTTTGCAATAATATTTATAATAAAAATAATATATGTACACATAGGCATATGGGTGCACACATATGCATATGCATACATATATCTATATAATTGGTGAGTAAGTAATTATGGTGTTATATTAATAAATAATTAGATAAGTTAATGGTATGGTAAATGTGTTATAAATAATAATTACTATTACCTTCCCTAAAGTAAAAGAAACATAAATTTGATTACGTTAATATATAAGTATAGTTATATCTCTTCCGAAAAAGGCCTTAATAATATTATTTAAGCTTAACTATTAACAGATGGATGCTTGGGATGGTTGCACCAGTTGGATTACCTATGCAACCACCCCCTCCATTCTATTTACAGGAAGACTTTCCTGTGTGTGGGGAGTTGAATAGAAAATATTATTTTGAGGAGAGGATTTATCCCTATTAGAATATTTCTATAATTGAGAGAGGATTAATTTTTATTTGAGAGGACGTGGATGAGATTTCTTCTAGAAGGAGTTGGAACTTTCCTATAGAAGGAATCCGAAGAAGTGCTTGGAGTAGGTTGAAAGTCTTGGATTCTTCTTCAACCGGTCTCTACAAGACTCCAGGTTGGAATCCATAATGAGAGATTATTCTCTTTTGTATTATGAATGTTTTTCTATGTTTGATTGTTGTTGTATTTGTTTATTTGTATCCATATGTGTAAAATATTTGTACATTATTATATTCTATGAGCCGTTTATATGTTATTGTATTCTGTTAGGTGTAAATACATTATTGTATTATGTCATTAATTTCTATATCATAGTAGCTATGATACAAATATATAAAGTGCTGCTTATTTGAGTATAAGATGAATTCGAGATTAGATTATTTGTACTTAGTTTATTTATCTGTGAGAAATACAGGTAGTGTTTATATAATTTGTTGTCATTTGTAATATTCTGACATTAGCCGTGATTCTGCAATTAAAATTTATATTGCTGTGAGTTTTAATATTCTGTCCAATTTGAGTTATTTTTGTAGTGTTTGGATTAGGGCATGGAATCTGAAAACAATATTTTTATTTTTTGTAGTGTCATATTTGCATTCCTGATTTTCTATCCTATTCTATTCCCGAGAACTAGTATCATTATTTTCTATCATATGGGCCACGTTTTATCTCTATCATTCGGTCATGTTGTTGCATGTGTCATTTCCACATGTTTAGATTTTGCATATGTATTAGGGTTGAAACAAATGTATAGTTAAGGCTAGTAGTATAATAATTAGGTTTTCGCTTTATACAAGTATGAAGGGATTAGGTATCTTTTGACTTATACTTTAAGTTATACTTGTATAAAGGGATTAGGTACCTTTTGAATTGATTGGAATAGGTTTCAGGTTCCTAGGAGTTAAGCTACAACTTCTAGATTTTAGTAAAAAAAACCAGACTTGGCCAAATTTTAGGATTAGTCAAATTTCAGGCTTAGATTGAAATTTAAGGAGCATTATCTTTTTGTATATGGAATTTGGTGTAGACCTTTAATATGCCTTTGCTTGTTGGTGTTAGTTATATTCAGTACATTTAGATGCCTTCATAGGGTTAGGATGTGTTTAGGAAGTAGTTTAGGGTTTAAGATTGTCTAAGAGGATCATGACTTTTCTAGGCCTTCCTAAACGTTCTTAATGTTCTTAAACATCCCTAAACTATGTTATTATTTTTCTCTTCTTTGATATAGTTTACAAATGTGTTGATAATATGTTTTTACTGCATGTATGCTATAATTGTGATATGTGGGTTAAAAGTAGAAAACCTAACGACATCTAGTGAGTGGCTCTTACTGCAAGGCCGGGGCCCTAAGTGGCTAGAACCAAGATAACCGACTGAAGAGTTATTTAAGAAGTGAAAACTTAATTAAACTTATGGGAATGGGTTCAAACATTAAAAAGATTAAATTTTCCTTGCCCATGCCATTAGCACTAGTAAAGGCTATGGATGGGAGTGGGAGAAGGTACCTATGCGTAGGTACGATCGAATGGTGCTTGTCTATACAAAAGGTATTCGATCCTGCATGTGCCTACTTGGGGGCCAGGGCCTGGAGTGGTTAGTACCAGGATAACCCAAGGGGTGAGGGCTATGTGATGACACTCACTTAGGTTTTTGCTTAGAGTTTCTACGAAGCCTTAGAACCTTTTTGGGGAAAGAGTTATACTTTGATTTTCTTTTCTTTTACTATTTGGGAAAGGTTACCCAACCCTAGGTATGGCCTAGCTATTCCTTCTTGATGGACCTTCATGTTTATCTCCTAGCATGGGGGAGTGGGCCTTTTGGTATCCACATGGTTGGGTGGTAAATCTTTTTATTGAGGTATCTTTTGCGGATGCAATGTTTGAAGATTCATGCTTGCTTATGTACCAGTGTTGAAGAATGAAGGCTTTGTAATTATATTTCATGATGTAAAATGATTATTACCTCCCAAGAGGAGATGAATGTAATGTAATCATTAATGTATTTCAAAATTATGTATTTGGAAAGGGTAGACTTGGGAAAAAGGGAAAGGGTGAACTTTATGTATAAGATGTATGTTGGAGAAGAAAAAGGATTTGGTAACATTTCAAGTGTGGTAGTATGTTTCTTATTATTAATTAAGTGAAAGAGACTATTGAAGAACAAATGTATTATTTGCAATGTATCAAATGATTTAGATGATTCTATTTGATTTGAAGGTTATATTGTTTATAAAGAATACTTAGGAATATAGATGGTTTTAAGTGGAAAGTTGAAATGAAAATACTTTGTATTGCTTAAAGATATGATGTAGTTTTCTTTGAGAAGTAAATCTTGTTGTTAGTTTACTTAATGAACTTGAATGAATCATGCATTTAAATGAAAAGGGAACCTCAAAGGAATCTAAGTTAATCTATGTTTTGTTTATTCAATTCCTTTTTAAAAATTTCAAAATTTTTCATAAATCATTACTTAGGTTTTCTTTTACAAAGAGAATCTTTGTTCTCTTCCTTGGTTCCCTTGTGGGGCATGATAGAGAATAATGTTGGTACATGTTAAGGGCATCTTAAATTCTTTTTAGATAAAATTAATGACTATGAGATTGAGCATGAAGATGTTGTGATGAAACTTTTTGTTCAGTCACTCACTGAAGATGCTAGAGATTGGTATAGAGGCTTGCCTAAAAATAGTATTACATCGTGCGATGAGTTTGTTAGGAGTTTAAAGGAACAATATGCAGAACATGTTAATTCTAGCTACATGCTTAATGAATTTAATAACATAAAAAAGAATTATAATGAGAGTATGTCCAAATTCAATAATAGATTTCAAAAGGCAATATATAAATTGTTCCAAGTCTTGAGGTTAGATGATGCAATTTTTTTGACCACATATTTTAACTCCCTGAATGGTAAGATGTCATGTCTTTTAAGAGATAAGAATCCTCATTCCCTTAGAGATTCTTTTAAACTAGCTATAAACATTAAAAGCAATAGGAAGGCATCTTGTCAAATGTATAAAAGGGATGAAGGGAGATTGTGGAAAGAAACAAAACCACATGCTGTAAAGCTAGCAAAACATGATGATAAAGTTGATAAGCTAGCTAATGTGGCCAAATATTTCTCAACCAAATTTGAAAAGGGTGGGATAAATTATGAAGACGCTAGACCTCCTTATCAAAGACAAGAAAGGTTCCCAAGGTTGCAAGACATGCCTTGTAAATAAATTGGAAAGATGGGAAGCCAGTCTTTGATAACAATGAAACCCAAAAGGGGAGAGATACTCTTGACCCTCTAAAGAAGAATACAACACACAATGTGGAAAGAATTCCTTGGTGTGTGGCTTGTAACATGCCTCATTCACCTTTCCAGTGTGTTGTGGCTCTGGCTTTGGAGGAGGAAGGTGATAATTCACATGCAGGAGATTATGAAGAATTTGAAAAGCCTACTGTTAACATGTAGACTTCATCAAATTCATCACAGATGTCAAACTTATAATTGATGCCAAATGGGAAAGACAAAAGCCAAAACTGCAGCATGTCCAGAATTATGAATGGCCAATAGAGGAGCAAGTAACTGCGTGGGATGAGCTTACAAAGCCCAAGAAGATAAAATCTAATTTAATTAACTTTGATGTCTTGGATGATGAATGAAAAGGACACCTGGATACCTGACACTTGATCTATGAACACAGGGATGATAATCTATCATTTAAGAATGGTGTAAGTTAACCTAGTTGTAGTCACCATATCTCACAACAACTATTTGAAGCTATCATGAATACCAATAGAAAAAGGTGTCAATTATCAACCATCCAAGAAGCAGAGTAATCCAAAATATTTTTTTCTTTCCACTGCCTGAGGGTTTAATATGTATTTTGTCTTTTATGCTTTCTAGGTTTAGGGCTCCAACCATCTAAAGGTTGTTGCATTCTCATTCATAAGAGAACTCCAAGATGGTTGGACTATATATATGAGTTGTAACCTCATTTTTAGGTGCTCGCTGAAAGATAATAGAAAATATTGAATACAAGTGCTACAAAGATGACTTCTAAATTATGTGTCTGATCTTTTGAGCATGAGATTTTGTATGTAGTTGACAAGCTTATTTTAATACAAATACACTACAATTTCTACCATATATTATTTTTGTCACTTTTCTTTTATTTTTTTACTCTTGTATGTTTTATATGTAAGACATTTAAAATATACCAATTGTCAAGCAACTTGTTTAATTGATTATGAGTTTCTTTCAAGGAAAGAATTAAAATCCTCATTGTCAATTTCAGAGAGTAAACATATTCGTAGAGATTTTGGATGATAATAATACTTAATTAACAGAATAGTTCATAAGGCATTCCTTTCAAATTGTAGATAGTGTGTAAGGCATACTGTTGTATTTCTTTTAAGATAATCTTGTGGATTTACATTTAGACTCTTTTTTCCCATTGGTTAAGGCACTAGTTTAGTGTTTGTTTTTATTTGTTATCTTTCATAGACATTAAATATTTAAATTCACTCCTTTACCAATACTTTTCATTTTAATTCATTACACATATTGATAGGAACTGTATTAAGGTAATACAGTTCATACTTACTGATTCCTTGAAGAGTGAATTATTAGGTTGCCCCTCCTTAAAAGGAAGAAGGATGATAATCCTTGTCTCACTAATTTTTTCTATTTTTACAATCATGTTTTATCTAGTCAAGCTTTGCATTTAGTTGATTATGGTCATGTTCGAAGAAATTAACAAGTTGATTCAATAAAGGCTAATAACAAAATTAGTGTCCACTTTCCTACATACTATGTAATTTATTCAGAGGTAAAACCTGCCTGACTAAGTGAAACTCAAAATCCCTAACAAATTGGTGACTCTGCTGGGGAGTTTTGAAATCATTCTATCAAACACATAGGTATCAATTGAGCCAAGGCTCCTATCCTATATGTTATAAACCAGTCAGTTACCACAGTAAAACACTTAGTGTCCTTTGCAAAAGTCACTTCAAACTTTAAAGGATAGTGTTTTAAACCTTTCCCAACCTAGTTGGGTGGTGACTCATACAAGTCTCTATGCCAGTGCAATTTGAAAACTACCTTGATCACAATGAGTATAAGAAGTACAAGAGCCTGGAAAAAGGACCATCCAGAAGTAAATTTAGGACTCCCAAATACATCTAGGCGTGGCCAAATGAGAAAAGAGAAGAATAGTAATGACATGTCTTTTACATGGAAACAAAAAAGGAAATGCAAGACATAAAGACCCTATTCAAACAAACCAAGAAGGAAATGCATCAGAGTATGAAGAAGTAGTTGATTTAGGTTTAAATTAGTATGAAGATTATTATTCTCCTTCTGATAGAGATGGAGAAAGACCCCAAAACAACATAAGGTAAGCCCCTAATAGGTTTCCTAGAAATGAAAGAAGGTCTAGGAGTTAGAGTAGGAATAGACAATATTTTCTCCCTCCTTTTACTCCTTGTTCCTTAGTACCACAAGGCCTTAATGCCTTAGATAGTCATCAAGAAAAGTTACATGCCCAACAATCATCATCTGAAACAACCCTCCATAATTCTGAAGAAATCTTTGAATAATTTTTTCAATTGGAAAGAAAGAGCAGGGACCAAGTAGCCATTAGACATAAAAGAGAAAAAGAAAAAGAAGAAAAGATCAGACATGCTATGATCAGGAAAGAACAATTAAAAAGATAATTTTTAGACTTGGAAGCTATAAATAGTGTCCTAATGCTAGAGAAAGCAATTGAACAACATGTTATTTAGGAGGTACATAAAATAAGAAATCCTAAAGATAAGGGTAAGAAAAAAGTTTTGGGAGTCTCAATTAATGAACCTTCAAATGGTAAAGACCCTTTAGATCAGGTTTTGAGATTAGATGTTGAGTTGGAAAGGGCTAAAATAAAAAAGGAGATACTATCTAAGGAGTTATAAAAGGTAGAAATAGACGCCACTACAAATGAAATGAAGAAAAAGATCAAATTTCTTAGCCAGTCCTCAGCACCTACCAATATAGTTTCTACTTCTCAAATACAAGGTGGGAATGCTAGAAATTTTGCAAGATAACCAGTGAATCTTCCCCCACTAGTTATCCCTAGAAAGTCTACAATTTCAAATATTCAGACATCCACTTCCCAAGGAGTTCGCCCATCTCAAATGGGGCCAGTTCATGAGAGATACAAGCAATTGGTTTTTAATGGCATACCCAGTTATCCAAATCCTATTCCTAAGGAGATTAGGGAAAAGCTCCCAAAATATACTGGCAGTAATGGTGTCACTTGTGAAGAGAATTTAAAAAATTTCATCGATGTGATTGATGATTACAATGTAGAACCTGATGATGTAATCATGAAACTATTTGTTCAATCATTAACAGAAGACTCTAGAGATTGGTTTAGGGGCCTACCCCATGCTAGTATCTGTTCATGGGATCAGTTCAAACATTGTTTCAAGGAGCTATATGGTGATAAAATAAATGAGGGCTTTATGCTAAATGAATTCAATAATATTAAGAAGCCTCAAAATGAGGGTGTTGTCGAGTTCAATGTTAGATTTCAAAAGGCTATGCATAAATTACTGTAGATTATTAGGTTAGATGATAAAATTTGTTTGGTCACATATTTGAATGCCTTTGATGCAAAAATGGGATATCTTTTGAGAGACAAGAACCCTAGAAATATTGTTGAATATTATAAGATAGCTATCAATAGAGAGAGCAACCAAAGGATATCAGGGAAGTTGGGAAGAAGAGAGGATTATAAGCCACAATTCCCAAATAAGAAAGAACAAGCAAAAACTGATCACACAAAGCCTAAAGAGGATGACAAATTGAAGCTAATCTAAAAGAACTAAAATATTTAAAGCTTGGTGAAAATAGAAACAATAGGGCTGCAACAAATGATAGGCATGCTTTCAACAATTTTAATAAGTTTCCTAGGATGCAAAATTACCCCTATAACACTCAATGGAAAGATGGGAAGCCAATACTCCCTGAAAGAAAAGATAAACCCAATGATAGAACTCCTAAACCCTTGTATAAAAACTCAGTCAACATGTTTGAGGATGTTCCATGGTGTATTATGTGTCAATCCCCACATGATCCTTATTATTGTGTAGTTTCTCAAAGTGTTTCTGCAACAAAAGAACAAGAAAATAACAAGTAAGAATCCTATAATGACAGAGGATGTGCCATGAATTCTTCATGTATTGATGATGAAATGAATTCTGTAGAGGAAGGTGATAATTAGGATTTTTCTAGTTCTCAAGTCAGAAATGAGGTCTATCATCAACAAGTTTTCTCTGATGATGAGGATTATTAATTGGATAATATTCAATATAACACTTTTAAGGATGAATAATCAGTTGTTTTAAGAAGGTCATTTGATGAGGAAATTTCCCAAATAACAACAGATATGGTTACTCAAGCCAATAGTAATTATAACTTGAGAAATAGAGTAGTGGGTAATCCGAATAGTAGGTATGCCAGTATTTTATCAAGAGGACATAAAAGGATGAAAAGAAAGTTCAACACAAGCAAAAAGCTAATGAGGTAGTAAACAAACCCAAGGTTAAGAAGAATGTTTCATTCACTAACCCAAGTGATGTTTATAAGGTAAAGACTAAACCCCTTGTTGAGACTATTTCATATTTGCAAAAGTAAGTTAAGGTTAAAAGAAAAGATAATCCTAATCTGTCTACACATGAAGAAAATAGAGAAGTCACTATTATCCGATAGGATATAGTAAACTCAAAATATGTTCCAATTGACACAAGAAAATTATTGTAACAAATCACTATCAAGGTCCCTTTATTGGAAATGATGAGAATAGAGAAACATAAAGAGAAGGCTTTAAACTGGGTAAGTGAGGCAGCTCATATAGACACTCAAAATATTGATAAGCTTGATAAATAGAAAACCTCTGATGACATGACTACAAACTAAAATGGGGCAATTTTTTTAGAGATCCCTCATATTTATTTAGATACAAATATTGTCAGCACTGTGTCTGGAACCATAGATCCTTTCTTTCTGACATTGATTGTAAATGAGAAGCATCTTAGAAATTGTATGATTGATTCAGGAACCTCTAACACTGTTATGCTTGTAGAGGTTATGAAGTATTTAGGATTTAAATTTGATACACCTCATGGAATGTGTCATACCATAGATTCAAGAGAAGTACCAGTTATTGGTACTATCAAAGCATTTCCCTATAGGTTGGTAGCATGCCCTAGTAGATTTCTAACTATGAGTGTCCTGGTGGTTGACATCCCACCTTAGTATAAAATGTTATTATCAAGAAAGTGGAGTGTTTCAATGGGAGGTAGTATCCAGTGTGATCTATCGTTTGCAACTTTCAATATTGATGGTGACAATGTCAAGATTTCCAGAGAAAGTAGAACCCCACATATGATTGAAATAAATGATGTTAATGACTTAAATTGTTGTGTGGATGTTGATATGGATAACTTTAGAGTGGAAAATATCATTCCAAAAATTGAAGATGCTGGTCCATTAGTACAGAATTGAAGGAACAATAGAATGGATTGTGGCAGATGTATTTTGATGGAGCCTATTCAAAAGAAGGCTCAAGAGCTGGAGTTTTATTCATATCTCCATCAAGTACCACTTTCAAATATTCTTTCCTATTAACCTTTCAATGTACAAATAATATTGCTGAATATGAGGCTTTATCTCTAGGATTGAATATTTCTTTAAAACATGGAATCAAATGTTTAAGAGTTTTTGGTTATACTGAACTTGTCGTTGCACAAGTGAGATCCAATTATGTTGTAAAAATTGGTAGGGTGAAAATGTATAAGCATGCTATTTGGGATCATATTAAACAATTTGATTCTTTCAACATTAGATGGGTAGAAAGATCTAAGAACATAATGGTAGATTTCTTGGCTAATGTTTCTTTAAAGAAAGATGATTTAAGTCAAAATGGGGTTTCAATAGTAGAGATTAAGAGTAGGCCAGTAATTCTGGACACCATTTTTAAGTAGTAATTTTTTGAAGATGATCTTGATATTTTAAAATTTATCCAGTCTCTTGACCTTTATGAAGATCAACTCATAGATTGCAATTCCCTAGTTGAGGAGTTTGATAGTAAGGGTATGATATGGGGAAAAGAAATCATTCAATTAAGCACAAATCACATTCCCAGAGGTTTGATAGAATTAAAAGAATTGTATAATGATCAAAGTGATCATATGCTAAAAACTAGCAATGCTAAAATTGAAGATTTAGAGGAAATAAATTTGGAATCACACAATGCACCTCAGAAGGTTTACATTGGAAAAGGATTGGACCCTCATATAAGATTTAACTTGATAAAATTACTAAGAAAATATAAGCATGTCTTTTCATGGTCTTATGATGACCTAAAAGCTTATAGGGAGGACCTTTTTCAATATGAGATCCCATTAAAACAAGAGGTAAAACCATTTAGATAGAAAAAAAGACCTATCAATCCTCTACTAGCTCCTAAAATGCAGTAGGAACTAGTTAAGTTGAGTGATGCGGGAATAATTCAGCCCATAAGGCACTCAACTTGGGTTTCTAACTTAGTCCCAATTAGGAAGAAAAATGGTGATATTAGGTTGTGTGTGGATTTTAGAAATCTGAATGTTGCATCTCTAAAAGACAACCATTCTTTGCCCAACATGGAAGTAATTTTGCATAAGGTCACTGGTTGTGAGATGCTATCAATGATGGATGGATTTTTAGGATACAACCAGGTGTTAGTTAAACAATCTGGACAATTTAAGACTGCATTCACTACCCCATGGGGAGCTTATGTATATATCAGAATTCCTTTTGGTCTTAGAAATGCAGGAGAAACATTCTAGAGAGCCATGGATGCTGCATTTAAGGAATACATAGATTTGTTTATGGATGTTGCATTTAAAGAATACATAGATTTTTTTATGGTGGTGTACTAAGATGATATAACAACTTATTCTAAAAATACTAAAGATCATTGTTGTCATCTTGAAAAAAAATTAATAAGGCTCTGGAGTATGGTGTGTCCTTGAACCCAAAGAAATGTAACTTTGCAGTTTAAGAAGGGAAGTTTCTAGGACATATTGTATCTAAGGATGGAGTAACAATTTACCCAGAAAGAGTGGAATCTTCTCAAAAGGTCGCTGCTCCAAAAAATATCAAAGGTGTGCAATCTTTCTTAGGGAAGATGAATTTTGTTAGATGGTTCATTGCTAATTTTGCTGAAATTGTCAAACCAATAGTCAAGTTGGTCGAGAAGGATGTGAAGTTCCAATGGACTACTAAAGCACATCTTTCTTTTGACAAAATCAAGGGATTTTTTTAGTAAGCACCAGTATTAAGATCTCCTGACTACACCAAACCTTTTTCACTATTTTCTTTTGCTTCATTCCATAAAATTGCTATTGTATTGTTACAAAAGGATGATAAAAATTTTGAACATCCAATTGCATTTTTTAGTAAGTCTTTACAGACTATTGAATTGAACTATAAAATGATGGAAAAGAAAGCATATGCATTAGTAAAATTTGTAAAATATTTCAGACCTCACCTAGTGTGTGGTAAGGTTATTTCTTATGTTCCTCATGCAACAGTAAAGAATGTTTTGACACAGTTAGAAGTTACTAGAAAAAGATGTAAGTGGATCACCAGAATTCAAGAGTTCAATTTAGAGATCCAAATTACCAAATTAGTGAGAGGCTTAGGACTAGCCAAGTTAATGACTATAGAAAATATGGATTTGGTCCAGATAAATAATGAAGAGATATCAGATTAGACAGTTACAAGTATTGATAGGTAATCATTTTATTTTGATATTGTCTATTTCCTAAAGAATGCTAAATGTCCTAATACTTTAACTGACAATCAGAAAAGAGCTTTAAAGTTGTAGGCTTATAAATATACACTAATACAAGGAGATTTATACTAGACGAATAGAGATGGCATACTTTTGTTTTGTCTTGACAAGTATCAAGCAGAGAAGGTAATAAATGACATGCATGCACGGGTATGTGGAGGCCATTTTTTTGCTAAGACCACTTCCCATAAGATTATAAGGGCTGGGTATTTTTGGCCCACTTTATTCAAAGATACACATGCATATGTCTAAAAATGTGAAAGTTTCCAGAGATTCTCAAATAAGTTAGAATTCCCACATGCCTTATTGTTGAATCTAGTGAGCGCTGAAGCACCTTTTGCAATGTGGGCTATTGATTTTATTGGTGAATTCTCTGAGAAATCTATTGGAGGACACTGTTGGATATTTGTTGCCACTAATTATTTCACAAAATGGATAGAAGCTATTCATACTAAGAGGGAAACAAGTAAGGTGGTGATTGAATTTTTATTAGAAAATATCTTAACCAGATTTGGTGTTCCTGCCAAGTCAGTTATGGATAATGTCATGTGTTTTGGGTTAGATGAAGTCAAAGATTTTTGCAATGAATATGGGATTATGATGTCTTATTCTTCCCCATATCATCCTTAGGAAAATGGCTAGGTTGAATCCAGTAACAAGAGCATTTTGAAGATTCTAAAGAGGACCTTGGAGAAGATAAAAAGAGCTTGGCATTCAAAGTTGAAGCTTGTCTTGTGGGCAGATAGAATTATAGTAAAGAAGGCTACAGGGAAATATCCATTTGAGCTAGTGTATGGACTACAGTCAAGATTTCCCATAAATAACTTGCTTCCTATGTATAAGCTCATCCAAGATGAAAAGTTAGATGTTACAAAGCCCATGCAGGATAGAATTATGCAGTTGGCTGAATGGGATGAAATAAGAAGAAATAGTCAGAGGGACAATGTTAAATTGTAGCAAAAAATGAAATACCTATTTGGAAAGAGAGCCATTACTAGAAAGTCCCAATCAAATGACTTAGTGCTCAAGTGGAATGTCAGAGTAGAGGATAAATGAAGGCACAAAAAGTTTGAATCATTATGGCTTGGTCCATTTATAATTCATCAAAGCTTTGGAAAATATTCTTGTTAAAAAATATGGATGGAGAAATTTTTGAGTTGCCAGTGCATTAGCAATTATTAAAGCCTTTTTTCAACTAAATTTTTGGTTCTTATGCACTTGTAAATTTTTGTATTTTTGTATACGTGTGTTTCCTTCTTCTTGTGTGTTTCTTTCTTGAGTCCTGCATAGTTTGTTTTGGTATGATGTCCCAGAGAATCTGTGGTTTTTTCTTAAACTTGCATTTAATCATCCTTAGATAGAGCCACTATTGGTAGTATTCTCAGTTTTGGAGAGGATCCCTTTTGAAATTTTGTATTTTTAATCTTTCCCTTGTTTTTTGTCAAGGTTCTCCTATGATTTCCTATGTCTTAGAGACTAAATTTGATCAGAAATAGAAAAAACCTTAATTGCTAGGTCAAAAAATCCTTTCAAATTCTTTCAAAAATAAAAAAACTAGAATGACCTAATTGATTTCTATTTCTCTATTACTTTATCGGGTGACTTAAAACTTCTAAAAATCATGTGTGTTTCATGTTTCCCTAGTTAGTTGCTTGGTCTCACAATGATTTTGGCATATTCCTTTTGGTCTAGGGATTACCTGAAACCCTTTGTTGCTCAGTCTCTTTAAAATAAAAGAATATTCCCTGTCTTCTCACGACTTGGTGGTTGCTTTCAGTTGTCAAATCTCAAAATTTTTGTTGTGAGATCTAGTTACTACTATAATAAATTTTTACAGAAGCAACTATAGTCGCTTTATCTTCATATCAAAATATCTTTAGTCAGGCGATCTCTGAAAGAAATAATGAAATGTTATAATATTCAGCAATTGAGAGTTTCCTCTTTGGTTGTTGAATCTCCAAATGATCACAAAAGAAATTCAAATACCAAGGTTCCAGTTCCATTGATCACTGAATTGTTCAACTGTTTGATGAGAATCATCTACAATCACATAAAAAGCCATTCTAAGTTTCTAGATTTCTGAATTGATCAACCATTTGATGAAAATTGACTAAAATTGTATAACAACCTATTTTGAGTTTTTATATTGTTGAATTGGTCAACCATTCGATGAAAATCTGCTACAATTGCACAACAAGTCATCCTGAGGTTCTAGATCACCAAATCTATCAACTGTTCAATGATAATTAGCAATAATCACACAACAAGTCATTCTGATGTTCTAGATCATTGAATCAGTCAATAATTTGATGAGAATTAACTAGAATCACATAATAAGTCATTCTAAGGTTTGAGATCACCGAATCGGTCAACTATTCAATGAGAATCAACTGCAATCATAAAACAAGTCATTCTAATGTTCCAGATCATCGAATCGGTCAATCGTTTGATGAGAATGAGCTATAATCGTGTAACAAGTCATTTTGAGGTTCTAGATCATTGTATCAATCATTTGTTCAATGAGAATTAGTTACAATCACATAAAAAGAAATTCTAAGTTTCTAGATCGTTGAATCGATCAACCATTCAATGACAATCAACTACAATTGCATAACAAGTTGTTTTGAGTTTCTAGATCACTGAATCACTCAACCATTCAATTACATTTCCTAACAGAGCACCAATCTTTTCCAAAATCTTACTATGCAGTAGATCTACTAGAATTCTTTTATCACTATCCATTTGGAAATTGTTTCATTAGAAAAACTAATAGGGTTGAAGGGAAATATATCAGCAACTTAATGAGTTTATCTCTCTCATACATCTATTTTGTTTCCAGTGTTATGTCAAGAAAGTGATGTCATCTTCTATAAGAGTCGTCAAACCTCAGTATTTTTCCACTTAATTGATAAACAATATAGTTGGAAAGATAAAATATGTGAAAGTTATTAACTGTTAATTTTTTTCACTACTCATTATTCTTCTCAGGATTTCATTAGAAGCTCAATTTTGTTATAGCAAAAAAAAATATCCTAATTGAATTTCTTCAAATTACCCAATGGTCATCCCTGTGATAGTACCAACATGTTTTCTTCAATCAAAAAATACAAGAAAAATAATATGATTGAGGCAGTGATAGACTTTTATACATAATTAAAGTTATCTTCTTTGATGTCAAACTCAATTCCAATGGGCCAATTCTTATCATAATCATATTCATTATCATTCTTATTAAAGACAAGAGAATGTTGTAAACATGAATTCAAATTATATATTTCATCTCCTAGTTTCTCATCATTAGATTTATCCTAAAATCAAATCTATTGATAGTAACATTTTATTAAACTATTCTTTTGAGTTGTCTAGGCCTAAAATTCAATATATATTAATATAGGAAACAGCCATAGGTCATAAATATGTCCTTATTTCATTGACTAGAACTCTCCATATGCTATGGCTATGAACACTTGTATAAATATGGTTTTCCTACCAAAAATATTATGCGAGTATTTTTGTTTTTTGCATGTGTAGTATTTAAGGCCCAGAAAGTTTTAAGTTCTCTTGGTTTCAACTTTCAATGCTCTAGAGATATTAAAATATCAGAATACAACTATTATCTTATTAACAAAATATGTATCTATGGCATCTTCCATATTATTGAGGAATTCCTAATGTTGATTGTTGTTGAATCGGTGCTTCTAGTGTAGCATCTCGATTTTCTGGTTGGCATAGGTTTATGATAAATCACTTGAATTTATATAAACTTCATAATTTTATGAATTCTCTTGTTTAGAATATTGGCATGATATAATTTTTCTCCATAGATATGCAAGTTTAAGTTGAAATATAAGAATCTACTCCCTTCATAAATTTAGATGAACTAGGAATATGTTTCTAGCACATAGATTCATAATTTAAGTTTTCCCTAGTTTTGGTTGGTTCTCCCTCTCAACCCTTATGCTAGAATAATGCTCTTCTTCCTACTGAGGGATATAATAGAGATCAAAGGTACTTCTCCAATGAATCATTTTCTATATTCTTATAAATAAAGTCCTATTGTAATTTCTTTTAGGATTCCCTCTAGATTTTGTACTTAAATGCCCTAAAAAATATTAGGTTTATTTATAAATCTCATTAGGTTTCTTTCCACAATAGGATTATGCATTTTCGCATTGTGAAACACATATGAAAACATTGATGTAGGGAAATAGATTCGCTCACGTATCTTACATGGCCTATGTATATAGCAGTTTTTACTCTTGACCTGAAGTTATATACATGTACAAGAAAGCTATTGGAATCATCAAAATAATAGATATGTACACATTATATTTCGATGTACCTATCTACATCTTCTCTATAGTTCATTGTAGTTTTCAACATTTACATGACCATAAAATATGTCTTCAAAGGTCATCAGATCAATGGTTCATGTAATTTTAAGGATACTTCTAAAAGTTCCCTTTTGAAATAGATATATCTCTTTGCCTCTCATCGCATTTTAATTTTTCATATACAAGTAATATTTTGTGATATTTTAAACTAGTATGTTGAAAACTATCAAGTTTCCTTTACAATTCTTCAAACAAAATATGCTTTGTTTTTCCTTTCATTGTTCAACATTTCCTCCCAACTTTTATTTATGTTGGTTGTATGTAAATCACCTTTAAAACCAAAAATTCTAAAAAAACCTCTCATTTGAATTTTATCTTTATGGTTAGGAGTTGCATCATGGAACATTATATGGAGAATATTTGAGGGACATTCTAGTGAAGGCACTTAAAAATTTTCACTTCCCAAATAGACTATTTACTTCCATTTTACATTAGACATTATATTTCATCTTTAATTATTTCATCCCTCACTTGATTGATTCTTCTTAACTTATGCAAATGAAAGCAACATTGTGATTGCATGTGTGCTCTCTTACTAGTTGAGAAAAGAGTAAAATTTGACATCGAAACTATACCAAAAATTTAATGATTTTATCTCTCACATACATTAGTTTTGTTGCTTGTATTATATGAAGAAATTGATGTCACCTTTTATAAGAGTTATTAATGCTCAATATTTTTCCCTTTAATTGATATACACTGTAGTTGGAAAGCGAAAATTTGTGAGATTTATTAACTATTGAATTTTCACATTCACTCATTATTTTCCTCAGGGTTTCACTACATGTTTAGGATTTTTATACAACAAAAAAATCCTAAGTGAATATCCTCAAATTAACTAATCGTCGTCCCTTTGATAGTATCAGTTGCATGTTTTGCACAATCAAAAACACAGGAAAAAAAATATGATTGAGGCAATGATAGAATTTTATACATAATTAAAGTCATCTTCATTGATGTCAAAATGAATCCCAATGGGCTAATTCTTATATGAATCATAATTAATATCACTCTTATTGGAGGAGGGATAATATTGTAAACATAAAATGAAAATGTATATTTTAGCTCCTAGTTGCTCATCAACAAATTTATCCTCCTAGTTGCTCATCAAAAAATTTATCCTAAAATAAAATCTACTAAAGGTATTCTAACACTCTTAGTATTGTGTGTTATGTGATTGTAGCTAATTCTTATTTAATGGTTAACCATTTTAGTGTTTTGGAAACTTAGGATGACTTCTTATATTTTTTTAGATGGTTCTGATGAAGTGGTTGATGACTTCGGCGATCTGGAACCTTACAATAGCTTTTTATGTTGTTTTAGCTGATTCTTCTTGAATGCTTGATTGATTTGTTGATCTGGAGCTTCAAAATTATTTTTTATGTGATTTCAATTTATTCAATGACCTATAACCTTAGAATAGTTTTTAGAAATTTCAAATGACTTGTTATGTGATTCTAGTTGAATCCCAATTAATAGTTGACCATTTTAGGAATCTGGAACTTCAAAATGGCTTATTATATGAGTTTAGCTGGTTCGTATGGAGCAATTTATAGATTTGGTGACCTGGAACATAAAAATTACATGTTATGCAATTGTAGTTCATTCTTGTTCAATGATTAACAGATTTAGTCATTTACAAACCAAGAATGGCTATACCATTCTAGTTGATTCCCATCGAACAAATGACCAATGTGGTGAATTATATAACTTCATAATAGCTTCTAAAAATTTAGAATGACTTGTTAATGCAATTCTAGCTTATTCACATCAAATGGTTGACTGTTTCAATGATTTGGAACCTTAGAATTATGTTTTATGTGATTGTAGGTAATTCTTATTAAATGGTTAACCATTTCAGTATTTTGGAAACTTAGAACGACTTCTTATGTCTTTTTAGATGGTTTAAATGAAGTGATTGACAAATTTGACAATCTAAAACCTTTAAATAACTTGTTATGTTATTTTCATTGATTCTTCTTGAATGGTTGACATATTTCTTGATCTTGAACCTCAGAATAATCTTTTATATAATTTTAATTTATTCAATGACCTCGTAATAGCTTCTGAAAATTCAAAATGACTTGATATGTGATTATGGCTAATTCTCAATGAATGGTTGACCATATCAGGGATCTAGAACTTCAAAATAGCTTGTTATATGATTTTAGTTGGTTCTTATAGAATAGTTTATAAAATCAATTACCCGGAACATAAAATTTACATGTTATGCAATTGTAGTTAATTCTTATTGAATGATTAACTGATTTAGTGATTTGGAAACTCAAAATGGTGTGCAATGCCATTATAGTTGATTCTCATCAAACAGATGGCTTTTTACTTGACCTGTTACCTTAGAATAACTTCAACATATGTAAAATGACTTGTTATAAGATTGTGGCTTATTCTCATCAAATGGTTGACCATTTGAGTGATTTAGTACCTTAAAATGGTGTGTAATGTGACTGTAGCTAATTCTTATCAAATGGTTAATCATTTCAAGGTTTTGGAAACTCATAATGACTTGTTATGTGTTTTTAGATGGTTCTCATGAAGTAGTCAATGACTTCAATGATCTGGTGCTTCAAAATAATTTTTTCTGTGATTGTTGAATCAGTCAACCGTTTGATGAAAATAAGCTAGAATCACATGATAAGTCATCCTAAGGTTCTAGATCACTGATTCAATCAATGGTTTGATTAGAATCAGTTAAAATCATATTACAAGCCATTCTAGGTTTCTAGATCACTAAATCGGTCAACCATTTGATGAGAATTAGCTACAATTGCACAAGTCATTATGAGCTTCTTGGTCATCACATCAATCAACCCTTCAATGATAATCAACTAGAATCACATAACAAGTCATTCTAAGGTTCTAAATTACCAAATTAGTCAACCGTTCGATGAGAATCAACTACAATCACATTAAAAGTCATTCTAAGTTTCTAGATCACTAAATTGGTCAACCATTCGATGAGAATCAACTTTAATCATGAAATAAGATGTTTTAAGTTTTTATATAGCTGAATTAGTCAACGGTTTGATGAGAATCAACTACAATCGCACAATAAGTAAGTTTTAGGTTCTAGATCATCAAATCAATCGACCGTTCTATGAGAATCAACTAGTATTGCATAACAAGTCATTCTGAGGTTCTAGATTTCTGAATTAGACAACCGTTCGATGAGAACCATCTACAATCGCATAACAAGCCATTCTAAGTTTCTAGATCACCGAATCGGTCAATTATTCAATGAGAATCAGCTACAGTGGCACAATAAGTCATTTTGAGGTTATAGATCATCAAATCGGTCAACTATTCGATGAGAATCAACTAGAATCACATAACAAGTCATTCTGAGGTTCTACATCACAAAATCGGTCAACCATTCGATGAGGGTCAGCTACAATCACATAACAAGTCATTCTAAGTTTCTAGATTGCTAAATCGGTTAATCGTTGATGAGAATTAACTACAATCACATAACAAGCCATTCTAAGTTTCTAAATCACTATACCGGTCAACCTTTTGATGACAATCAGCTACAATCACACAATAAGTAATATTTAGTTTCTAGATCCTTGAATCGATCGACCGTTTGATGAGAATCAACTAGAATCGCATATCAAGTCATTCTGAGGTTCTAAATTACCAAAGCAATCAACCGTTTGATGAGAATCAGCTACAATCACATAACAAGTCATTCTAAGGTTCTAGATCACCGAATCGGTCAACTATTTGATGAGAATCATCTACAATCACATAACAAGCCATTCTAAGTTTCTAGATCGCTGAATCATTCAACTGTTCGATGAGAATCAGCTATAGTGGCACAACAAGTCATTTTGAGGTTCTAGATCATTGAATCAGTCAACCGTTCGATGAGAATCAGTTAGAATTGCATAATAAGTCATTCTAAGGTTCTAGATCCCCGAATTGGTCAACTGTTTGATGAGAATCAGTTATAAATGCATAACAAGCCATTCTAAGTTTCTAGATTATTGAATTGGTCAACTATTCGATTAGAATCAACTACAATCGCATAACAAGTTATTCTAAGGTTCTAGATTGTCAAATCGGTCATCTGTGTGATGAGAATCATGTATAATTGTATAATAAGTCATTCTGAGGTTCTAGATATTCAAATCGATCAACTGTTCGATCGAAATGAGTTACAATCACATAATAAGCCATTATGAAGTTCTAGTTCACCAAATTGGTCAACCGTTTGACGAGAATAAGTTACAATCTCATAACAAGTCATTCTAAGTTTCTAGATCATGGAATTGGTCAATCGTTCGATCATAATCGACTATAATTGCATAACAACTTGTTTTAAATTTCTAGATTGCCACATCAGTCAATCGTTCTATGAGAATTAGCTACAATTGCACAACAAGTCATTGTGAGGTTCTAGATCATCAAATCAGTCGACCGTTAGATGATAATCAACTAGAATCACATAACAAGTCATTCTAAGGTTCTAGATCACTGAATCTGTCAGTCGTTTGATGAGAATTAGCTATAATCACATAAAAAGTCATTTTGACATTCTAGATCACCGAATCAATCAACTGTTCGATGAGAATCATCTACAATCGCATAACAAGTTATTCTTAGATTTGAGATTGTTGAATCGGTCAACCATTTGATGAAAATCAACTAGAATTGCATAATAAATCATTCTGAGGTTCTAGATCTCCGAATCGGTCAACCATTCGATGAGAATTGGCTAAAATTGTATAATAAGTCATTTTGAGGTTTGAGATCACCAAATTGGTCAACTATTTAATGAGAATCATTTATAATCACATAATAAGCCATTCTAAGTTTCTAGATTGTTGAATTGGTTAACTATTCAATTAGAATCAACTACAATCACATAACAAGACATTCTGAGGTTCTAGATTGCCGAATCGATCATCTGTTTGAGGAGATCATGTATAATCACATAACAAGTCATTCTGAGGTTTTAGATAGTCAAATCGATCAACCGTTTGATGAGAATCAGTTACAATCACATAATAAGCCATTGTGAAGTTCTAGATCGTTGAATCGGTCAATAATTGATGAGAATCAGTTACAATTGCATAACAAGTCATTCTAAGTTACTAGATCACTAAATCGGTCAATCATTGGATCATAATTGACTATAATTGCATAACAAGTTGTTTTAAGTTTCTAGATCATCGAATCGGTCAACCATTCAATGAGAATTAGCTACAATCATGCAAGAAGTCATTGTGAGGTTCTAGATCGTCAAATCCATCGACCTTTCGATGATAATCAACTAGAATCATATAACAAGTCATTCTGAGGTTCTAGATCACCGAATCAGTCAACTGTTGGATGAGAATTATCTATAATCATATAACAAGTCATTTTAACATTCTAGATCATTGAATGGGTAAAATGTTCGATGAGAATCAGCTACAATCGTACAAGTCATTTTGAGGTTCTAGATTGCCAAATCGGTCAACCGTTTGATGAAAATCAGCTACAATCGCATAATAAGTCATTATGAGGTTCTAGATTACCTACTCGATCACCCAGTCAATTAGAATCAGTTACAATCACATAACAAACCATTCAAAGTTTCTAGATCACTAAATCAGTCAACCCTTCGATGAGAATCGATTATAATCATATAACAAGCTATTTTAAGTTTCTAGATCACTGAAAAGGTCAACCGTTCGATGAGAATTAGCTACAATCACACAATAAGTAATTTTTAGGTTCTAAATTGTTGAATCTATGGACCATTCAATGAGAATCAACTAGAATCGCATAACAAGTCATTCTAAGGTTCTAGATCATCGAATTAGTTAACTGTTCGATGAGAATTAGCTACAATCCCATAAGAATTCATTCTGAAGTTCTGGATCACCGAATCGGTCAAGCATTTGTTAAGAATCATCTACAATTGCATAACAAGCCATTTTAAGTTTCTAGATTGTCGAATCAGTCAACTGTTTGATGTGAATCAGCTAGAGTGGCACAACAAGTCATTTTGAGGTTCTATAATGTCAAATTGGTTAACCATTCGATGAGAATCAGCTAGAATGGCATAACAAGTCATTCTCAGGTTCTACATCACCGAATCAGTCAACCATTCGATGAGAGTCAGCTACAATCACATAACAAGCCATTCTATATTTCTAGATCGCTAAATCGGTCAACCGTTTGATGAGAATCAACTACAATCGCATAACAAGCTATTATGAGTTTCTAGATCATGGAATCGGTCAATAGTTCAATGAGAATTAGCTACAATTGCATAACAAGCCATTCTAAGTTTCTAAATCGCTAAATCAGTCAACCGTTCGATGAGAATCTACTACAATCGCATAACAAGTTGTTTTGAGTTTCTAGATCGCCGAATTGGTCAACCGTTCTATGAGAATCAACTAGAATTGAATAATAGGTCATTCTGAGGTTCTAGATCACTGAATTGGTCAACTATTTAATGATAATCAGTTACAATCATATAACAAGCCATTCTAAGTTTTTAGATTGCTGAATCGGTCAACTATTCTATTAGAATCAACTACAATTTCATAACAAGACATTCTGAGGTTCTAGATTATTGAATCAGTCATATGTTTGATGAGAATCATCTATAATTGCATAACAAGTCATTCTAAGGTTCCAGATAGTGAAATTGTTCAACCATTAAATGAGAATTAGTTACAATGGCATAATAAGCCATTGTGAAGTTTTAGATCGCCAAATCGGTCAACCGTTTGATAAGAATCAGTTACAATAGTATAACAAGCCATTTTGAGGTTCTAGATCATTGAATTGGTCAACTATTCGATGAGAATGATGAGGACTGACTCTATGACAAAAGACATAAAAAGGAAATATAGATACAAATCCATAGAAGAGCACAACCCAGAAATATATTTTCAAACTATCTGATGAATAAATATGATCTTCTTACATGCATATAACTAACAGAAGACAACCTACATGCCCGCAAGCTACAATCTACTTGAGTTCTGGAAGTTCCCAATCTCTCAAAATTCTATCTCTAACCCAAAACTTGCCTTATCTCCCACAATGTGTCTTCAAATAGCCATCTGTCGATTTGGTGCCAAAACAAATTTGGCGCCAAAAAGGTTTGGTGCCAAAACATGTCAAAATCATGTCTCTTTCTACTTTCGGCGATTTGGCACCAAAAGAGATGCTCCGGAACTCAAATTTCACCGAGATGAAATTTAGTCAATTCCCCAACAGCAAGTCCAACTTTTGGGGGCCATAACTTCCTAATCAGGACTCCGATTGACAAAAACTTTGTGCCGTTTAGTGCCTCAAAATTGGCTTGGAATCTCTACGAGGCCATTTAGTGCCTCAAAATTGGCTCGAAAGATTTTTTAGCAGATTTTTTAGAAACTTAAATTTGGAATAACTTTTGAATGGAAAATGTTGTTGACCTGATTCTTTCTCCAAACTGTGTATCTTTACAATTGCAAGCTACACTAGCAACCACTTCCCTTGACAATTTATAATCAAGCCCTCATACAACATTAATGCTTTTCCATGATGAATAGTAACTCCTGATGAATAGTGACCAAATAGTGTTTTCTTCCTATGACGTAGGAAACTGACCAAAATAGCTATCCTTCAAAGTAACTAGCTAATGTTTTTGGGTGATGCAGGATTTCCCTGACACCACTGGATGCTCCTGCATCAGAGAATCAGTTACAATCATCTAACAAGTCATTCTAAGTTTCTAGATTGTTGAATCAGTCAACTATTCTCTTAGAATAACTTAGAATCTCATAACAAGTCATTCTGAGGTTTTAGATTGCCGAATCAGTCATTTGTTTGATGAGAATCAACTAGAATCGCATAACAAGTCATTGTAAGGTTTTAGATAGTCAAATCATTCAACTGTTAAATGAGAATTAGTTACAATCGCATAATTAGCCATTGTGAAGTTCTAGATCGTGGAATCGGTCAACCGTTCAATGAGAATCAACTAGAATCACATAATAAGCCATTGTGAAGTTCTAGATCACCGAATCAGTCGACTGTTCGATGAGAATTAGTTAAAATCACATAACAAGCCATTGTGAAGTTCTAGATTACCGAATTAGTCAACCATTCGATGAGAATCAATTACAATCACATAACAAGCCATTCTAAGTTTCTAGATGACTGAATTGGTCAATCATTTGATCATAATTGACTACAATAGCAAAACAAGTTGTTTTAATTTTCTAGATCGCCAAATCGGTCAACTGTTCAATGAGAATCAACTATAATCACATAACAAGTCATTCTAAGGTTTTAGATCACTAAATTGGTAACTGTTCAATGAGAATCAGTTACAATCACATAATAAGCCATTCTAAGTTTCTAGAAAGTCGAATTGGTCAACCGTTCAATGAGAATCAACAACAATTGTAGAACAAGTCATTCTAAGTTTCTAGATTGTTGAATCAGGTAACCGTTCGATGAGAATCAACAACAATCGTAGAACACGTCATTCTAAAGTTCTAGATTGTTGAATCAGTCAACCATTCAATGAGAATCATCTACAATCACATAAAAAGCCATTCTAAGTTTCTAGATTTCTGAATTGATCAACCGTTCGATGAGAATCATCTATAATCACATAAAAAGCCATTCTAAGTTTCTAGATTTCTGAATTGATCAACCGTTCGATGAGAATCGACTACAATTGTATAACAAGCTATTTTGAGTTTCTATATTGTTGAATTGGTCAACCATTCGATGAAAATCTGCTACAATTGCACAACAAGTCATTCTGATGTTCTAGATCATTGAATCGATCAACCATTTGATGAGAATTAACTAGAATCGCATAATAAGTCATTCTAAGGTTTGAGATCTCCTAATCGGTCAACCATTCGATGAGAATCAACTGCAATCATACAACAAGTCATTCTAATGTTCCAGATCATCAAATCGGTCAACCGTTTGATGAGAATGAGCTATAATCATGTAACAAGTCATCTTGAGGTTTTAGATTGTTGTATCAGTCAGCTGTTCGATGAGAATTAGTTACAATCACATAAAAAGAAATTCTAAGTTTCTAGATCGCTGAATCAGTCAACTGTTTGATGACAATCGACTACAATTGCATAACAAGCTATTTTGAGTTTCTAGATCGCTGAATCAATCAACCGTTCAATTATTAACTATAATCTCACAATAAGTCATTCTGAGGTTCTAGGTCATCAAATCAGTCAATTGTTTGATGAGAATCAACTAGAATCACATAACAAGTCATTCTGAGGTTCTAGATCGTCGAATCGGTCAACCGTTCAATGAGAATGAGCTACAATCGCATAACAATTCATTATGAGGTTCTAGAATACTAAATCGGTCAACCATTCGATTATAATCAACTACAATCACATAACAAGTTGTTTTGAGTTTCTAGGTTGATGAATCAGTCAACTGTTCGATGAGAATAACCTACAGTCACATAACAATTCATTCAGAGGTTCTAGATCGCCGAAATTCATTTTGAGGTTCTAGATCATCGAATCAATCAACCGTTCGATGAGAATTGTCTATAGTTGCATAACTAGTCATTTTGAGGTTCTAGATTGTCGTATAGGTCAACCATTCGATGAGAATTAGCTACAATCATATTACAAGTCATTCTAAGTTTCTAGATCACTGAATCGGTCAATCGTTCAATGAGAATTGACTACAATCGCATAACAAGCTATTTTGAGTTTCTAGATTTTTTAATCTTGTTTGTTAAAGGACTGGGGGAAATGTAGGTTATTATTATTGTTTACATTATTATTAGTTTCCAAAACATTGAACTTTTTTTATTATGTGTTTTTAACGATATCTTCTTTTTTGAGTCTTTGTTTTAGTTTTGAAAATCTATTATAATGTACAAGTGTATTGTTACTGTTAAATAGTTCAATGCCATTGATATACCCTGTATACCATTCTGGGTTAAAATAGTATAAAGACCTATTTTGTCATTATCCTTAATGTTTTAAGGGTTACATCCATGAATTTAGAATCAACTAAAAATTTGACTTCTTGGGAAGAGAGATAATTAGATTATATACCAATTATGTTTCCTAACAAAGAACCAATCTTTTCCAAAATCTTACTATACAGTAGATCTACTAGAATTCTTTTATCACTATCCATTTGGAAATTGTTTCATTAGAAAAACTAATAGGGTTGAAGGTAAATATATCAGCAACTTAATGAGTTTATCTCTCTCATACATCTATTTTGTTTCCATTGTTATGTCAAAAAAGTGATGTCATCTTCTATAAGAGTCATCAAACCTCAGTAGTTTTCCACTTAATTGATAAACAATATAGTTGGAAAGATAAAATATGTGAAAGTTATTAGCTGTTAATTTTTTTCACTACTCATTATTCTTCTCAGGATTTCATTACAAGCTCAATTTTGTTATAGCAAAAAAAACTATCCTAATTGAATTTCTTCAAATTACCCAATGGTCATCCCTATGATCGTACCAACATGTTTTCTTCAATCAAAAAACACAAGAAAAATAATATGATTGAGGTGGTGATAGACTTTTATACATAATTAAAGTTATCTTCTTTGATGTCAAACTCAATTCCAATGGGCCAATTCTTATCATAATCATATTCATTATCATTCTTATTAAAGGCAAGAGAATGTTGTAAACATGAATTCAAATTATATATTTCATCTCCTAGTTTCTCATCATTAGATTTATCCTAAATCAAATCTATTGATAGTAACATTTTATTAAACTATTATTTTGAGTTGTCTAAGCCTAAAATTCAATATATATTAATAGAAAACAGCCATAGGTCATAAATATGTCCTTATTTCATTGACTGGAACTCTCCATATGCTATGGCTATGAACACTTGTATAAATATGGTTATCCTACCAATAATATTATGCAAGTATTTTTCTTTTATGCATGTGTAGTATTTAAGGCCTAGAAAGTTTTAAGTTCTCTTGGTTTCAACTTTCAATGCTCTAGAGATATTAAAATGTCAGAATACAACTATTATCTTATTAACAAAATATGTATCTATGGCATCTTCCATATTATTGAGGAATTCCTAATGTTGATTGTTGTTGAATCGGTGCTTCTAGTGTAGTGTCTTGATTTTCTGGTTGGCATAGGTTTATGATAAATCACTTGAATTTATATAAACTTCATAATTTTATGAATTCTCTTGTTTAGATTCTTGGCATGATATAATTTTTCTCCATAGATATGCAAGTTTAAGTTGAAATATAAGAATCTACTCCCTTCATAAAATTAGATGAACTAGGAATATGTTTCTAGCACATAGATTCATAAGTTAAGTTTTCCCTAGTTTTGGTTGGTTCTCCCTCTCAACCCTTATGCTAAAATAATGCTCTTCTTCCTACTAAGGGATATACTAGAGATCAAAGGTACTTCTCCAATGAATCATTTTCTATATTCTTATAAATAAAGTCCTGTTGTAATTTCTTTTAGGATTCCCTCTAGATTTTGTACTTAAATGCCTTAAAAATATTAGGTTTATTTTATAAATCTCATTAGGTTCTTTTTCACAATAGGATTATGCATGTTCGCATTGTGAAACACATATGAAAACATTGATGTAGGGAAATAGATTCACTCACGTATCTTACATGGCCTATGTATATAGCAGTTTTTACTCTTGACCTGAAGTTATATACATGTACAAGAAAGCTATTGGAATCATCAAAATAATAGATATGTACACATTATATTTTGATGTACCTATCTACATCTTCTCTATAGTTCATTGTAGTTTTCAACATTTACATGACCATAAAATATGCCTTCAAAGGTCATCAGATCAATGGTTCATGTAATTTTAAGGATACTTCTAAAAGTTCCCTTTTGAAATAGATATATCTCTTTCCCTCTCATCGCATTTTAATTTTTCATATACAAGTAATATTTTGTGATATTTTAAACTAGTATGTTGAAAACTATCAAGTTTCCTTTACAATTCTTCAAGCAAAATATGCTTTCTTTTTCCTTTCATTGTTCAACATTTCCTCCCAACTTTTATTTATGTTGATTGTATGTAAATCACCTTTAAATCCAAAAAAACTAAAAAAACCTCTCATTTGAATTTTCTCTTTATGGTTAGGAGTTGCATAATGGAACATTATATGGAGAATATTTGAGGGACATTCTAGTGAAGGCACTTAAAAATTTTCACTTCCCAAATATACTATTTACTTCCATTTTACATTAGACATTATATTTCATCCCTCACTTGATTGATTCTTCTTAACTTATGCAAATGAAAGAAACATTGTGATTGCATGTGTGATCTCTTGCTAGTTGAGAAAAGAGTAAAATTTGACATTGAAACTATACCAAAAATTTAATGATTTTATCTCTCACATACATTAGTTTTGTTGCTTGTATTATATGAAGAAATTGATGTCACCTTTTATAAGAGTTATTAATGCTCAATAGTTTTCCCTTTAATTGACATACAGTGTAGTTGGAAAGCGAAAATTTGTGAGATTTATTAACTATTGAATTTTCACATTCACTCATTATTTTCCTCAGGGTTTCACTACATGTTTAGGATTTTTATACAACAAAAAAATCCTAAGTGAATATCCTCAAATTAACTAATCGTCGTCCCTTTGATAGTATCAGTTGCATGTTTTGCACAATCAAAAACACAAGAAAAAAAATATGATTGAGGCAATGATAGAATTTTATACATAATTAAAGTTGTCTTCATCGATGTCAAAATGAATCCCAATGGGCTGATTCTTATATGAATCATAATTAATATCACTCTTATTGGAGGAGGGATAATATTGTAAACATAAAATGAAAATGTATATTTTAGCTCCTAGTTGTTCATCAACAAATTTATCCTAAAATAAAATCTACTAAAGGTATTCTAACACTCTTAGTATTGTGTGTTATGTGATTGTAGCTAATTCTTATTTAATGGTTAACCATTTTAGTGTTTTGGAAACTTAGAACGACTTCTTATTTTTTTTAGATGGTTCTCATGAAGTGGTCGACGACTTCGGCGATCTGGAACCTTACAATAGCTTGTTATGTGGTTTTAACTGATTCTTCTTGAATGGTTGACTGATTTGTTGATCTGGAGCTTCAAAATTATTTTTTATGTGATTTCAATTTATTCAATGACCTATAACCTTAGAATAGTTTTTAAAAATTTCAAATGACTTGTTATGTGATTCTAGTTGAATCCCAATTAATGGTTGACCATTTTAGGAATCTGAAATTTCAAAATGGCTTATTATATGAGTTTAGTTGGTTCGTAAGGAGCAATTTATAGATTTGGTGACCTGGAACATAAACATTACATGTTATGCAATTGTAGTTCATTCTTGTTCAATGATTAACAGATTTAGTCATTTACAAACCAAGAATGGCTAAGCCATTCTAGTTGATTCCCATCGAACAAATGACCGATGTGGTGAATTATATAACTTCATAATAGCTTCTGAAAATTTAGAATGACTTGTTAATGCAATTGTAGCTTATTCTCATCAAATGCTTGACTGTTTCAATGATTTGGAACCTTAGAATTGTGTTTTATGTGATTGTAGGTAATTCTTATTAAATGGTTAACCATTTTAGTGTTTTAGAAACTTAGAATGACTTCTTATGTCTTTTTATATGGTTTTCATGAAGTGGTTAACGACCTCGGCATTATGGAACCTTGTAATAGCTTGTTATTTGGTTTTAGTTGATTTTTCTCAAATGGTTGACTAATTTGTTGATCTGGAACTTGAAAATCACTTATTATTGGATTCAATTTATTCAATGACCTATAACCTTAGAATAGATTCTAGAAATTCAAAATGACTTGTTATGCGATTGTAGCTGATTCTTAGTGAATGGTTGACAATTTCAGCAATCTGAAACTTCAAAATAGCTTGTTATATGATTTTACTTGGTTCTTATTGAACAATTTATAAACTTGGTTACCTAGAATATCAAAATTCCATGTTATGCAATTGTAGCTAATTCTTATTGAACAGTTAACCATTTCAGTATTTTGGAAACTTAGAACAACTTCTTATGTCTTTTTAGATGGTTTTCGTGAAGTGATTGACAAATTTGACAATCTAAAACCTTTAAATAGCTTGTTATGTTATTTTCATTGATTCTTCTTGAATAGTTGACATATTTCTTGATCTTGAACATCAGAACAATCTTTTATACAATTTTAATTTGTTCAATGACCTCGTAATAGCTTCTAAAAATTCAAAACAACTTGATATGTGATTGTAGCTAATTCTCAATGAATGGTTGACCATTTCAAGGATCTAGAACTTCAAAATAGCTTGTTATATGATTTTAGTTGGCTCTTATAGAACAGTTTATAAAACCAAGTCGAGCTGAGCTTCCTTTTTTAGAATTACATGTGATTGGATTTAGAACGATTAGACATTTCCTTTTATAAATTAGACCGTATATTAGAACCAAAGAAAAAAGTACAGCTAATCCTTTAAAAAAGAGATGGTACAAGAGAATTTTTTTATTTTATTTTTGGCAAAAGTAGATAATACCACTAATATATAAAGTAATAAATAACTGGTTTCAGAGATCGTCATGAAAAGAACCAATAAGAAACCTGGTGCAGGGGCACCCACACATCACAGTATTATTTTATGATATGTCAGTCATGTCCAATTGATTTATTTTGCCCAATTTGTCTTCTTGAAAATGTAGACAAAACATTGCAAAATTAGAAGTATGTCATGTGTCGATTGGGGGATTTGAATAGTCATTGTAATCCATGAATTAAAAAGGGGAATTTGTTAAATCATTGTAGTTAAACAGTCATTTGTAACTGCCCGCAATCAATTATAAACGACTATAATTGGTTGTGTTCGAGATATGCAGAGAGGGTGAATGGAAATGTAAATATTATGACAGCCCTCTGGCTGTCCTTGCAGGTACGACAGTTCAGAGATACTCCATAGAAAATGAAGAACTCAAATGAAAGATGGTATGGAGTTCTATGTTTATGTTTCAATGTATTATTCAGATCATAAATAAAGTTTGATATTTTTCTTTCTATTGCAATGAAATCTAGTATTTCGGGCTCTTTGATTATTGGCTGAATCAAATTCCTAAAAATGTGCACGATATCGGGTGGTTAGAATAGAATATGCAAATGATTTAATGGTTTCATTTGGTATTGTATCTGATTCCAAATTCATGGCTCGATTTGGGAGTGATATTCTATAAAAGGAATTAATGAAATTGAGATTGTCTGTATTTAAATCCATACTGGTTCAAGAATCGGTTAGAAGACAAAGTTTCATATCCCTGTTGAATGCACGCTGAATACGATATCGGTGTTGATTTATTTCAAACCAATTCAACTTGAAATGTTTTCCAAATATATTTAATGGAGCGGCCTTATACATAATAAACGGCTATTCAGAACTTAGTTTGGAATTCAAGACTTTATGGTATTGTTGTTTTCATTCTGCTGAAACCCGATTCATATTCCTTAAGTTTTCAAAACATACATATGCTATTAGGTTTGGATTAAGTTTCTGCATTCAATGTTGTCTCGTGACTGATATCAGTATGAAGATGGAATCAATCTAATACTAGTTATCAACTTTATTGATGATTTTTGGGCAAGATTAGATCAAGCAAATAATAATGATTGAACTGTGAATGTGTTGCTATTATGATTCCTTAATAGATTTATCGACTTTATTGATGATTTTTGGGCAAGATTAGATCAAGCAAATAATAATGATTGAACTGTGAATGTGTTGCTATTGTGTTTCCTTAATCGATTTAAATGGTAATTGAAGTAGTTTGAAGTAATGGGCATTAGATGCCTCAAACCCATCTCATGGGTAAATGAAGAAGTTGTTTGAGTATTGTTATGCCTCAACATAAAGATGAAGATGTTATTTTGGAATCCTTTCTTGTAGGGGAGGATGGATTGGATCCACTCCTCAAACCAAAAATACAAACATAGATTTGTTAATAAATACACATAAATTATATATGTGGTGCTGCACATAAACCCATTTTTATTGCTTGCTTGAAACACAATTACAAAATGTCTTTTTATAGAAGGCTTAGAAGTTACATAGAAAACTCTAGAATATTTTTTCGTACTAGACATACATTTCTAGAACATTATAAATATAATATTAGAAACTTTACCTAATCCCTAATCCAGCTAGAGGCCTCTAGAATAATCTAATTCACTTAATATTTTGGACTATGCATTTGAGAAATTTCTGGAAACCCTTCTAGAAGGTGTAAATTTTCGGAAACTACTAAATAATTACTATTCTGAAAAATTTCATCTTAACCCACAAATTTCTTGGTAGAAATTACTAAAATCTTCTAACACTACCCCCTAATTTCTACCACTAATTACATTAAAATCCATAATTATACATCAAGATCTTATTCCCTTAATTTTGTCCATGAATGCTGCGGCATTCAAATTCTTTGTTCTCTTCCCTCTTGTCTTCTCTCACTATCAACATCCTTTCATTTGCCTGATGCCAAAGCCTTTCTTTTGCCTTATTCCAAAATGTCATTTTTCATATCTACTGATGCCTTTGTCTTTGTCCAACTGCTGCGGCAGTTCTTCAAAACCTGAATCTAGAACTTCTTGGAATCTTTCCATCTATAGATGTCTTCCCATAAATATTTTTTATGCCTTTACTTTTTCCATAATTGCCATTTCCATTAGCTTTCACATGTGAATTTTTATACTTGAACAAATTCTTGATCATACCTGTAATCTTCTGTCAACTTGATCCATAGCTCCATCCACAATCTATTTTTATGCAACATGTCATAGAATCCTTCTTCCACTCTCTATTTCAACATGTCTTTTCACAATGACTCTTCAAACCACAAATACTACATGGATGTAGATCCCAACATTTATCATTTGTATGTCCTTTCCTATTACAATGTGAACACTGCATAGTCTTCATTCCTTCAGTTGATTCATTTGTACCTATATACATCTTTCCATTGTCTGTAGCATATCCAAGACCTTCATATTTTAGCCTTATTGTAGGCTCAATTATATTCCTCATTCCTTGCTCATTCTTTCCTAGTCTTTTACCCTTGTATCCCATTCTTTTCATAATCTTCAAACCAATGTTGCCATCAAAACAACTAGTGTCTTTTTCATTATCATTACAACTTATATTTTCATCATCACACTCTTTTTTACAAATAACTTTAGCAAAATCACACTTCTCAATTGACAAATTCAAATCCTTTGTACTACATGAAAAATCATGCACTAATTTCTTTGCCTTTAAACATTCATTCTTTTCTGTTAGTTTTGTGATTTCATTCTTGTATGTATTATTCTCTTCTTCTAGCTTCTTCATTTTTTCCTCTAAATCATCATTTCTTTTCTTAATATCATCAAACAAATTTAACTTTTTTTCTAGCTCTTCATTTTTCTTTTCAGCTTTGTCTACTTCGTCATAAAAAACACAAATTATTTCTTGAAGTTTACACTTTTCTGCTAACCCCTCTCTTATGTGCGTAGCCATTTCTTTTCTTAATTTTGCCAATTCCTCCTCCAAAAGACCTTTTTCACATATTAAATTTGTATTTTCTCTCTTCGCCCTTATTAATTCTTCTTCTAAATTATTTGATTTTTCTATCTTAACTCTACTAGCTTTTCCCATTAGAATTAAATGATTAAACTCTTTTTAATAAATAAGGCACTTTCCTTCTTAAAATTTTCTGAATTCAAATCTTCATGACCACTTCTTGACGACAACAACCTTCATATCTAGACAGATAAATTTTCTCGCAAACACTTATTTCTCCTGGCATATATGCTTTACCCAACACATAAAATGTTTATGCCACACAAATAACAGACCATTGAAAAACAAAATCTTTCAGTAAACAACAACTTCACCAAACACTACAAGTTCTTTACTTCATTTCACATGTAAGCATAGAGTTAAACAATTTACACCCTTATTTCTTCACATAGCAGCCCCATCACGCAACACACATTTCTTCACACAGCTCCTCTATAACCGAGATAACAAAGAGAACTTACATTGATCTTATTGTCTTTAATGGGCAATCAAACATCTTCTTGCATTGGCAGTTTTCCCGTGCGCAGCCAAGTTTGGTATCTCCTTCCAATCAACAAAATGTATCCCTGGTGCCTTGCTCTTTTTTCATCTTTACAAACATCTTCGTTCGCAGCACTCCATTTATAGATTCTTCTACCTCTCCAGACTCTCCAAGGTCTTTTACCATTGGCTCTGATACCAATTTTGTAGGGGAGGATGGATTGGATCCACTCCTCAAACCAAAAATACAAACATAGATTTGTTAATAAATACACATAAATTATAAATGTGCTGCTGCACATAAACCCATTTTTATTGCTTGCTTGAAACACAATTACAAAATGTCTTCTTATAGAAGGCTTAGAAGTTACATAGAAAACTCTAGAATATTTTCTCGTACTAGACATACATTTCTAGAACATTCTAAATATAATATTAGAAACTTTACCTAATCCCTAATCCAGCTAGAGGCCTCTAGAATAATCTAATTCACTTAATATTTTGGACTATGCATTTGAGAAATTTCTGGAAACCCTTCTAGAAGGTGTAAATTTTCGGAAACTACTAAATAATTACTATTCTGGAAAATTCCATCTTAACCCACAAAGTTCTTGGTAGAAATTACTAGAATCTTCTAACATTTTTAACTATATAAGTATTCTATTTTGGTGATATTAACTGGATCATTGGGATCCTTGAGAAGTTGATGGTTTCAGGATGCTACTTGCATAAAAAAAACATGAATCCTTTCTTAATAAATCCAAACTACATATAAAGCTAAAACTAAACCTAAAACTGCTCTGCGAATACACTAGTGAATACTTCTACTCTGTGAATATATTCCAGCCTATGCGAACATCTCTCCAATCTGTGTGAACATCATTTTAGCATATACAAACTTCATTCAAGCTCACACAATCTGATCAGTATGAGCAGCTCCTTGGTTCTATGAGAAGCACGTGATTTGATCAGTATATTCACATTGTATCCAGCATTCAAGTTGATCTTTGTGTATGTGACTTACACCTTCGGTGACTTGCATCTCTACTAGTTCGTGAGACAAAGATTATACACACTCCATTGCTACTCTGCTCTGCGAATCAATATTGGATGCTTGAAGTTCAGCAGCAAGGTGTGAATTATCTATGTGAGCACGGCTCCGTCTCTGCTATACATTCTGTATATTACCTCTGCTATATTGGGGTGGATCCCTGAACTATATGGTCTTCTCTCTGCTTCAAACAGTCTGAAATCTACAGTCATTCAGATATTTATGATATAGATCACTGAGATTACATGTGTTCAGTTATAGGGCTTCACCGATCATTTGGTAAAAAAAAAAAGCGAAATGGCTCACACAAAAGAACAGCAACAGAAAAATATGAATTGAAATCAGCAAGCTTTGTCTCATTACAGTAATCGATTGTAGTTTAATCCACTATACTATGCTCAGTTTCATCTTCACTCCATCTTCAGTGTGGAAGGAATTAACAGACAATTCAAGCACTTTGAAGCAACTCGCTACGCAGGAGGGTTTAGGGCACGAAGGGCTTTACATTCCAGGATTTTTCCAGCACTATGTTTGGATGATACTCGGTCTGCCAAGAGTAGAGATGGAATGGGTGAAGAAAAACTGTGGCCTAGACAGAAATATAGAACAAACAAAGAGGCAAAAGGTGAATCGGGATGTAAAATAGTCACATATCGCAAAAATTGGAGGAAGCAACATTCCTTCTCTCAATGCCAAGAGCCAAAATATTTACCCCTGGCCAACAAGTTTGATATACTAAACTCTGATGAGTCCCCTTGCAGAAATTTTCCCTATTCTCCTCCTCGTCACCGAAAAATAACCCCAAATCCCATGGCTAAGAAGGCAAACCAATCTTCGGCCCAAGCATCTCCTTCCACCAAAATAAATTTTGTCGACTCTGCAGATCAGGAAATAGCCATTGATGTTTGTCCCAACTTTGATAATGGGTATCTGGATATGGTGGCAGGGATTTGCAAAAACAGAGGAGTATATGCAAGATGGACTGGAACGGGGACAGCTATAGAATAGATAGTAGACCGGTTGAAATCAAAATTTGGAGAACAGGTAAGTATCGTTATCCTATCTGAAGGTTTTATATTTTTAAAATGTAGCTCCAAAAAGATAAAAGAAGATTTTTTAGCATCGAAATTCCCTAAATTCAAGGGCTCTAAATTTGCTTTCTTAGATTGGCAACCAAACTTCGATCCTAAAAAAATCAAAATCCTTAAAGTAGATAGAGCTATACATATCCCTAATATTCCTATGGAACTCATGCATATTGAAACCTTTAAATCTGTTGGTAACTCCTATGGGAAATATGTAGGATTGTTGGAATCAGAACGACAGAAAAATAGTGGGACTATTATAGTAAGAATGGATCTTGACCTAACTCACCTTAAGTCAATTAGAATAAAAGTGTTTGATAATAATTATTTCCTCAACCCCGTATTTTGTAATAACTTGACAAATCTATATTATGAGGAGAATATCATCCTCATTAGATCAGAAATACCAATAGATATCCCTAAATTAACTACTCCTTCAAAAGGTCTGGAAAATAACTCCTTGATTGATCAAAATCATGATTCAACCCCTACCCAGCCATCACAGAAACACGATATTAGAGTTAAAGAAACCCCTGAATCACCTAATAAAGATGACCAAGAAGAAAATGCTATAAATACAGAACTAAATATGGTAATTAGGGAGGATTTGATAAAGGATCCCAATGAGGATCAATCAGTGATATCAGAAGAACTTATTCAGAAGAACATTATAGAGGTAATTTCGATCTCTAAAGAAAATTGTCAAGCTTGTTCATTAGAAAAAGTAGAGAATGATCAGGATCCTTCCAATGAACACTTTACAAACCTCAATCTCCTTGGAAGAGAAGGGATAGATGAGAGCTCCCCTGAAAGGATTGAAAGGAAAGTAAAGACAATCACAAATTACCTAGGAGACTCCATGCCAGATGAACTAATAAATATGATGTTGGATGAAGTCATCGATAAAGAATAAATTGACCTATAGAAACAATTCTAGATATCAAGATTGCTTGAAATAGAAGAGGAAGAGCAAGAAGAAACAGGGGAAATGTTACAAGAACTAGAGGATTTGGACAAACAAGACCCGGTGACCTATGGCATAGCCTTTACTGAAGATGGTAAGGAGCCACCAAATTGTGGTAAAGTATTTAAAAAATGAGGTAGAAAATCCTTATCAGAACTAATATCAAAAGATGGAGAAGCTCTTGGTCAAGTTAAAATTTCTGCTATGATGAATGTAGGGAAGGGGCAATTCCTTCCCACTCAACAATGAATATCATAACATGGAATGTTAGGGGTCTGAATGCCCCTAACAAACAAAAGCTTCTCAAAATCTGCATTAATAATAACAAACCTGATATTATTATGATACAGGAAACCAAAATGAACTCAGATGAATTAAGTAAATACAAAAGAAAACTAGGATGCAAAGAGATTGAAGAGGCCCCAACTATTGGGGCCTCAGGAGGTCTAGCTATAATTTGGGATCCAAGAGCAATCTCCTTTACTAATTTAATAAAACAAAAACATTGGATATGTAGAAAGGTCAAGAGTTTCCGCAGTAACCTTTCATTTAATCTTATTAATGTTTATGGACCAATTCAAAATAGGGATAAACTTAAGGTCTGGCAGGAACTAGACCAAGTTTTTAATAACTTGGATAAAGTAACCATAATAGGGGAAGATTTCAATGCTATCATCAAACCTTCTAAAAAAAGGGAGGCAATAACATCCTCTTTCAAGCAACATTACATTTTTCTAATCGGAAAGAGAGGAATGCAATGATGGAAATCCCAACCGGGGATAACTCCTTCACTTAGAATAACCACAGGAAGGGCTTCTGCAATGTTGCATAAAAATTAGATAGATTCTTTCTTCATGGGGACCTCTTAGATTTAGATTGTACTTTGGATGCAGAAACCCTTCCTATCTCAGGATCTGACCATTTTCCTATTAGATTAAACCTAAGAAAGGAAACTAAACCAAAAAAATTCCCTTTTAAATTTGAACAGATGTGGTTACTAGATGAAGGCATTTTAGACCCTATCCAAAAGTGGTGGAATGAAGCGACCTTCTCTGGATCAAAGATGTTTATCATGGTCAATAAACTTAAATTGATCAAGAGAAAATTATTAGAATGGAATGGGGAGAATTTTGGTAATATTTTTTCAAATAAGGTAAGAATTGAGGAAGATGTGAAATAGGTTAACTCAGAAGTAATAGAAAAAGGTATGGATGATAACCTTTACTTCAAGGGAAAAGACCTTTTAAAAGGAAATTCTTGATAAGCAGAATGAAATTCTCAAAAATGTCCCCAAAATCCTTACTAAGAAACAAAATGATAATCTTAATAAGAAATTCACAAAAGAAGTTAGATTTTCCCTCTCACAGATGAACCCAGATAAATCTCTAGGTCCAAATGGCTTTTCACCCTCTTTTTTCCAAAAATGTTGGGACTTCATAGGTGATGAGGTCACAGCTGTACTAGAAGGAGTTAGAAACTCTGGTAGAATATTGAGGGAAGTCAATAATACCTTCATAGCCCTCATTCCTAAAAAGGAGAAACTTGAAACAATGAATGACTTCGGATCTATTTCTTTATTCAATACACTATATAAATTACTAACTAAGATCCTCTCCTTGAGATTACAAAAACTTCTGCCCCTTCTTATTAGCGAGGAGCAAATAGGATTTGTCCCAAGAAGATCCATATATGATGGAGTTATTATAGCTCAAGAAGCTATCCACTCAGTTCAACAAAACAAAATTCCTAGCATGTTAATCAAATTAGATATCAAGAAGACATATGACAACGTTGAATGGAGATTCTTGTGCAAATGCCTTGAAGCCTTTGGATTCTCTAAAAGGTGGATTAACTTGATCTATGAGTGTATATCCACCCCGAGGTTCTCTGTCCTGATCAATGGAACACCGGAAGGTTTCTTTGAGATCTCAAGGGGACTGAGACAAGGAGATCACATCTCCCCCTTCCTCTTTATTATTATGGTAGAAGCATTAGGGAGATCCCTATCTCATGCTTGAGAATCAGGAAAGATCAACGGAATAACCATAACTAGTGATCAAGCCCCAACAACTCATCAACAGTTTGTAGATGATAATCTGCTCTATGGAGCAAGTGAAGAAGCAGAGGCTAAAGCTTATAAAAAAATTATAGAGGATTACACAAAAGCTTCAGGACAAGAAATTAATTAGGATAAATCAAAAATCTTTTTCTTGAACACAGAAAAGAAAATAGAAGACAACATATGTAAGATCTTAAAATTTAGAAAAGGTACATTACCCACAAGATACCTAGGGCTTCCTTTAGATAAGGGCACTAGATCTACCCACTTATGGAACCATACCATAGACAAGATTAGAAAGAGAATGGACTCATGGAAAGGAAAATGGATTTCATCAACAGGGAGGTAACCATGGTGAAATTTGTCTTAGCAACTATGCCAATTTATTAGATGTCTTGTATTGAAATGCCAACAAAAATAAGGACAAAAATGGATAAACATCTACGAACCTTCTTTTGGCAAGGTATAGGGGATAACAAGAAATTCCCCTTAATATCCTAGGAGAAGGTTTGTAGACCTAAGGAGGAAGGAGGATTAGGACTTAAAAACATCAAGGATCAAGGAAGAGATTTAGGAGAAAAACTAATTTGGAGAATGTTCAAGAACCTTCTTTTGGCAAGGTACAGGGGATAACAAGAAATTCCCCTTAATATCCTGGGAGAAGGTTTGTAGACCTAAGGAGGAAGGAGGATTAAGACTTAAAAACATCAAGGATCAAGGAAGAGCTTTAGGAGAAAAACTAATTTGGAGAATGTTCAAGAACCCTGACCTCAAATGGGCTAAGATTATGTTCTCTAAATATTTAAACAATAGTAATCCAATGAATTTATTCAGAGAGAGAAATCCCCCAAAAGGATCAAGGATATGGAATTTCATGATGGATTGTAGACCAATCATTCTAGATCATATTACATGGAATCTAGGAAAGGGTGATGAAGCCCTTTTTTGGCAAGATTCTTGGGGTGGCTACCTAGCCTTAACAGATCAATTCCCAAATAGTCCATCTAGAACTACTCTAGAAGAAATTTTTGGCAAATATGTAAAAGATTATGTTAACTTCTTAGATAACAAGTTGGACTAGAAATGGAAAAACTTTGACAACCTTAACATTCCACTAGTGGATAAATCCAAACTAAAGAGTACCCTCCAAGAGAGAAATATAACCTTCAACATAGATGGAGACTTGATAGCATGGAACGGTTCCAAAAATGGAGAATACAATATAAGGGGCGGATACAACTGCATTATTAAATCCTACTCAAGACCTAAAACTAAGATCCCTTTAAACCTGTGTTGGAATAAGAATTGCCTTCCTATAGCAAGATTTTGTGTGTGGGCAGCTCTTTAGTATAGGCTTCTCACAGTTGATAGGTTTAGAAGAATGGGGTATGAAGAGACATCCAAATGCCCTCTTTGTGAAGAATTCGAAGAAGTTTTAGATCACCTTCTCCTTTATTGTCCCTATTCTACCAAATTCTGGAAATGGATAACTAACAAGCTTGGTTGGTCATCTGCTTTTCCAAAAACCTTACTTAGTATGTGTCAAGCATGGCTTGTTAATAAAAAAAAGCATGTCTATGCTAATCTTTGGACTATTACCCCTTCTCTCCTTATTTGAAAAATTTGGAAAGAAAGAAGTAGACACATCTTCAGAGGTGAAAAAATGGATTGGAAACAAATAATTAATAAGTTTGAAGTAGCTACTATCAAGACCATTAATAGTAGGATTAGAAACCAACAAAAACCTGGTCTAAACCTCACTTATTGGGATGAGAAGATGAGAGGAACATGGATTGGCCTTATTCTACCCACTTTTTTAGGTCCTAGTGGTAAAGAATCAAATACCAAGAGAAAGGAATGTGTTTGGAAACCCCCAAAGATAGGATGGTATAAACTAAATTTTGATGGAGCTTTTAGAGGCAATCTAGGTATCACAAGGATTAGGGGATGCATCCATAATAACAAAGGTGAAGAAATAGCTACTATAGCAGCTCTTATCAGTAAAGACACTAATAATGGAGCAGAGGTAAAGGAAGTGGTAAAGGGATTGAAAGCATGTGTAGATTTGAAAATTGAGAACCTGATAATAGAGGGAGACTCTACCATTATTATCAATGCACTTAGGAAAGGATCAATCCCTAAATAGAAATTGAATGCTTCTCTTTCCCAAGCTCTAGATCTAAGTAAAAAGTTCAAGAACATAATCTTTAATCACACCTATAGGGAAGAAAATAAAAGAGAAGATGAACTGGCTAATAAAGGGGCTGATGGGATCAACATAAATAATCTAAACCCTCAAGACCTTCAACCATAGGGATTAAAAAACTTCTTCCAAATTGTAACATGATTAACTAGGTCTAATAATCTTAGGCTAAAAAATTGAAAGACTCTAAAAAAGAAAGACTTGCAATCATAAAATAAAAGCAATATAATATAGTTACTTCTATAAAGAGTTAATCTTTAGACCTTAACATGGAGTTTGGAATCTTCCCCTAACAGGTAAAGCTATTTTATTTCTATGAAAGATTTCAGCTTTAAAACTAGGAAAGTTTTATTAACTAGACTAAGGATTAATAAATCTTGAAATTCCCACCCAGGGTAAATCACCTAGCTAATAAAATGATCATTAAATAGTAGACTAATCTAGTTTTCGAGAGATCTATCCTTTAAATTCAAGCAAGATTTCTAGAACTAATCAATGCGGGATTAGACAATCTTTGAAGGCTTTTTTCTATGTTGAGGCATCACAAGTTCCTACCTCCCTAAGATTGCTTGTCCCAAGAAATCACAACTTCAACAATATTCCGCTCCACTGGAAGACCAAAAGAAGTCTGAGAACTATCCCACACTGAAATGCCATTGTGGACTAATATAAACATAATTGCATAGAAGTGAACAACAATCCATCTATCCAAACTCTGCGCATTGAAATTGTGCATTTTAAATAGACCACATACATGAGGATCAAATGTCAAACTGATCTTAAACTACACCATGTACACATTGAAATACTCTTGAATGAACCCAAACTAGAATCCCGATGCACAAGAAGGATCCCACAACACACTGAGAAGTGTCCAAAAAAATATACCTGGATCCCAAATCTTGAATTGAAGCCCACCAAGAAGAATAATCTCAGACCTTTGCTAAGCTAATCTAATCTCATTTTCACCATGTCGATAATGGTGATCCATCCAACTCACAGTGCTAACCCTGCCATCACTTGGATCCCAGTATAAATGAAACTCACATCCATGTATTATAAGGCAGTATGAATATCTATAATCATTTGCTACACCAAATCTCCCTCTACACTCAACCAATTCCCCATGGGTATGGAATCCAACTGTAGTACAAAGATAAGAACTCCCAAGGGTGCCTTTGTCACAAGCACAATATCCATCCTCTGCTAAACTACCATGGATGTACCGACTCTACAAGTAGTCCCCCACCAACTTGCAACTGCTAACTGCAACTGAAGATGTTCGTATACCCAGCCCATAATGGATGGTATAATCTTGGAGCCAATCCATACCGTTGCATAACCAAGTCCTCTACATGTGGATCAAAAAATAAATGATGAGCACTCCTCACTATGTAGTAATGGTAAAAGGCTTCGATCTTTGTCAGTGGCTCATCACTAACAACTCGAGAATCAGAAGATGGCTCCAATCTCTAACCCCAAATAGCTGATTGAGTAGATGCTCTGCCAAGCCTCTCCACATACCCAATAGTGTAATACCCCAAAATTGACACCTATTAATTTCAATCAATTTTGGTGCATTTATCAAATTTCTACATCTTCAAAGTCCTAGTTCACTAGGCAATTTTCTCTCTCCTGCCTGACTTAATTTGACTTGATGTCAATTGCAAAAAACCTAATTTGCAATAATCAAAATATTAAAATTAATTCCTAAAGTATTCAACTTTTTTTAGCTAAATTATCCCTATGATAATTTAGTTAAATTCTAAAGTCCTAAGTGCTTTCTAATTAAATTAATTCCACCCCCTTTAGCTAATACACATTAAAAGGAATCGAATAGTTATTTAATTATTTGAATGGATTATCCTCAAAAAGAATTTCATAATTCCATATGAAAAGTCACTAATGTGGCAATAATCCACTCTTTTAATTAAAAAATTCTTGCATTTTGTCTCAATCTCAATTCTTGGAAATGAAGAGGCAATCGTTTCTTTTCAAGAACCTCTTCTTTCCCTCTCCGGGCTTCTCTATTTAAAGAATCTCTTTTTCTCATACAAAGATGGCAATTTTTGGAGAGCAACAAAACTATAGCTAAATTTTGCTTTATTGTCATCATGCTTTTGAGCTTTTTTTTTTTGCATAATTAGATTAATATCATTTGGAAATTGATATGTTGATTCTTAATGCAATTCATTTACATATCTAATAGTTCAATTTCATCATCTTTCAAGCTTTCTAGATTAAATATGCACTTTCATGCTTAGATTGTAATGGCATTTCTCATTTAGAATAGCTTCATTTTCAATTGTTCATCTTCATGCTTTTGAAAATCCTCCATTGGTAGATTGGTCTTATGGTTGTTGGCCCTCCAATCTAAGAGCAATTAAACACCCCATCTACATAGGAGGCAACAGGTCGCTTCACCATGGATTTTGGATTGAGTAATTCATACTTATTTTTGTGATTCGATCATGTGAGTAATGACTATGTTGCATGTGTGGCTGGATTAGAGGTCACATTTGACTATATACATTTTGGTGCCTATCGTGGGGCCGAAAATATCAATTTATGGCCTCACTCTCAATCTTTCTGATGAGAAATTTAAGCTCTACCGTGCGTCCATACTATCTGTGTGTGGATTCTTGCATGAGAATCCAGAGCATGTCGCACAAAGTTCTACCCCTGTGGTACTCTCTCGCATGATTTTGTACAATCTCGTGTGAGATCCTGCACTTTCTCATGCGTTGTGGAGTAATTTCTCGTGCAAGACTTGGTCTCAGTTTTTAAAAATTTACCAGTTTTGTCTTTCCTGTTTTAGATTTTTCTGACCATTTCCTATTTGTTGTTGTTTACTATTCCTCTATTTTTAATAGCATAACAATTTTCTACAGACCACTTGTCAAAGATTCAAAATAAAAATGTGCTAACAGTTTGCTTGTAGGACAGCTGTCGAAGACCATTTTAAAACATTGTGCTTGTTTACTGCTTTCATTCACATAGTCTAAATAGGGCTCTGTTAAAATTTCTTAAGGGTCTTGACAGCAAAGTAGGGTAATAGGCTCTTCATTACATGGAAGTAATGCCCATGGATGAAACTGAGACCCAGATGTTGCTAGAATGATGGATACTTGGGGAAGCAGAGAAATGTAGTGAATCTTAACACTTCTATTTGCCAGGGGATTATGCTCTTCTCTCTCCGAGAGAACCAAAAACCCAAAAGCTTGTAGATGTGGTGGAGTGAAGCTAGTTCGGTGATGAATCTATTTTGCATGTTTGGGTAAGGAAATGAGGTAGAGAAGTATGCTCTTCTCTCTTTGAGAGAATCAAAAAATCTGACCCTTGAATCTAAACCAAGTTGTGTCACCTTTAGCTGGCCTACCAATATTCAACCTCTGGGAATGACCCAAGCGAGTACGCACCTATCACCGGTGATTCCACCTCACTATAATAAAGAAAGTTTTGTTGAGTGTAAAGAACTCCAAAACCATGTTAGCTTCCTTCTCAAGACTTTGACTATCATCTTGAGAAGGCTCTGTCTGTTATACTAAGCGGCACCGCTCCCAGCCCTGCTTGCCGAGGTGTATGATTTTCGAGTGTTGGTGTGGTTGTGAGGCCTCAACCCTATATTATGAGCACCAAAGGTTAGCGTGAACGAAAGCCTATTAAAAACTTTCCTTAGATAGTGGCCTACCTGGTTCACCTTCGAAAGGAGTCATAATCTTTGCGCAGGGAGGGGGAAGAATCTCTCCCGTAGATTCCCATCATAGGCATACACTTGGAAATTTGAAGGTGGTATATGACGCTGGCCCCTGCTACAAGGGTAACCTTTGAACGTACACTGTTGAGTCCTTGGAAACACTAAAAACATGGGCATCCTCTAGGGGGTGACACGATTATGTGAGGTGCATGTATATACATAAGCAATGGGGCAAAGGTTTTATCTTCTCACCATTTTTTTTTAGGACTAGGCTATGTGTTTGTTATCAAGTCTTAAACATTGTCCAATCATTATCAAACAAAGACTCCCCTAATGCTATCAAGTTGCTTTGTCCTTGATAGGTCTGTTAACGACTGCTTCTTATATCACAATTGTTTGATTTGAACCTTTGTGCTTGTAAACGAATGCTTGAATCCCAAAATGAGATTTTTGATTAAACTATTTTTTAAACCTATCAGGAAACTAGATTTTCTGTCAGACATTAGTTCAGACTATACCTCAAAATTCAACTTCAACCTTGAAAATTGTGTTAGATTGTCAGATTTTGCTCTTTTCGCGCGCGAGCTTTCAGCTTTTCTCGCTTGAGACTTTGTTCTTTCACATGAAGATTTGTCTTCTCTCGCATGAGCTTGTGTTTTCTCATGCGAACCTGTAGCACAGTTTTCAAAAATAGAGACCTATTTGTCGTTGACTGCTTGACTTTTTATCTAATCTACTTTTTGTCTGAGGTCTATTTTTCTATTTTCTTGTCATTCTCTATCAAACACTAGTTGTTTCAAGTTAGGAACCGATCAATCTTTTCTTTTACTTGTGTTGTCTCTCATTTGTTCACCTTATCTCTTTATGCTCTTTGTACCTTTCATTGTGATAGTCTTATCTCGACTGTTCTAGCCACCTCTTTTGATGATTTGTACCAGGTTCAACTTGCATCTTGGTTATTCTAGCCATTTATCTTGATTTCATTATCATTAGAGACAAAGTCTAGCATTATCCTAAGTCTTCTCTCGTTACATCTTTGTTTATGCCTGTTACAACTAGAAGCAACAACATATCTCCTGGGCTTCATTCCTCTTCTTCTAGAACCATGGATTTCAACTATGATGACTATGACTATGATGATGGATAATGTAATGATACCTATATAACTAAGCATTATCCTCATGGTACGTTTGTGCTTGTTGCTAATGGGGGGTCGTATTGGATAGATTGTGATGGTGATCCATATAACTCTAATTTTCAAAGAGACTTTGATGATTTTTGTGAACAATACCTCTTTGATGCTTCTATTAAGGAACAGAAAGCCTTCCAAGCTGATTTAAAACATCAATACTATAAGAATCTCTCCTCTAAGAGTTCTCATGCTTAAAATAAAGATTGCACTCACAAGCAAGATCATGTTAATGATGAATCGGTGCTTTATAATGATTCCCTTCCATCCTCTACTTCCTCTGATACTCACATCTCCTAGAGTTGCCAAATCTTCTACAAATCCTCCATCTGACAGAAGTCCTAATCCTCCTCAAGGGCTACCTCTTAAAGAAACTCAAGCTAACCTTCCCTTGGTTGTGAATACTTCCAATAATGTTGAACCTAAACATCCTAAACCTTCATATGCTATAAAGCCTACTTCAGCTAATCCTTCCCCATCTCTTCCCAAACCTCCCATACAATCTCAACATGCTTCCTTGTCCTTAGAAGTGGCTCCATGTCAAGAGGAGGACTCTAAAAATGATAAAGAAGAGAAAGATCAAGATCAAAAAACCTCCATGTCAATCAACCCTTTTTATGATGATGTCCCTTATCCATTTCATGGTTCTTTTGATCCCTTACACCCTTCCTCATTCGTCCCAACATGTCTTAAGTCTTCTCCTAAGCAAGATCAAGTTAGTACTTACAACATTGAGCTTATTGACAATCAAAATAACCTTACCTCACTTACACCCTCCAAAGATGATACTTCTATTAAGGTTATTTAAAATGGTGTTGTTACTTCCAATATTAAGCCTATTGAAAATCAAGAAGAAAATTATGTGATTACGCTATCCAATTATCCTTGTCAAGATCAAAGTCTTCCATCTTCTTGTTCTACCGCTCCATGTTTGCTTTCACTTTCTACTCTTCGTAAATCTTTGCAAGCTTCAAACAATCTTATTAAAGAAAGTGCTCCTATTCAAGATGTTTACGATTCTATTGAAAAGTCTAATACTCCCTCTAAAGATGCTGATGTCCTTGGTTGTCATATACATGACTATGAACTTATTGATTATCCTTTTTCCTCTTCCATGTCCATCCTTGGACCTCCTCCACCAATACTAAGGGCTTCACATTTTCCATCTATCTTGGGTCCTTATGTCCCTCTATCTACTATATTTCCTCAAGATCAACATAGGTGTATACCCTTGAATTCTTTTCATCCATCCGCTCATTCAAACCAGACATATTCTCCTTCTTGCCCCACAAGTCCCTAGTCTTTTGGAAGAAACTTGAATGTTCAATACAAGGAAAAGAAGCAATAAAAGAATCCATCTAAAAAAGAAGATCACCATGTCTCCTCTAATAGACATGGGGGCATAAAATCAAAAGAGATATCTAAGAAGAAAACTATAAGACAAGTATAGGTTCTAAAATCCATCATTGAAGATATTCTCTCTAAAACATCAAAAGGAAATAAAAAGCCTAAGGCTATATGGATTCCAAAATCTCTCTTGAAAGAGTCTCATGTTGAGAAACAAGTGAAGTTGACATTCAAGCTTCCAAAGGCTTCTACTTCATCCCCTTCCAAAAACATTCTTTCATTCCATGCGCCTAAACTGCAACCTCTGCTATTTATTCACCATATTCCTTCATTCACATTTGAGAATTATAACAAGTGCACCAATGCTATCTTGGAGGGGTCGGATAGAAATAATGAACTAGAATATGGTTCACATTTCCTCCATTTTTCCCGCCACCCTTCGAGGTGTGTATTGACATTGATCTCGCCTTCCTTTCCGTCTACCCTTTCACAATCATTTTGTTCACTATCTTTCTACCTTCTATCCCTTTTCCTCATTTGTCTTTTTCTCCTTCCTTCCAACCTCACTCACTTTGCATAAAAACCTTATCCTCCATTTTCCTCTTGCATCTTCCTTTCCCCTTCAGCATCTTTGAGCATATTATTTTGAATCCTTAGCATATCATGGTTTATCTTTTCAAGGAGCATTATCTAAAAAGCTTTCCTTCTTCTGAAAAATAAAAAATAAAAAATAAAAAGAAAAGTGCCTTGGTGAAAATTTGGAAACAGGCACCTTGGTAGCAAAAGTAAAAAGAAATAATTTCATCCTATGGCAAAAACCACTCCCTTTTGGCACCTTGGATAAGTACCATGATGAAAACCTGGCAATCAGGCATCATGCGTAGTTCTTCTACATCTTCCATCCATTTTGTTTTCTCTCTTTGATCTTGACAATGTTGATCGATACGCGAACATTTGGGCTATCTTGTGAGATATCTTACGATGATATTGCTTTCATTCCTTTCATGTTTAGCCTTCATTCATTTTTGCCTATCACTATCCCTTTCTCTTTGGTCTTGATCTGAAAACAAAAATTGAAACGCGGTGCTATGAAGCCTCTTGGCATGTCTACTCCTTGGGACTACATCCTTTCCTTCTCTTGCATTACACTTTTGTGACTTATCCTATGCTGGCCTTTCTTTTCTTATCCAAATGTGCTTTACATGATGTCTCCTTTTCCCTAGCTTGGGTACTCTTGAGGAGTTTTCCTTTGAGGATTTATTCTCCTTCATTCTCCTATCTTCCATCTCTTCCACCAGCTTGCTAACCCATCTGCATCACCTCACACCTTGCTAAACATTGGGACTACATAGTGTGATCTTGCTTGGGATTTTGATGCCCATTTTGTTTGGGGGAAAATCAGTTGGAGATTATTACAACTAATTTTGGGTTAGGTGCCTATTTACTATGTACAGCAGAGGGAGAGCAGCTCCCCAATCCTATCAATGTCTCACACTTGAAGAAGCTCTATCTACGATGCCTATTTTGTCTGGGGGCATCCTTTGTACATAATTATTGATCCTGAAAAAATACAAAAAAAAAGCAAAAAAAGAGAAAAGTACCAAAAAATTAAAAAGAAGAAAAATGTGCCATTGATGAAAACCTGGTAAATAGGCATCGTGGTAGCAAAAATAAAATCTCTGCCAAGATGGTGAAAATTTGGTAAACAGGCACCTCTTGTTTCCTAAAGTAGTATCCTCTCTCAGCATTGCTTGGCTCTTTGTTTCCTGCTTTCCTACTTTAGTTTGCTTCCTTTGCTTTCATGCTTTGGTTTGCTTCCTTTGTTTCCTGCTTTAGTTTGTTTCCTGCCTTGGTTTGCTAGCTCATGCTCTCACTTTTAGTTGTCTTTGATATTTTTCTTGACTCTTCATGGATTGGAACTGGTAACGATTGGGGGCACCTACCTGGTCTAGGGGGCATTGTCCTATCACTTTTGGAACTCTTTTTTTGTATCAGTCACCAGCGATCCTCACTGTGTCTGCCTATTGATGCTATCTGCTTGTGAGATTTATTTTCTTGAGGATCTCTCATGTATGAATCACTATTGGCTCCCACTATGCCTACCTACTAATACCTAGCTTTCATTTGACCTCTCTCTTTCAGGATTTTTCCCTTACATCAGTCACTAGTGGTTCTCACTACGTCTGCCTGCTGATGTTTCGCTAGTATCTCTAAGATTTCTCACCTAATCTCTCTCGTATCAGTCACCAACATTTTTGCTACATTTTCCTTTGGATACTTAGTTTAGTTTCTTGATACCTTCTTAAGACTTATTCTCTCATGATGGTCACCAGTGGTTCTCACTGCGCCTACTTGTTGTCACTATCCCGTTGAGACTTCAAACGTTGTACATTTCTGATTCGAATTCAATCTGTTTGAACACGAACTTAAACTAAAACTAAAACTAAATTTTTGTTCTTCTGAGGCATGCTGAGCTTTGTTTTCTTTAAGTGCTTATTTTTTTTCTTTCTACTTTTGAGTGACTTCTTTCTGCCACAAGTGAAACTGCAAACGCTCATCCTGCTAAGTGGATGTAAGGGTCACTGCAAGCACCATTGAAATGCTTATCTTTCACTTAAAGAAAAAGAAGGAACTCTTGTGTGTCTAGTGTGTTTGTTCACAAGCAACATTCAGGTCATTCTAGCAATTGTGCTTTGATGCTTATGTTAACTTGCTAGCTTAAAAGGAATAGGTGTTTAGGTCATTCTGGCTTCTTGTGCCTTAATGCTTACACCCCATTCCGAAAAATCTAAGACTTATGTCATATTCATATTCTCATGATAGTGATATCAGTGAGGGTTGTGTGGCATATTGTGACCATCTGAACTTAAAAGGCTCTATGATGAAAATACGGGGAGTCCAACAACCAAGTCCTAGGTTGCATTTTCATTCTAGGCTTGCATCTAGTTTAGGCTTGCACTTTCATTCTAAGCTTGAATTTGAGATGATATCTTGGTGCTCTCTTGATTGTCTTCTTGTCATCGGAGGTTCTCATCTTTTTTCCCAGGTCTCTCTTGGCTGCACAAGTGTCTGGTCCTCGCTCTCAATCTTCAAACATCTCTCCTTTTGATTAGTACCTGTCATATATTGCTACAATCTTGTATGAGATGGTTAGTATCATATACATTACATATCCATTTTTGGGGATCGAAATCAAAATTTGACATCTCTAGATAGCTTGAAATCACGTTTTAAATTATGAGACCCTTTGGGGTTGGATGCTTGTGCAGTCAGCCTTCCGGTGTCATCTCCCTGCCAAGTCCTCATCTTTGCATCATGTTCTCAAGATCTTTTCTCTTTTCATCAAAGTCAACTTCTATCAACCATGGTCAACCATGATCAAACTTGGTCAAAAAGACCTCTACTTTGCTCTAATTTGTTTCTACAACTTCTCGAATCTAGTCTAATCACTTTTGCTCTACAACCCCTTGCTGCCAATCATCTTCTGATGGGTCATCTTTCTATTTCGCTCCCGAGGGGGAAAGATGATTGCATCATTGAATATTATGGAATCAATTCTTGAATCATTCTGATCTGAATCATCAGTGCTCATTGCTAGGGGCATCTTGGTGCCCCTCATCTTACTATCTTATCATCTATCTCTTAGGTATCTAAGCAATCTAACTCGGATCCTTGAGAATCAAGCTTCATTCTAGAGATGGTTCTTGAAATCTTCTAGGTATTGGGGCAATCTAACCCTAATTCCTAGGTGTCAAGCTTCATTTTGGAGATGACTCTCAAAATCTCTCTTAAACTACCATCTGGGCAATCTAACCTAGGTTTCAAAGGATTAACCTTCGTATTGGGGCAATCTAACCCTGATTCTGAGATAGTCCTAAATCTTCATCAATTGGTATTGGGGCAATGTAACCCTGATTCTGGTTCTCTTTTAGACTATTGTCTTCGCAATCTAACTTAGACTTCACAGAATCATGCTTTTTTCTTATCAGTGTCTTGGTGACCTAACCTAGACTTTCAAAATCTTCGCTCATCTGTCACATCAGACTATTCTTTGAATCAATGCACTATTTTCACATCAATTCAAAGAGGGGAAAATGTAATACCCCAAAATTGGCACCTATTAATTTCAATCAATTTTGGTGCATTTATCAAATTTTTGCATCTTCAAAGTCCTAGTTCACTAGGCAATTTTCTCTCTCCTACCTGACTTAATTTGACTTGATGTCAATTGCAAAAAACCTAATTTGCAATAATCAAAATATTAAAATTAATTCCTAAAGTATTCAACTTTTATTACCTAAATTACCCCTATGATAATTTAATTTAATTCTAAAGTCCTAAGTGCTTTCTAATTGAATTAATTCCACGCCCTTTAGCTAATACACATTAAAAGGAATTGAATAGTTATTTAATTATTTGAATGGATTATCCTCAAAAAGAATTCCATAATTCCATATGAAAATTCACTCATGTGGCAATAATCCACTCTTTTAATTAAATAATTCTTGCATTTTGTCTCAATCTCAATTCTTGGAAATGAAGAGGCAACGGTTTCTTTTCAAGAACCTCTTCATTCCCTCTCCGGGCTTCTCTATTTAAAGAATCTCTTTTTCTCATACAAAGATGGCAATTTTTGGAGAGCAACAAAACTATAGCTAAATTTTGCTTTATTGTCATCATGCTTTTGAGATTTTTTTTTTGCATAATTAGATTAATATCATTTGGAAATTGATATGTTGATTCTTAATGCAATTCATTTACATATCTAATAGTTCAATTTCATCATCTTTCAAGCTTTCTAGATTAAATATGCACTTTCATGCTTAGATTTTAATGGCGTTTCTCATTTAGAATAGCTTCATTTTCAATTGTTCATCTTCATACTTTTGAAAATCCTCCATTGTTAGATTGGTCTTATGATTGTTGGCCCTCCAATCTGAGAGTAATTAAACACCTCATCTACATAGGAGGCAATAGGTCGCTTCACCATGGATTTTGGATTGAGTAATTCATACTCATTTTCATGATTTGATCACGTGACTAATGACTATTTTGCGTGTGTGGTTGGATTGGAGGTCACATTCGACTATATACAAATAGCATACTCTTTGTCATTAAAGAAGTGGATGTAAGGTATATGCAAGATCATGAGGGGCCAAACTATGCCCTTAAGTGGCAATAAAAAATTAGCAAATTAGGGTTAGTCAACTTGACATGAAAATTTCAACTAGATATGAACCTAATATCAAAAAGTTGTAAGAATAGAATCTGTAGAAAATTGAATTTAGTTTCTAAACTACTAGGCTTTTTTTTAGAAAAAGTTAGTATGATTGGTGAAAAGTATAGATTTCAATGCAGTAATACAAAAATTTCAAGAAAAAAATAAGAAGTAGGTGTATGTCTGACCACCTTAATCATAATCAAATGATAATAATTTATTATAAGATTTTATATATAAGTAGTAGACTCATGCCCGGATGTGACACATCATTTTTTGTAATTTTATTCCAAAAAAAAATTAATTATGAATTTTTTTCTACAACATTTTTAGAATAAAAAAACTCCTATGTCTAACCATCTTAATTCATTCAAAACTTTACAAAATTCAATTTTTTGTTTTTTTTCCTTATAGTAGGCAAAGCATAGAATGTGATGCATTTTTCAGATTTCAAAAATGTTATACCTTCTGAAAGTTATAGTCATTTTTTAATCAGTATATAAATCAGCACTTTAGAGGTAGCTCAATTAGAAAATAACTAATAATTACTTACTGAATTCAAAATTTGACAACAATTATATCGATAGAAAGCCGATAATCTCCTTAAGATACCCTTTTTGTTTTATCAAATTTGGGTGAAAAAAAATTCGTTAGCTACATTGTCAAAGTTTTGAACTAACATCACCACTTTTTGGCCCCTCATGATCTTGCACATACCCTGTATTCTAATTTAAATGCCTCCAAAGCCCTCTGAATGAACCTCAAATCACAAATGAGTACCAACCTCGACCCCATATTATCTCTCCTCAAATTCTTCTCTCCAAAGAAGGTACTCAACATAATTATGCATGCAGTCAAAGAAAGATAAGGTTGAATAAACCTTCTCTCTAGTAACCTTCAACTTATCTCTCCAACTCTGTTGCTCAACAAATTGTTGATCAAAATCAACTGCATGGGATGAAATTACAGACTTGTTTCTAGAAGAGGGAAACAACCCAACATGAGAACTAATCTCCCAACTAATTGATACTCTTCTCATGTCCCATGAAGAAGATGCAGTAGTGTTGTGAACTGTCACACAACTCATTGCCAAATCCACTCATACATCAGTAGAGCTATCAATAACCTATCCCACAACATCTATCAATGTGCTGACTACTAGAGTACCTGATACAACAAGATACTCTCTGCAACTCTCAACCAAAGTACTCATCCCATCTGAGTCTACTGCACCTAAATCTAAGATGGATGTAGCCACATCATCACTACAACTTGTAGATATCAACTCGTCACCAACTGCAACTGTAGGAAGCTAATATGAATCTGTAGCTAGTGATGACTATACTTGGCTCAACTCTATGGTAACCTCATCTAATTGTGTTTGCGACTCCTGAATAGCCAACTAGGTACTCTCTAACAACCTACAAGTCACCTCAAGCTAATGAGTGAGCTCAACTACCTCATCTTCCTTTCCCATCAACACATCATAACAAGTGCAACCCCACTCAAGAAGATATTTTTTGTCAACTAATAACATTAATTAGTTATGTTTCATTATCTTGACAACTTCTCAAAGTGAATGGATCTCTACAAGGGAAAGGCTATGACCCACTATCACCATGCTCATCCAATATAGGAGTAACCCAACCACATCTAGCTAACATCTGATGAGAAACATCATAATGCTCAATGGTTGTGGCAATGTGGTTGTCACTCACCTTCAGTTGCCCGATCAAATGATGTCTTTGAACTCCCCGACTCCCATGTAAGCTCTATGGCCCACAATTCGCATTGTGAAATGAAACTATATCAGCACCACTCACCTCATGACAATTAACATCATGTGTTCTATCATTTCCACACACATCAACAACCAAAGTACTTCTAGTAAGCACCACAATAAGTGGCTCATTTGATACAGTGGGAGCTACTACTACAACAATCTCCTTGCACACTCCCACTTCCCATGTAACTATTGTTATGGTAAAATAATGAATGTGTTATTAAACAAGGATCACGAATGATCAATATATACAAGATACAAGATAATTTTTCTATAATGAATAGGAGAGAGGAAATATAAACATTATGTAGAAAGAAAAATAAAGTTTCCATAACGAACATAGGGAGATTATGGAAACATAAAAGAAGAGTGACCATTAGTAGATAGAAGAGAGAGATACAAAAGTAGAAAGATTATCTTAGCTCTGACCCCACCCATGAATGAGCTCGGCTCCGACCCCGCCCACAAGCTCGATGGGGATCCCATCCCATGGCAAGCTGGGTGTGACTCCATGTATGGCCCAAGTGATTTTTTTTTCTAACTCTGGTTTTTTCATTTTTTCATCATACGAAGCCTCCTTTGTCCATTTTTTTTTTGTGACTTTCAACCCTACCCCAGAGAGTTTGACTCCGGGAGCTCGGCTCTAACCCCACCCGTGAGCTCGATGGAGATCCTGTCCCACCGCGAGCTGGGCATGACTCCATGTATGGCCCGAGTGATTTTTTTTATTTTTTATTTTTTATTTATTTATTTTAACTCTGATTTTTTCATTATTTTCATTGTACGGAGCCTCCTTTGTTTGTTTATTTTTCTGTGACTTTCAACCCCACCCCAGAGAGCTCGACTCAAGGAGCTCAGCTCTGACCCCACCCTGCCTATCCCTGGAGAGCTCGGCTCCAACCACACCCCACTACTCTCTGGAGAGCTCACCTCTAACCCCACCCGTGAATGAGCTCGGCTCGAGGAGCTTGGCTCTGACCCTGCCCACGAGCTCGATGGGGATCCCATCCCATTGGGAGCTGGGTGTGACTCCACGTATGGCCTGAGTGATTTTTTTTAACTCTAATTTTTTCATTCTTTTCATTGTACGGAGCCTCCTTTGTCCATTTTTTTCCCACAACTTTCGACCCCACCCTGGAGAGCTCAGCTCCGAACTTGCCCCGCCACTCCCTGGAGAGCTCGACTCTGACCCAGCTTGTGAATGAGCTTGGCTCTAACCTCACCTGCGAGCTCGATGGGGATCCCATCCCATGGTGAGCTAGGCATGACCCCACGTATGGCCCGAGTGATTTTTTTTTTCTAACTCTAGTTTCTTCATTCTTTTCATCATATAGAGCCTCCTTTGTCTATTTTTTTTTGCGACTTTCAACCCCGCCCCGGAGAGCTCGATTCGAGGAGCTTGGCTTTGACCCTACCCATGAATGAGCTCAGCTCTGACCCCACCCCCGAGCTTGATGGGGATCCCATCCCATGACGAGCTAGGCATGACTTCACATATGGCCCGAGTGATTTTTTTTAACTCTTATTTTTTCATTCTTTTCATCGTATAGAGCCTCCTTTGTCCTTTTTTTTCTGCAAATTTTGACCCCACCCTGGAGAATTCAGCTCTGACCCTGCCCTACAGCTCACCGGAGAGCTCAGCTCCGACCCTGCCCGTGAATGACCTTAGCTCCGACCCCGCTTGTGAGCTCGATGGAGATCCTATCCCACGGCGAGCTGGGCATGACTCCACGTATGGTCTGAGTGATTTTTGTTTAACTCTAGTTTTTTCATTATTTTCATCGTACGGAGCCTCCTTTGTCCATTTATATTAAGTGACTTTTGACCCTACCCCAGAGAGCTCGACTCGGGGAGCTCAGCTTTAACCCTGCCCTGCCTCTCCCTACAGAGCTTAGCTTGGGGTGCTCGACTCTGACCCCGCCCCACCTCTCCCGGGAGAGGTTGGCTCTGACCCCACTCGTGAACGAGCTCATCTCGAGGAGCTCAGCTCTGACCCAACCTGCAAGCTCGATGGGGATCCTGCCCCACCGTGAGCTGGGCATGACTCCACGTATGGCCCAAGTGATTTTTTTTAAACTCTATTTTTTTCATTCTTTTCATTGTACAGAGCCTCTTTTGTCTATTTTTTCTATGACTTTCAACCCCGCCCTAGACAGCTCAGCTCCAACCCCGCCCCACCACTCCCCGAAGAGCTCAGCTCTGACCCCACTTGCGAATGAGCTCAGCTTTGACCCCACCCGAGAGCTCGATGGGGATCATGTCCCATGGTGAGTTGGGCGTGACTCCACATATGGCCCGAGTGATTTATTTTTTAACTCTAGTTTTTTCATTCTTTTCATTGTATAGAGCCTCCTTTGTCCATTTTTTTCTACAACTTTTGACCTCACCCTTAATCATCAATATCGGTCATCAATATCTTCTTCATGATAATCAGTTGCATAAACTAGTTCTTGCTTTAGCTTCTAAAATAAATTGGCCTATTCACCAAATGGATGTTAAAAGTGTCTTTTTAAACAATGATTTGCATGAATAAAAGTATACATCTTAACCACCTAGGTTTTTTTTAAAAGGCTATGAACACTTAGTTTGTAAATTGCAAAAATCTATTTATGGGTTAAGACAATCATCTAGGGAATGGTATTCCAAAATTAATGCTTTCTTTATTTCTCAAGGTTTTCTTAGAAGTAAACATGATCCTAATCTCTATATTAAGCATACTCAAGATGATATTGTCATTTTTATTCTTTATGTAGATGATTTGATTCTTACTTCAAGTTCACATTCTTTAATTTTTTATATTAAGTTTCAACTTAATTAAAAATTTCAAATGATTGATTTAGGAATTTTACATTATTTATTAGGAAAGAAAATTTGGAAAATCCCTAAGGGTATTTTTCTCTCACAAAGTAAATATGTTAAAGATCTTCTAGAAATTTTAAGATGAGTGAGGCTACTCATATTTCAATCTCATGTGAGTTAGGAACTAAGTTGATGGTAGATATGTAAACTCCCTTTGTGGATGCTACAATTTATAGAGAGCTAGTAGAAAGTTAGGGCTTACAATTTTGATCACTTTTGATGATCTTATCCTATTAGGAGTAACATTTAAGACCTTTTAACACAAAACCAAACTACACCATTCAAATTACCCTTTCCAGGGATACAAAAGACACCAGGGTTACAAGTTTTGGATCTCTCAATAAACCAACTTACCCTTGATGTCACCCTAAGCCAACTAGGCCTAATTAGGTCCCCTTAAAGAGAAAGTCTTCACCAGTTAGCATTCCCCATCTTTCCAACACTTCTAGAAGTTGTCAATAGATCCATCAACACCAAATCCATAATGATTTTTTGGGTTTCCACTCCCAAAGTCCCGCTATATACTCAAATTCCCATTTGTTGAACTAAGCACATAGAGATGCTTGGCCTAGGGCTCGCTGATAAACCTGGTAGAACCAGTTTCCTTCACGTCATCTTTTGGAATATTAAAATACATTTCCTACACTCACATTCCCCATAATTTCGACTGAATCCAAAAGTCCACAAGTCACTATCTGGAACCTCAAAATAGCTTGTCATGCGATTGTAGCTGATTCTCATTGAACAGTTGATCGATTCAGCGATCTAGAACCTCAAAATAGCTTGTTATGTGATTGTAGCAGATTCTCATTGAACAATTGACCAATTTGGTGATCTAGAAACTTAGAATGCCTTGTTATGCAATTATAGCTAATTCTCATCGAATGCTTAATCGATTCAATGATATGGAAACTCAGAATAACTTTTTATACGATTGTAGCTAATTCTCATTGATCGGTTGACCGATTCGATGATCTGGAAACTCAGAATGGCTTGTTATGTGATTGTAGTTTATTCTCATCAAATAGTTGATTGATTTGGCAATCTGTAACCTTGGAGTAACTTGTTATGAGATTGTAGTTGATTATTTTCCAACAGTTTACCGATTCGGCAATCTAGAACCTCAGAATAACTTGTTATGTGATTATAGTTGATTCTCATCAAAGGGTTGACTGATTCAGCAATCTAGAATCTCAAAATAGCTTGTTATGTGATTATAGCTGATTCTTATCAAATAGCTAACCGATTTGGTGATCTGGAACCTTAGAACAACTTTTTATGTTATTATAGTTAATTCTCATCGAACGGTTGACTGAATCAGCATTCTAGAAACTTAGAACAACTTGTTATGCGATTGTAGTTGATTCTCATTGAATGGTTGACCGATTCAGTGATCTGGAACCTCAGAATAACTTGTTATGCGATTGTAGTTGATTCTCATTTATCAGTTGACTGATTCAAAGATCTAGAACCTCATAACAACTTGTTATGCGATTGTAGCTGATTCTTATCAAACGGTTGAATGATTCGGTGTTCTAGAAACTCAGAATGACTTGTTATGGTATTGTAGCTGATTCTCATCAAATAGTTGACCAATTTGATGATCTGAAAACTCTAAATAGGTTGGTATGCAATTGTAGTTATTTCTCACCGAACGGTTGACCAATTCGGTGGTCTAGAAACTTAGAATGACTTATTATGTGAATGTAGCCGATTCTTATCAAATGGTTGAATGATTCATCTATCTAGAAACTCAGAACGAGATATTATGTGATTGTAGCAGATTCCCATTGAATGGTTGACCGATTCGGTGATCTAGAAACTCAAAATAGTGTTTTATGTGATTTTAGCTTATTCTCATTGAACGGTTGACCGATTCGGCGATTTGAAAACTCAGAACATGTTGTTATGCAATTGTAGTTTATTCTCATCGAAGGTTTGATCGATTCGGTGATCTAGAACCTCAGAATATCTTTTCATGCGATTGTAGCTAATTCTCATTCAACAGTTGATTGATTCGGCAATCTGGAACCTCAAAATAGCTTGTAATGTGATTGTAGCTGATTCTCATTGAACAGTTGACCAATTTGGTGATTTGGAAACTCAGAATGCCTTGTTATGCAATTGTAGGTAATTCTCATCGAATCCTTAATTGATTCGATGATATGGAAACTCAGAATGACATTTTATATGATTATAGTTGATTCTCATCAAGCGGTTGACCGATTCGATGATTTAGAAACTTGGAATGACTTGTTATGCGATTATAGTTGATTCTCATCGAATGGTTGATCAATTTGGCAATTTATAACCATGAAATAACTTGTTGTGAGATTGTAGTTGATTATTATCCAACGGTTTACTGATTTGGTGCTCTAGAACCTCAGAACAACTTGTTATGCTATTGTAGTTGATTCTCATCGAATGATTGATTGAGTCAGTGATCTGGAATCTCAGAATAGCTTGTTATGTGATTTTAGCTGATTCTTATCAAATGACTGACTAATTTGGTGATCTGGAACCCCAGAATGACTTTTTATGCAATTATAGTTGATTCTCATCGAACAGTTGACCGAATCAGCAATTGAGAAACTTAGAAAAGCTTGTTATGGGATTGTAGCTGATTCTCATCAAATGGTTGACCGATTCGACAATCTGGAACCTTAGAATAACTTGTTATGTGATTGTAGTTGATTCTTGTTGAATGGTTGACCGATTCGGTGATCTGGAACCTTAGAATAACTTGTTATGCGATTGTAGTTGATTCTTATTGATTAGTTGACTGATTCAGAGATCTGGAACCTCATAACGACTTGTTATGAGATTGTAGCTGATTCTTATCAAATGGTTGAATGATTCAATGTTCTAGAAACTCATAATGACTTTTTATGGTATTGTAGCTGATTCCCATCAAACAGTTGACCAATTTGATGATCTGGAAACTCTAAATAGGTTGGTATGCAATTGCAATTATTTATCACTGAATAGTTCACCAATTCGGTGATCTGGAAACTTAGAACGACTTGTGCGAATGTAGTTGATTCTTATCAAATGGTTGAATGATTTGGCTATTTGGAAACTCAGAACAACATATTAAGTGATTGTTGCAGATTCCCATTGAAGGGTTGACCGATTCGGTGATTTAGAAACTCAGAACATCATTTTATGTGATTTTAGCTTATTCTCATCAAACGGTTGACCAATTATCTGATTTAAAAACTTAGAACATCTTGTTATGCGATTATAGTTTATTCTAATCAAAGGATTGACTAATTCAATGATCTAGAAACTTAGAATAGCCTGTTATGCGATTGTAGTTGATTCTCATTTAATGGTTGACCGATTCAGTGATCTAGAATCTCAGAATAACTTGTTATGTGATTGCAGTTGATTCTTATTGATCAGTTGACTAATTTAGAGATCTAGAACCTCAGAACAACTTGTTATGCTATTGTAGTTGATTCTTATCAAACAATTAAACAATTCGGTGTTCTAGAAACTCAGAATGACTTGTTATGCTATTGTAGCTGATTCTCATCAAATAGTTGACCAATTTGATGATATGGAAACATTAAATAGCTTAGTATGCAATTACAGTTATTTCTCACTGAACGGTTGACCAATTCTTTGATCTGGAAACTCAGAATGACTTGTGTGAATGTAGCTGATTTTTATCAAACGGTTGAACAATTCGGCTATCTAGAAACTCAAAATGACTTATTATGTGATTTTAGCTGATTCCCATTGAATGGTTAACCAATTCGGTGATCTAAAAACTCTGAAAAATGCTTTATGTGATTGTAGCTTATTCTCCTCGAACAGTTGACTGAATCAGTGATCTGAAAACTCAGAACATCTTGTTATGTGATTGTAGTTTATTCTCATCGAAGGATTAATTGATCCGGTGATCTAGAACCTCAGAATAGCTTGTCATGTGATTGTAGCTCATTCTCATTAAACACTTGACCGATTCGGTGATTTGGAACCTCAAAATAGCTTGTTATGCTATTGTAGCTAATTCTCATTGAACAATTGACCAATTTGGCAATCTAGAAACTCAGAATGCCTTGTTATGCAATTGTAGCTAATTCTCATTGAATGCTTAATTGATTCAATGATATGGAAACTCAGAATGACATTTTATAGAATTGTAGCTAATTCTCATCGAACGGTTGACCGATTCAATGATCTGTAAACTCAAAATAGCTTGTTATGTGATTGTAGTTAATTCTCATCGAACAGTTGATCGATTTGGTGATCGGTAACCTCGGAATAACTTGTTATGAGATTGTAGTTGATTATTATCCAACAGTTTACCGATTCGGTGATCTCAAACCTCAAAATAACTTGTTATATGATTGTAGTTGATTCTCATCGAACGATTGACTGATTTGGCGATCTGGAATCTCAGAATAGCTTGTTATGTGATTTTAGCTGATTCTTATCAAATGACTAACCAATTTGGTGATCTAGAACCTTAGAAAAACTTTTTATGTGATTGTAGTTGATTCTCATCGAACGGTTGAGCGAATCAGCGATCTAAAAACTTAAAATAGCTTGTTATGTGATTTTAGCTGATTCTCATTGAATGGTTGACCAATTCGGTGATCTGAAACCTAAGAATAACTTGTTATACAATTGCAGTTGATTCTTATTGAATAGTTGACTAATTCAGATATCTGGAACCTCAGAACGACTTGTTATGGGATTATCACTGATTCTTATCAAACGGTTGAATGATTTGACATTTTGGAAACTTAGAACAACTTGTTATGCTATTGTAGCTAATTCTCATCAAACAGTTGACCAATTTGATCATCTAGAACCTCTAAATAGCTTGGTATGCAATCACAGTTATTTCTCACCGAACAGTTGACCAATTCAGTGATCTGGAAACTCAGAATGACTTGTTGTGTGAATGTAGCTGATTCTTATCAAACGGTTAAACAATTCAGCTATCTGGATACTTAGAACGACTTATTATGTGATTATACCTAATTCCCATTAAATGGTTGACCGATTTGGTGATCTAGAAACTTAGAACAATGTTTTATGCAATTGTGGCTTATTCTCATCGAACGGTTGACTGATTCGATGATCTAAAAACTTGAAACATCTTGTTATGCAATTGTATTTTATTCTTATTGAAGGATTGACTGATTCGTCAATCTGGAACCTCATAATAGCTTCTCATGTGATTGTAGCTTATTCTCATTGAATAGTTGACCGATTCAGTGATCTGGAACCTCAGAATAGCTTGTTATGGGAATTGTAGCTGATTCTCATTGAACAGTTGACCAATTCGGCGATCTGGAAACCTAAAATGCCTTGTTATGCAATTATAGATAATGATTGTTGCATGAGGAAAAAATTTTAATCAATTTGGACAAGTGTGTTTTTATGCAGGAAGAGTTGGTGTACCTAGGTTTTGTGATATCTAATGGAAGCATCAAGATGGATCCTGATAAGGTGGTGTCCATCCTAAACTGGCCCTCTCCTAGGACCATGATAGAGGTGAGGAGTTTCGATGGACTTGCTTCTTTTTACAGAAAATTTATAAGGGGTTTTGGTCAGATTTGTGCACCTATCTTGGAGACCATCAAAGGAGGGAAAAATGCAAGTTTCAGTGGACCAAAGAGGCAGAAGAGGCTTTTCAAGGTTTGAAATAGAGGGTGGCAAAGCAAACTATACTTGCTTTTCTAGATTTTCAAAAGGTTTTCACTATTGAATGTGATGCATCAAATATTGCTATAGGAGTTGTCTTAAGTCAAGAAGGAAGGCATATTGCATTCTTTAGTGAAAAGTTGAATGGGGCAAAGAGGAAGTATTCCTCTTATAACTTGGAGTTATATGCATTAGTCCATGTTAGGAATAAGGTGTCTCAACCTTGGATAATTCCTATTCTTATTATTTGTTTTATTAAATGTATTTTTTGCAAATAATGTAATTAAGTGTGAGTGTACATGTCTAGTTTGCATGTTGATGTGTCACTCCATTTGATGTGTCAGCATCTTGGTTGTGTGTAAGGAGATCATGGCTGAAATGGTTGTGATAGATTCCTAGGACGCGTAAGAGCTATTTAAGGAATGTGCTATAACAGGTGTATAAGCATCTTATGACTAGGGCCTATTTGGGTGCCCAAGAAGGAGTGGTTGGTGTGTAAGAGAATATGCCAAAAATAGGTTGGTATGACAGGTTCTCTTACACTTCTCTTGTGACCGTTATTTTTGGCAGATTCTATGACAAGCTGTCATAGTCTATTCTAGGGATGGACGCCTATTCTTGGGATTGCATGTAACAACTGTGTACATGTGGCTTTGTGCATGGGTCTTGGTGGTTGTGCCCATTTTTGGGTCCTGAGGAGTCTATATATATGTTGATGCTCCTATGGGAGAGATATAACATAATATAAGTCTTGTTGGCTTTGTCTCTCATTTCTTGAAAGAACTTGTATTGCAAGTGTGTTGTAATCTTTGTGTTGAAGATAATACATTGTGTAGGTTTTGGAGGGGTGGGGTTGTTTTACCGAAAGGTTTTTCCCCACCGGCATATCTTTGTGTTTATGTGTTTCAACCTTCTCTATCTATTTTCTATATGTATGCTGTATGATGCAATATCTTTGTTAAAGTAGTAAACGAATCTGAAATTCTAAGGATTTGAAAGAATTTGCACAATATTTTCCTTATGAGATTAGTGTAGGAAGTTGTTTTCGCACCTGAGTTTCCTTACAAGTGGTATCAGAGCCTAATCAACTTTTGATCCTAGTTGTTGGGTAGGGTTTTTTGAGCTAATCTCAAGTTGAGTGGGAGTTTTGTGCAGAGAATTCTGAATCTTATTTTCAGATTGAGATGGCGAGTTCCTCATACAGTAGAATGGAGGTGTAGAAATTTAATGGCACTAATTTCAAGTTGTGGAAACTCAAGATGGAAGACATGCTTGAAGACCACAATCTATGGGAGGATACTTCACTTGATGTGAGACCTGCAACAATATCTCAAGAGGATTGGGATATCAAGGATCAGAAGGCTAAGGGTCTCATCAGACTCTGTCTGTCAGATGCTATTCTTCTGAATGTTCTTGATGAGACTACTGCAAATTCTGGATTGGGTCTGTGTATCAGGCCAAATCTCTAGTGAATAAGTTGTTCCTGAGAAAGAAGTTGTATTCTTTAAGAATGGAGGAAAGAGGATCCATAATTGATCATCTCAATGCATTCAATTTATTGATTGCATAGTTGGCATCATCTAGTGCCAAGATCGAGGAGGAGGATCATTGTATGACCCTGCTTTGTTCCTTGCCAGATTCGTGGGACCATCTTGTGATGGCTCTTAGAAGTACTATAGTCACATTCTGTATGTCTTCACTTCTATATGAGGAGATGTGAAGAAAGAATTTGGATTCATCTAAGGAAGCCCTTGCTATTCGTGGAAGATCCACTGAAAGAGGGAAGAAAAATGACAATAAGTCTGACAAGAAGGGAAAATCAAAATCTTGTGGGAGTTCTAGGACTCCTGGAAAGTCCAAGGTGAAATGTTGGAACTGTGATAAATTTGGGCACTTCCAAAAGGACTGCAAAGAACCAAAGAAGAAGAAGAAAGGCTCAGATTCAGCTTCTAAAAAATCTCAAGAAGATGGAGATTCTTTTATTGCAACTTTGGCAGCCCATGCATATGATGATGTGTGGTTAGTTGACTCAGGTGCTTCTTTTCACATGACCTCTCATCAAAACTGGTTCTCAAAATATGAAGAGTTCAATGGTGGAAAGGTGTACTTGGGTGATGATTCTCACCTAAAGATAGTTGGACGCAAAAGGGTCACTATCAAATTTCCTAATGGATGAGTAAAGGGAATCAACGGAGTTATGCACATTCTGGGTTTGGCACGAAACCTATTATCTGTAAGTATGTTGAATGATGTAGGTGTGCAAGTTGTTTTTTCGAAAGATGGATGCAAGATGATAAGAGGATCGATAGTGCTTGCAAGGGGTACTAGGAGAGGTACCTTATTTCAGCTAGATGCATGTATTCCTCTATGTAATAGTTCTTCATCCTCACCATCTGAACAAGTAGTGAAGAATTCTATGGTTATTGGTTCTGATAGCACTGCAAACACTTTGGAAGGTAAGCTTCCTGCAGAAAAGACAATGTTGTGGCATATGAGATTTGGCCACATTGGTGAAAAGGGTCTCAAAACCCTGAAAAATAAAAACCTCATTGAGGGGTTAAATGATTACAATCTTGAGTTTGACTTCTGCAAACATTGTGTCTATGGTAAACAAAATCAAGTTCAGTTTTACTCTAGTTCTCACAAATCTTCTGATGTTTTGGATCTTATTCATTCTGATGTATTTGGTCCTATAAAAGTTCCTTCAATCTCCAAGTCTGTATTTTTTGTATCTTTCATAGATGATTATAGTAGAAGGACATGGATTTATTTCCTTAAAAGTAAGACATAGGTCTTTAGTCGGTTCAAGGAATTTCAAGCTCTTGTAGAGAATCAGACTAGTAAGAAGATTAAGTGTGTGAGAACTGACAATGGTGGTGAGTTTTTCTTAGCAAAGTTTGAACAGTTCTGTAAAGAATGAGTTATCGAGAGGCATAAGAAAACACCTTATACCCCACAACAAAATGGATTTGCAGAGAGAATGAACAGGACACTGATGGAGAAGGCTAGGAGTATTCTTAGTGGAGTTGGTTTAGAACAAAGGTTTTGGGATGAAGCTTTGGCCATTGCTTTCTATCTGGTTAATAGATCTCCTACATTAGCTCTTGTTGATAAGACACCCATGGAGGTGTGGTCTGGTAAGAAGCCTTCAATAAGACATCTTTGTGTTTTTGGTTGTGAACCCTATGCACATGTTCCAAAGGAGAAAAGATCTAAGTTGGAAAATAAAGCTGTCAAATGTATTTTCATCGGATACAGTGCTGGTGTGAAAGGATACAAACTTTGGGATCCTGAGACTAGTAAGGTGTTGTATAGTAGAAATGTTATTTTCAGAGAGCTAACATCTTCTCCTATTGTGCTACAACCAGATGAAAAAGAAAAGGAAAAAGATGTTGTTCAGTTGCCTCCTACCCCTGAGAAGACTGAACAGAGAGACCGTGTTGGACCTAATGATGAGGAGAGCTCTAGTAGCTCTGATAGTTCAAAAGAAGAGGAAGAACAACCTCAACCTCAGCCCTTGAGGAGATCCATGAGAGAAAGAAAGCAACCAAAAAGGTTAGGTTATTCTATGTTAGATTCTAGTTGTGCCTTTGCTTTGATTACTAACACTGATGAGCCTAGATCTGTGAAAGAGGCTTTGGGCATGGAAGATGCAGGTTCCTGGATTGAGGCTATGGATGATGAGATGGATTCATTGGAGAAAAACAAAACTTGGGACCTTGTACCTTTGCCTAAAGGGAGAAAATTTGTTGCCTATAAATGGGTGTTCAAGAAGAACTTCTGTGTAGATGGCAGTGTTGAAAGGTACAAAGCTAGATTGGTTGCAAAGGGGCATTCATAGGTAGACAGAATAGATTATGGTGAAATATTCTCTCCTATTGCAAAGTTGACATCCATTAGATTTCTATTATCTCTTGCTCCATCATATGATTTAGAGATAGAACAGATGGATGTGAAGACAACTTTCTTTCATGGTGATTTGGAGGAAGAGATTTATATGTCACAACCTGAGCACTACATTGTTAAATGTTAAGAATCCTTAGTTTGCATATTAAAGAAATCTCTATATGGTTTGAAGCAATCTCCTAGGATGTGGTACCTTAAGTTTGATTCCTTTATGTTTTCAATTGGATTTGTAAGATCAAAATTAGTTCATTGTATTTATTTTAGAGTTGAAAATGATCGTCTTCTTATTGTTGCATTATATGTTGATGATATGTTGTTGTTTGGGAAGGGTAAGGGTATGATTTCTGATTTTAAATCTCAGTTGTCAACACATTTTGAGATGAAAGATCTTGGGGTAGTGTTACCCCACTTTATATCCTGTTCCTATAATGTCAAAGTGAAAAGGCTTGATGTTGTAGGTCATGTCTGGTCTCACTTGTGTCTAGGTCTAGGTCCTTCATATGTAGGCTATCCTTGTCAGGTTTCCCTTCTCTTTCCTTTCTCTTCTCTAAGCCGGGTGGGTGCTTCAAAGTCTTGTCATGTTGGGTAGGTAATAGTTCCCAACCTGACAAGGATATCATGCTCTCATTGATAATCTCTTGCAGATGAAAGAAGATTGTGAAATGTTCTATAGTTTGGCAATTGGAATTTCAGAGATCCACGTCATAGGAACAACATGTGCAATCAAGTTGACAAGGCTTCTCCTATCTTTATGAGTGCAATGGTTATAAAAATAGAGCTTGCAAGTGGAGAATATTCGGTCACATTGAAATTCTGCAAGTCAAGAGAATCTTAAGTTGAGTTTCTAGAGATTGCTGAATAAAAGGATACAATGTGATGTTGTCATCTCAGTTGGACTTTATATAGTGTTATGATCTATAAACTTAGAATGTAAAAGATGTACTTCAAAATGGGAATTGTTCTTGGAAGGAAAGTTTCAACATTAGTCAATGCATTAATCTTGTTAAAAATTGAAGTTGCTTTGATTCATCTTGGATCACATGAAGATATGATACAAAGGCCTCTAAAGTGTTTTGAGTTCATTTGAAGTTCCTAAACAATTTCAATATGATGGAAATAAACAAAGAACTTCATCCTACCTTTCGGCCAATGGGACAGCTTGAAGAACATCGATATATAATTTAGTAATAAGTTGATAAGTTTGGGCTATCAAGGAAAAATAGGAAAATAATTAAAGATCTCGATGGAATAGGTATTTTCTATTTTCTATTTTCTATAGTGTAAAGTTCAAATGGATGTGACTTTATTTGTGGGCCCTCTTTATCGGCGAGACCTGAGCTGATCAAATGGTCCCCATTATCCCTCGAAGACATTGAAGATTCATAGCGGGATATCAGAGATCTCGACACCTGTAAAGTGATCGATCTAAGAAAGTGCAAGTGGGCCCGGTGTAGATTCCCTCTTCAGACAGATCAACGGTAGGCACGTTTTCGCTAAGCCGTGGGAGATCCATTGCGATCTTGCACGATGCATCCACATGGCCAATGGGTCTAAGCTTTTGGTTGCAGCGAAGATTTTTTAAGATGCCAAATCTAGGGTCGTCGCTCAACCGCAAGGGAAGGAATATGCTTCGCGGTATAGCGAGATGAGGATGTGTGTCTTTTGGTGGGGTCGAGGAAAGTTGTGACGTGAAGATTCCAAGATTCCTAATCTACGGTCCCCGCTATCCCTAGATGGTAAGTGAGATTCTAAGAGGGAAAATGAAGATGTCAACACATGTCCTGCCAAGCCCAAATTAAAATAAAAGGAGATTATTTAAAAAGAAAAAAAAAGGAAGTTTAAAAAGACACTTGGCACGCAAAGTTGACAAACGGAAATTACTCTTAACTGGTGCACTTCTGCAGAGCTTAATGCATGAAATGTTGATCGAAGTCTCAATGAGTGAGTTGATTACTTGATGAATCATGTAGAATATCAAATGCATATAGATCAGTGGTGTGAGTTATGGTTTGATGGCTCTATAGTCTTGTAGATCGTGAACAAAGAAGCAATATTGTTGAAGACTGAAATGGTAAATTTTTGTAGCGCGGTATGCTAAGCAGATTGCACAGAATAGAGATACTTGAAGTCAGGGAATAATAGTTCAAGGAAATACCAAAAGCTAAGGGTCAGTGATTCATTAAACTTGTCATTCAAAAATAAAGACAATGATTGTTTATGGATAATTGGCAGTTTTTCACCTTGTGTTCTATTTTTTCACCTTGTGTTCTATTATGGAATCTAAAAGATATGAGCAGAGGTAATGATGTTTCAACTCCGTAGCCCAATAAATTCAACTTGACAGATGTTATTAAAGAGAGGATGAAGGATTCAAGTTGAAGTGTCACAGTTATGATGGCTCCTCTTATTCTCATAATGGTGACTGGCTTTTCAAATTCAGTTATCCAAGATATTCTTTCTTTGTGCCTTGTCTCTTGGTATTCGAGGGAGTGGAAAGGTCATGAGTTCTAAGGAATGTTATACATTGTAAGAATCTATAAATATACTAGGAAGAAAGTCAGTATGAGGGTTGGAAAACTAGATTTTTGAGCATAAGTAATTCTATTTACTGAGCTTGGTCTTCTGGTTTTGTTCTTCCATTGTAGGGTCATTTTTGCATGTGAATAGAAAGAATGATTGTGCATAAAGCTGTAGTAACAAATTGGATTCTATTTCAACTCTGTGATTGCAATCAAGTGATTCTATTTCAACTCTGTGATTGCAATCAAGTGATTCTATTTACTTGTTATGTATATCTCTTCTCCTATTCATTCTAGTTAGTTAGTCTCATTTTGAACAGATAGTACAATTGTGCATGAAGCTGTAATGTATGCATGAATTCCATTTCTTGTCAGAAGTTGCAGTAATAACAATTCTATTTGTCATTTATGCATGATTCTGCTCCTGTTCTCCTAGTTATAACTTGCATGGTTAAAGTAGGTAAGATAAGGTTAGGAAATAGTAAATATAAATCTCTGCCTAAATTGCTTGTGCCCATGAGTGATTCAGTTAAAACACACAAGAGATGACCTGGTGATCAGCATAAAAAAAAAAAAATCATTGAACATCATACACAATCAGGGAGCTGTACCTGTCAATTCAGAGGGCAGTGATAGAGGACTTACACTGACCCAATTGTTGGTGACATCCTTTTGTTCTCTCACCTTGGGTGTATAGAGAGTCAAAGATTGAAAATCTAAAGAGAGGACAAACTGTTAACCAACAATTTTTGGCGACTCTACTGGGGAAGCTTTGCAAAGAAGATAATATCTTGAAGTTTTTCTCAAAAATTTAAGGCATCCTAGATCCCAAATTCACCAGGAGTGCAAAACAAAAAGGGAAAACTGATCCCGTTTATGAGCAATTAGAGGCAGCAAATTTCCCTATATTAGACAGTCTTGAAAGAAAGGGAAGGACCAAGGTAAGGGAGGAAATTGAAGATAACAAATTTGAAGAAATTCAAGTATCTACTGTAATTCCATTTAGTGTAAGGAGAAGTAAATCATCAACACCTCCTACTAAGAGAAGTCCTATTTCTGCTACTTGCAATTCTCTAATCCTTCACGGTATTGTAGTCCCTATCTCAGTCTCATTTCAAGTTTCTCATCAAAACACAAGGTTAGTAAACATGGATGTTCCTTGGGGTAATGCTATTGGACCTCTAAATCTAACAGCTAATCATGATTTGCCTAAAGCTTCAAGGAAGAATTTCCCAAAATTTAATGGTGACGGCACTGTATCTATTGTGCAACACCTTAGTGCATTTCACAAAGCATGCAGTGTGGTAAATCCTCAACATGAAGATGTAGCAATTAGAATGTTTGTTGACACTTCGGTAGGTGATGTAGCTGATTGGTTTCAAGACTTGCCAACAGGTTGTATCACTGGTTGGGATACAATGAAACAAAGGTTTGAAGGAAGATATAAAAGTACAGAAGATGCCCAAGTCCTATTACTGCAATTAGCACAAATCAAGAAGGAATCTTCCATATCAATGAGGGATTTTAATGCCAAATTTAATAAATTGATTAAAAGAATACCTATTGCTAGTGCCCCTACATGAGATAATCAGAAAACTTTCTATATTAGTTCTATGCCTCATGAATAAGGATATCAGTTAAGAAGAGATAATGTAGCTACCTTGCAAGCTACACAAACACTAGAAGTGGAGATGGAGGATGACATGATAGCCTCAGGTAAATGGAAAAAGGAATATCAAACTGCATCTTCAAGTAATGTGCCAGGTACTTCAGGGAACACTGAGGCTATGTTGCAGACATTATCTAATGAACTAATTGCATTGAAAAAGCAAATTGCTAAACCATCTTATCCTTCATATCAGCCTTACCAAGATGTGTCAAGATATCAAAGTGGAAACAAGAATTTGTAGCTTCCTGTACCCCAACAAAGACTAGCTATTGAAGCTGCTCCAAGAGGTCAGAATTCATGTACTTTTCACATAACTATAGACCATGATGGCAACACATGTGAAGATATGATTAGATATCTACAACTAAGGGGAGAAGAAGTGCAAAGAATAGAATATCCAGAAGATGATGAGAATCATGCTCACCATGGTGACTCTGTTAATTCATACTTATGAATCTGATTCTGAAAATGGAGGTAACTATTTTGCTACTTTAGATGGACCTCAATTGACTGTCATGACCAGGGGTCAGAAAAACAAGAATCAAAATTATAATGCTCTGCCTACTAAGAATCAGATATTTTCTCATAAGGTGGATAAAAATGATAATTCAGCATCAAGTTCTTCATCAAAAGAACAAAAAGATAAGTTACCTCACTCATTTGATATTGTTCAATTTTGTGAAGAAACTAAGATTCAAATATCTGTTATGGATTATTTGCAATCACATTCTGATCAATCTTAAAGATTGTTGGATCACTGCAAAAATGAAAGAAATGTTAATGTTAACTCTCATATTAGTAATAATAGAGAGGTCAGTACAAGTAAAGGAGATTCAATAGATGATGATTTCTCTATTCCTAGGCTATTTCAAGAAGAAGAATGTACTGTCAATGCCACTTGTTCCAGTTCTAAACCGGAGCCTTTCTATGTGTCTCTATTTATCAATGGAAATAAATTAAGCACTTGCATTATTGACTATGGAGCATCTGATAATGTCATGCCTGCACCAGTTGCCAAAGCTCTAGGGCTACCTCTAACCAAGGTCTTTGGAAAGTCCTATTCAATGGATTCCAAGCAAGTACCTCTGATAGGTCAGATCAAGGATGCACAAGTTGCTTTGGTTGCATATCCTTCCAAGAGATTAAAGCTTACAATTCTTGTTGCTAACATTCCTGAAAGCTATGGCATGCTGCTTAATAGGAGTTTTTGCAAGGATTTGGGAGGAGAGATTAAGCTTGATTGGTCATCTACCTATATCCAAGTTGGGAATAAGAAAGTAAAGCTTGAACCTGAAGGTAAGGCTAAATTTACTGTTTTGAAATCAGATGATCCTAAATCTTAGATCTTATATCAAGAAATGCAATTTGGTAATTACATGTTAACATATGATGGACCTAATGCTCAAGAAGAGATAGTAGAGGCAGATTCAAAACAATTGTGGACAATGCAGTTTGATGGTAGTTGTGCTAAGGCAGGCTCAGGAGCAGGAGTAGTCTTAATTGCACCTGATGGAGAATTCATGCATTTGGCCTACAAGTTGAATTTTAAAAATACTAACAATACTGCAGCGTATAAAGCTCTCCTCCTTGGAATGGAAGTTGCAAAATAGAAAGGAGTAAAGTTGCTTAAGGTACCAGGTGATGCTAAACTTGTGCTAAGGCAGGTAAGAAATTTATATTTTGTAAAAAATAATAGATTAAGGAACTACAGAAATAAAATATGGGATGAGATGGAAAATTTTGATGCATTCTCAATAATTTCAGTTCCTAGAGACCAGAATTCAAAAGCTGACTCATTAGTTGTCTCTGCCTCATTATTGTTACCTCATCCTGAATTTAAAGATCAGTTATATAGGATGGAAGTTCTTTTTAGGCCAAAGGTACCTGATAATGAAGAATCATGGCAAGTTTTTGATGATGACAAACATATTCAGCAGTTCCTAGAAGGATCAAGCCCTTTTATCAATATGTGCTTTGAAGATGGTAAAGATGAGTAGTCACTGATTGAGAAGGAAGAGTCAAAAGAAGGAATCATTCAATTAAAAGGTAATAAGATCCCTTCTCATTTTGTATCTTTAGAAAAACTTTTTAATAGGCATGATGCTTACATTAAGAAAGAAAGGAATGAAAAGGAAAAGACTTGGGGAGAGTATGATGGAATCAACATAGGGACTGATGATTGTTCAAAGATAATTAATATTGGGAAGTGTTGTTCCATTGAAGAAAGGAGTAAGATCAAAGAGTTATTGGTAGAATATCAAGATGTGTTTTCTTGGGATTATGACGGTCTCAAAAACTTTATGAATGGTGAGTTGAGGCACAAAATTCCTCTAAAGCCCGGGGTAGTTCCTGTCAAGCAGAAACAAAGAAACTATAACCCTTTGATAGAAGGAGCAATTTATAAGGAGATTGATAAGATGCTAAAAGAAAAAATCATATATCCTATTCATCACTCCACTTGGATTGCAAAAATCATTCCTGTGAGAAAGAAGAATGGAGAGATAAGGATTTGTGTGGATTTCAGAAATCTAAATCAAGCTTCCCTCAAGGACAACTATGCATTGCCAAATATGGACCATCTGTTACAGATTGTTGTAGGTTCAAAAATGATGTCTATGTTGGATGGGTTTTCAGGTTATAACCAAATTCAAGTGGATGAATCAGATAAATACAAGACAACTTTCACAACGCCATGGGGCACTTTTTCTTATAAGAGAATTCCTTTTGGATTGATTAACACAGGTGCAACTTTTTAAAGGGCTATGGATCTTTCTTTTGCTGATCTCAAAAATAAGATCATTGTGATGTATCTTGATGATTTAACTATCTTCTCTAAGCAGAGGAAAGATCACATCAGATATCTAGCTAAAGTTCTGCAGAGGTGTAAAGACCAAGGTATATCTTTGAATCCAAAGAAATCAGTATTTTGTGCTACTGAAGGTAAACTCCTTGGACACATTGTTTCTCAAGAATGAGTTAAGATTGATCCTGATAGGATTAAAGCCATTCAACAGTTAAGTTTACCTTTAAGTAAAACTGGAGTTAAATCTTTCTTTGGACAAGTTAACTTTTTAAGAAGATTTGTACCTAAATTTTTTGAAATTGTGAAAAGCATTGTTAATATGATGAAGGGAAATCAATCTTTCAAATGGACTAGTGATGGTAAGAAGTCTTTTGAGGACATAAAGAATGCAATTGCTAATGCTCCTATTTTAGTCCACCCTGATTATACAAAGGAATTTATTATATACTGTTATGCATCTCAACACACCATGTCTGTAATACTGATGCAAGAAAACAAGGAGGGGATACAAGCTCCAATTGCTTTTATGAGCATACCTCTAAAAAACCATGAGTTGAAGTATTCTCAAATTGAAAAACATGCTTATGCTGTGGTAAGGGCATTGAAAAATTTTAGATTTTATGTTCTTCACTCACATTCAGTTGTTTATGTGCCTGATGCAGCAGTAAAAAGCATTCTGACTCAACAAGAAGTTGGTGGTAATAATAGAGGAGCTTGGATTGCCAAGGCTCAGGAGTATGACATTGATATTAGGCCAACAAAATTGGTGAGGGGGAATGCACTTTGTAAAGCCATAGCAAAAGTTCAGCCAGATGAGAAGAGTGATCATAAGGTGCTGATGGTGAGTTTACAAGATCCTTGGTTTTCAAATATTGCTTATTTTCTGACATATGGTGAGTGCCCAGAGGGATTGATAGAAAAACAAAAGAGAGATCTGAAAAACAAAGCCCTCAGGTATATTATTCATGAAGATGTTCTTTACAAAAGGGCAATAGATGGTACTTTTCTTAGGTGTGTGGATAAAGAGAAGCAAGTGCAATTGTTGAAGGCTTTTCATGATGAGGCATGTGGAGGACATTTCTCTTCCACTATCACAGCATTCAAGATCCGAAGACAGTGCTACTATTGGCTTGGAATGTTTAAAGATGCATATAAATGGGTGTCAAAGTGTGAGAAATGCAAGCTATTTTTAGGTAAACCTCAATTGGCAGCTCTACCATTGAAACCAGTTGTAATTGATGCTCCTTTTCAGCAGTGGGGTTTGGATTTTATTGGTCCTCTAAGTCCTCCATCAAGTCAAGGTCACTCTTATATTTTGACTGCTACTGACTACTTTAGTAAGTGGGTGGAAGCTAAGCCTATGAAGAAGACCACTTCTGATGCAGTTTGTGAGTTTATTAAAGAACAAATTTTGGTTAGGTTTGGAATACCTACAAAACTGATTATGGATAATGCTTCATATTTCTCATCCTCTAAAATTATTTCATTTTGTTATGATTATGGGATTCTGATAGGACATTCATCAGATTACTTTCCCCAAGGGAATGGGCAAGCAAAATCAAGTAACAAGAACTTGATTAACATCATGAAGAAGTTAGTGGATGACAATCAGAAAAATTGGCATAAGAAATTACATGATGCATTATGGGCAGATAGGACCACACCTAAAAGAGCCATAGGTATATCTCCTTTTGAGCTAGTGTATGGAGTTGAAGCAAATCTGCCATTTCCATTAGAACTTGCTGCTTGCAAACTGAGAACCACAATTGAGGATGATGTTTTCAAGGATGGCTTGGAAAAGGGGATCTTGTATTTGACAAAGTTGCAAGAAGAACGAGAAGATATGGTTGACAGGATCACTAAACATCAGAACCGAGTCAAGAAGCTGTTTGATAAGAGGGCAAGGCCAAGAAATTTCATGGAAGGTGATATGGTGCTGCTGTGGGATAAGAGGCATGAACCTAAAGGAATGCATTCTAAATTTCAATCTCTATGGAAAGGTCCTTTCCAAATTGTGCAAGTGAATCAGAATAATTCATTCAGATTGGCATATCCTTCCGGAGAGTCCCTGCAATGTTCCTATAATGGGCAGGATTTGAAGCTATACCAGATGCATAATTGAAGAGCAGGTAACCCCTGTGTAGTAGTTAGTTAGGTAGGTGTTCTTTTTGTGTCATAGTTTAGTAGTTTCCTTTCTTTTTGCTGTTGTTTTCCTTGAGTTTAGTTTTGCTTTGTCAAGTTGCCAGCTATTTTGCGAAACCAGAGATTGCTAGAGTTCTTTTAAGCATGGTAATGCTGAAATCCCCAGTCGAAGCTAGCTATTGCCCCACTTTATATCCTATTCCTATAATGTTAAAGTGAAAAGGCTTGTTGTTTTAGGTCATGTTTGGTCTCACTTGTGTCTAGGTCTAGGTCCTTCATAGGTAGGCTATCCTTGTTAGGTTTCCCTTCTCTTTCCTTTCTCTTCTCTAAGCCGGGTGGGTGCTTCAAAGTCTTGTCATGTTGGGTAGGTAATAGTTCCCAACCTGACAAGGATATCATGTTCTCATTGATAATCTCTTGCAGATGAAAGAAGATTGTGAAATGTTCTACAGTTTGGCAATTGGAATTTTAGAGATCCACTTCATAGGAATAGCATGTGCAATCAAGCTGACAAGGCTTCTCCTATCTTTATGAGTGCAATGGTTATAAAAATAGAGCTTGCAAGTGGAGAATATTCGGTCACATTGAAATTCTGCAAGTCAAGAGGATCTTAAGTTGAGTTTCCAGAGATTTCTGAATAAAAGGATACAATGTGATGTTGTCATCTCAGTTGGACTTCATATGGTGTTATGATCTATAAACTCAGAATGTAAAAGATGTACTTCAAAATGGGAATTGTTCTTGGAAGGAAAGTTTCAACATTAGTCAATGCATTAATCTCATTAAAAATTGAAGTTGCTTTGATTCATCTTGGATCACATGAAGATATGATACAAAGGCCTCTAAAGTGTTTTGAGTTCATTTGAAGTTCCTAAACAATTTCAATATGATGGAAATAAACAAAGAACTTCATCCTACCTTTCGGCCAATGGGATAGGTTGAAGAACATCGATATATAATTCAGTAATAAGTTGATAAGTTTGGGTTATCAAGGAAAAATAGGAAAATAATTAAAGATCTTGATGGAATAGGTATTTTCTATTTTCTATAGTGTAAAGTTCAAATGGATGTGACTTTATTTGTGGGCCCTCTTTATCGGCGAGACCTGAGCTGATCAAACGGTCCTTGATATCCCTCGAAGACATTGAAGATTCATAGCGGGATATCAGAGATCTCGACACCTATAAAGTGATCGATCTGAGAAAGTGCAAGCAAGCCCGGTGCAGATTCCCTCTTCGAACAGATTCATGGTAGGTGCATTTTTGCTAAGCCATGGGAGATCCATTGTGAACTTACGTGATGCGTGCACGTGGCTAGTGGGTCTGAGATTTTGGTTGCAGCGAAGATTTTTGAAGATGCCAAATCTAGGGTCATCGCTAAACTACAAGGGAAGGAATATGCTTCACGGTATAGCGAGATGAGGACGTGTGTCTTTTGGTGGGGTCGAGGAAAGTTGTGATGTGAAGATTCCAAGATTCCTAATCTATAGTCCCCGCTATCCCTAGATGGTGCATGAGATTCTAAGAGGGAAAATGAAGATGTCAACACGTGTCCCGCCAAGCCCAAATTAAAATAAAAGGAGATTATTTAAAAAGAAAAAAAAGGAAGTTTAAAAAGACACTTGGCATGCAAAGTTGACAAATGGAAATTACTCTTAACTGGTGCACTTCTGCAGAGCTTAATGCATGAAATGTTGATCGAAGTCTCGATGAGTGAGTTGATTCCTTGATGAATCATGTAGAATATCAAATGCATATAGATCAGTGCTGTGAGTTATGGTTTGATGGCTCTATAGTCTTGTAGACTGTGAACAAGGAATCAATATTGTTGAAGACTGAAATGGTACATTTTTGTAGCGCGGTATGCTAAGCAGATTGCACAAAATAGAGATACCTGAAGTCAAGGAATAATAGTTTAGGGAAATACCAAAAGCTAAGGGTCAGTGATTCATTAAACTTGTCATTCAAAAATAAAGACAATGATTGTTTATGGATAATTGGCGATTTTTCACCTTGTGTTCTATTATGGAATCTAAAAGATATGAGCAGAGATAATGATGTTTCAACTCTGTAGCCCAATAAATTCAGCTTGACAGATGTTATTAAAGAGAGGATGAAGGATTCAAGTCGAAGTGTCACAGTTATGATGGCTCCTCTTATTCTCATAATGGTGACTGGCTTTTCAAATTTAGTTATCCAAGATATTCTTTCTTTGTGCCTTGTCTCTTGGTATTCGAGGGAGTGGAAAGGTCATGAGTTCTGAGGAATGTTATACATTGTAAGAATCTATAAATACTAGGAAGAAAGTCAGTATGAGGGTCGGCAAACTGGATTTTTGAGCATAAGTAATTCTATTTACTGAGCTTGGTCTTCTAGTTTTGTTCTTCCATTGTAGGGTCATTTTTGCATGTGAATAGAAAGAACGGTTATGCATAAAGTTGTAATAACAAATTGGATTCTATTTCAACTCTGTGATTGCAGTCAAGTGATTCTATTTACTTGTTATGTATATCTCTTCTCCTATTCATTCCAGTTAGTTAGTCTCATTTTGAACAGACAGTACAATTGTGCATGAAGCTGTAATGTATGCATGAATTCCATTTCTTGTCAGAAGTTACAGTAATAACAATTCTATTTGTCATTTATGCATGATTCTGCTCCTGTTCTCCTGGTTAGAACTTGCATGGTTAAAGTAGGTAAGATAAGGTTAGGAAATAGTAAATATAAATCTCTGCCTGAATTGCTTGTGCCCATGAGTGATTCAGTTAAAACACACAAGAGATGACCTGGTGATCAGCATAAAAAAACCAAATTCATTGAACATCACACAATCAGGGAGTTGTACCTATTAATTCAGAGGGCAGTGATAGAGGACTTACACTAACCCAATTGTTGGTGACATCCTTTTGTTCTCTCACCTTGGGTGTATAGAGAGTCAAAGATTGAAAATATAAAGAGAGGACAAACTGTTAACCAGCAGGTAGCAAGGTACATCTTGGGTATGGAAATCAGTAGAGACAGGTCTAAAAGAAAACTTTGGTTGAGTCAGAGTAAGTATGTGAAGTCTGTGTTGGACAAGTTCAACATGGCAGATTGTAGACCACTTTGTGTTCCTATTTCTATGGGAACAAAGTTATCTATAGATGATTGTCCAAAATCTCCTAGTGAGGTGGAGGACATGAGTAGAGTACCTTATGCTAGTGAAATTGGCAGTCTTATGTATGCTATGGTTTGTACTAGACTAGACATTGCCCAAGCAGTGGGAGTCCTGAGTTGGTTCATGGCTAACCCTTGTCAGGTACATTAGGATGTAGTTAAGCGAGTATTCAAATATTTGAGGGGTACATCAAATTACTCCATATGTTATCATGGTAACTCTTCTAGATCTCTGCATTCAGTTTATATTCGTGGGTTTGTGGATTCAGATTGGGCAGGTGATATTGATAGCAGGAGATCCAGCAGTGCTTATGTGTTCACTATGTTTGGTGGTGCCATCAGTTGGATGAGTAAGTGACAACCTGTGGTTGCTTTGTCCACTATAGAAGCTGAGTACATGGCTGCTACTCATGCTTGTAAGGAAGCCATTTGGCTTAGGAGATTGTGTTCTAATGTTGGTGTTGATGCAGAATAGATTACTATTTGGTGTGATAGTCAAAGCACTATTTTCCTTGCAAAGAATCCAACTTTCCATGCCAGAACGAAGCACATTGATGTGCAGTTTCATTTTGTGAGAGATATGGTGGAAGATGGAAAGGTAAATTTGGAGACAGTAGGTACTGTGAAGAATGTTGCAGATGCATTAATGAAACTAGTGGGCACTGAGAAGTTTAGATGGTGTTCGAAGTCTATGGGCCTTTTGGCCTATAGCGGTTAGTTCCTGTTATGTTCCTGTTGCTCTTACAAGGTGTTCGACAAGTAAGAGAATGTTAGGAATAAGGTGTCTCAACCTTGGATAATTCCTATTCTTATTATTTGTTTTATTAAATGTACTTTTTGCAAATAATGTAATTAAGTGTGAGTATACATGTCTAGTTGGCATGTTGATGTGTCACTCCACTTGATGTGTTGGCATCTTGGTTGTGTGTAAGGAGATCACGGCTGAAACGGTTATGACGGATTCCTATGACGCATAAGAGCTATTTAAGGAATGTGCTATGACAGATGTATGAGCATCTTATGACTAGGGCCTATTTGGGCGCCCAAGAAGGAGTGGTTGGTGTGTAAGAGAATATGCCAAAAATAGGTTGGTATGACAGATTCTCTTACATTTCTCTTGTGATCGTTATTTTTGGCAGATTCTATGACAAGCTATCATAGTCTATTCTAGGGATGGATGCCTATTCTTGGGATTGCATGTAACAACTGTGTACATGTGGCTTTGTGCATGGGTCTTGGTGGTTGTGCCCATTTTTGGGTCCTAAGGAGTCTATATATATGATGCTGCTCCTATAGGAGAGATATAACATAATATAAGTCTTGTTGGCTTTGTCTCTCATTTCCTGAAAGAACATGCATTGCAAGTGTGTTGTAATCTTTGTGTTGAAGATAATACATTGTGCAAGTTTTGGAGGGGTGGGGTTGTTTTACCAAAAGGTTTTTCCCCACCGGCATATCTTTGTGTTTATGTGTTTCAATCTTCTCTATCTATTTTCTGTATATATGGTATATGCTGCAATATCTTTGTTAAAGTAGTTAACGAATCTGAAATTGTAAGGATTTGAAAGAATTTGCACAATACTTTCCTTATGAGATTAGTGTAGGAAGTGGTGTCCGCACCTGAGTTTCCTTACAATCCAATCTTTGAAAAAGAGGAGGCATTACCTCCTTCCAAAAGAGTTTGTTGTGTTTACAAATAACCAAGCTCTTAGTTTCCTAAATAGTCAGGAAAAGTTTAGTCATAAACATATGAAATGGGTTGAATCAACCCAAGCATACACTTTCTGAATCAAACACAAGAAAGGAGTTGCTAATAAAGTGGCTGATGCTTTAAGTAGGAGGACCCTAACAATTCAAGAAGTGAAGTTGCAAACTATGGGACTTAATTCTTTGAAAGGTATGTATGAGCATGATGAAGATTTTCAAGAGATTTATCAGGTTTGTTCTAATTTTTTAGAAGCTTATCATGTTGAATATTCTGACTATTTGATTCAAGATGGACTATTTTTCAAAGCACATCAGTCATGCATCCCTAAGTGTTCCATGAGGGATAAGATTGTGAAGGAGAAACATTGTGGCAGCATGAGTGGTCACTTTGGGTTGGATAAGACCCTAGAGCAGGTAAGAAGGTTTTATTTTTGGCCTAGAATGCAAGGTGACATAAGGAGGTTTGTAGAATCATGCACTATCTGCCAAAGAGAAAAAGGTACTTAAACCAATGCAGGACTATATCAACCCTTACCTATCCTAGCAAGGCCTTGGGAAAGTTATAGTATGGATTTTGTGATGGGTTTGCCAAGAACTCAAAAGGGGTTTGATAGTATCTATGCTGTTGTTGATAGGTTTAGTAAGATGGCACACTTCTTGCCATGTAAGAGTACTAATGATGCAACCTACATAGCAAACTTGTTCTTCAAGGAGATAGTAAGGATTCATGGGGTACCTCAAACTATTGTATTAGATAGGGATGTTAAATTTGTTGGTCACTTTTGGAGAACCTAATGGAAAAGGTTGGGAATAAATTTGAGTTTTAGTTCTGCCTACCATCCGCAAACAGATGGATAGACTGAAGTAGTAAATAGATCCTTGGGAAACCTATTGAGATGCCTAACTAAACAATATGGGGAGAAATGGCATATCATCTTGCCACAGGTTGAATTTGCCTATAATGACTTTGTGAACAGAAGTATAGGGAAGAGTCCTTTTCAAGTGGTGTATGGACAAAATCCCAAGGGCACCTTAGAATTAATAGATCTTCCACAAGATGGGCAAGTGAGTGCTCATTGTGAACAATTTGCAGATAGCATGAAAGAAATGCATGATCAAGTCAGGTTGGCTCTACAAAAGACTTCAGAGAAATACAAGGAGTATGCAGATGAAAGAAGAGATGTACAATTTCAGGTTGGAGACTTAGTTTGGGTATACCCGAGGAAAGAAACGTTGCTTAGAGGGAAGCATACCAAGCTACTTATGAAGAAAGTAGGTCCTTGTAAGGTGGTGAAGAAGCATGGCATGAATGTTTATGAAATTTCTCTACCCTCTAACCTTGGAATATCTCCTATTTTTAATGTTCTTGATCTAACACCATATAAAGGTACTGTGGATGCAGATGAAGAGTTGCAGAAGAATCTTGCAGGTTTGCCACATCATAAACCAAGGAAGCTTGACAGAATCATTGATACAAAAATTGTCAAGAAGACTAGGAAGAATGTGTATAAGAAGTACTTGGTATGGTGGGTTGGGTACCCTGAGGAGGAAGTAGTATGGATGTATGAAGCTGAGATGAAGCAACATGGAACTTCACTGGAAGAACTTATCTCAAGAGGACTTGAGATCAATCCACCCCAGGAGCATGGTGTAGGAACACCCTTGGTTTAAAGGGATAAGAGTTCCATCACATAGTCTCCTTTGACTGTGGTAGTGTCCATCTAGCATTGATTTGATAGGCCTAAGGTGCCTAGAGGGGTCAAGAACCTCAGAACCTAGAAATAAGTCCTTTTGTGCAACCAAGTGACACAAGGTGTTTCTTATAAACCTTGGCAAACTTAGGTTGAATGGACAAATAGGTGTTTGAATAAGTAGAATGAACATGATTCCATGTGTTTTAGGTGTAGGAGTAGTTCTAGGAAGTGGTTGTATGGTTTTGAGTAATAGAGTTGCAATTTTGGAAAAGTTGAAAAAGTTGCTATGCAACTTTACAATTTGAGAGCAACGTTTGGTCAAGTTGAAAAAAGTCACTTCCCAACATCCATAACTATGTTTAAATAGTTAGGAGAGGTATAAATAGGTGTGAGGTGACCAAAACCACTTCGTGAGTGAATGGTGATGTAATTTTGCACTTTGAAATCAATAACATTAACTGTTTTCCTGCAAAAATAGCACTTCTCTGCAAGTACAGATTTGTATGACCACTTTTGGATGGGACAATAATAGGAGTTTCTAGATTGAGTTGGCTTTCTAATGCACTTGGTTTGAGGCCTAGATCTGTTCTGTGGAGAAAGATCTTCAAGTTTTTGTAGATAGAGGTAGGAAATCAGCATACTACCTAGGTTTTCACACAATTTTGACCATTTCTGGCATTTGCACCATGGAAATTTAATCTCCTTTGGGGGAATTTTAGAATGGTTAGTGTACTCTAGGATTTTGGAGGTTTTAGATTTTTTCTTGTAGGAGGCAAGGAGAAAATGGAAGCCCTAGGTAGGCATCTCGATGTGACTACCTAACTGGCTGATTGTAGCAAACCCCATAACTTGTAATGGGCATTAAATTAGATTTTGTAAACATGGATTTGACATGTTCCCTTTTTTCCCTCAGTGCTCCAATCATTTTCTTGGTGAAACTGTGAGTTTCTAGAATAGTTCCTTCTTTAAGGAGACCTAATTAGCCCTCTAGACCTACAAGGAGTTTTGCAGATTTGAGTGGTAACCCTTGATCAACAGTCTTAGCCATTTTGGGAGATTGTGTAACTCTAAAAAGGGTACTCAGATCACCCTTTTGTTTTAGAAGTTCTTTGGAACATTTTAAAGTTGTAAGGGAAAAAATGGTCTGGCAGGGCTACTAGGAATTAGGACAATGTTTGGAAGTCCCCCAACATAGAATCGGTCTAGTTTGAAAAGAAGGTGACTTGAAGACATGTCAAGGTCACTAAAAGGTTCAACACCTCTACTAGAGCCTCTGTGAATGGGAGGGAAGTGTATTTCCCATCGAAGGGATTTGAGCGGCAAGTGAAGCAAGAGGAGTCACATGGAATTGTGAGAAGGGATATGAAAGGTCAGTGAGTTATGGGGCTAGGAATTGATCTTTTGAGAAACTAACAAAGAAGGTGTCATTGTCCTGACTTGGATTACTCATTAAGAGGAGTAAGAAGCTTTAACTTGGAGAGGTAAGCCTTAGAAGCCAAGACTCTGCATCACACATGGCTACAACAAAAGAGGTCAATAAACATGTTATCTTAGCATAACATAATTCATCATAGTTACTTCATAAGCACATAAATTAAAGTCATGTTGTTGCGCATGACTTCCACCATGCCTACACGCATAGTGGTCCACCATACCTACTTGCAAAGGGTGGAACAAGGGCTTTCACCTCAAATTTCTTTCAGAGAAGAATGCATTTCCACCATGCCTCACCACAGAGGGTGGATCCACCATACCTACTCACGGTAGGTGGAACAAGGGATTTCACCTCGAACTTCTCTCAACTTCTCTCGATAGAGACTCCCTCTCAACAAGGAAGGCTTTGATAACCACAATAGGATAGTTGATATAACCTCCCTCTAAAGCTAATCATCTCCCTCTGACTATGTATCAATAAAACGAAATCTTCATGTCATTTCCTCTTGTTGCAGTCTGCAACCAAGAGACGTACCAAAAACTCATAAAATTAATTATAATAGATATCAATGTTAAAACATACACTATTCCCACTGATGTAACAAGAGTTCGAGATCAATATTCAAAGATGGAATACTTATATCTAACAGTCCTTAAAAGGATAAACTGAACCAATAAGGTAGTTGAGCTAAGCGTACAGTGGGGCAATCAGAATGGTGTCGTACGTTTATCAAGTCAGTATGGAGATTACCATAGAGCCATAAAGTGAGTTAGAATGCGGCACAGTGTTGCAATTGGGTGCAGCGCTATTATTTGTTGAGGGCGGTGGCAGTGTGAGAGGGAATGGCGGAGGGGGTATGGTGAGGAGTGAACTCCCTCCGTATGGTGGTTCAGGATACCATACAGCCGTTCAGTTCAGGCTTTGCCAGAAGATGGAATTTCTATGCACAGTGAGGGTAAAGATATTTGATGTAAGTGTTGTTTGGTGTGCTGAGATCGAACCTGGAATATCTCGATTTAATTTGTATAACAGATCACAGTTGACGCCACAAGACAATTTGCTTAAGATAGAGATATATAACTGTCCCGTAGTATGCAATAGCCTCACTTGTTACTTGTTACCTTTTGCTACCACCCCTCCTGTCGTATGATCACCACATACACGTACAGCCATTGGTTTGCTTCCAGCCGTACGACAAGTTGCAGTAACAGAGTGTATCAGAGGCAAAGTATACTCTCTCTTTCGAGTAATTACAAGTAAGGGACATTACAGTTCGCATGCTCCTCTAAGGGTTCCAAATGCTGGTGTTTAACAGTTTTCGTTAAGCATATTCTATTCTTTTAAAAGTTTTACAAGGAATAGATTTCTCTTTTAAGTTCAATTTTAAAGCATAATGATTTGTGTTTTTTAATTCACTGTTATATCACAAAGAGTGTTTAGACAAGAATACATGCCTGTCTCTATAATACATCCTAATGATAGAATGACCTACTGTGTCAGGCCAGACGAAACCCTTCTTGGTGAAATTTAAATAGATTTGAATTATGTGCAGTTCTTTTATGATTAGAATTGCGATATTGCTATCAGGATTCAACTGTGTAGTTTTTTGAGTCAAACTCATTGACCCATGATTCATGAGTAGTGGTTCACACGAACCCATCTCTCATGAGAATGAATGGAACACTTAGCACTCATTGGATCTAGGTGATGCTCACAGAGGTGAAGCACCGGGACTTCCTGGGAGGTCACCCATCCCAGTACTACTCCAGCTTGAGCGCGCTTAACTATGGAGTTTCTTCCATGGTTAAACCCACTCTGCTTGCATAATCATTTGCAAAACCTTCACCAAGTGTTGTGCATTATGAACCATTCATTAGAAAGCCCCTTAAGCTCATCAATTGATAAGTAGGAGATATTTTCCACAACAAGTCAAATTGTGATATTGCTATCAGGATTCAACTGTGTAGTTTTTTGAGTCAAACTCATTGACCCATGATTCATGAGTAGTGGTTCACACGAACCCATCTCTCATGAGAATGAATGGAACACTTAGCACTCATTGGATCTAGGTGATGCTCACAGAGGTGAAGCACCGGGACTTCCCAGGAGGTGACCCATCCCAGTACTACTCCAGCTCGAGCGCGCTTAACTATGGAGTTTCCTCCATGGTTAAACCCACTCTGCTTGCATCCTCATTTGCAAAACCTTCACCAAGTGTTGTGCCTTCTGAACCATTCATTAGAAAGCCCCTTAAGCTCATCAATTGATAAGTAGGAGATATTTTCCACAGCACGTCAAATTGTGATATTGCTATCAGGATTCAACTGTGTAGTTTTTTGAGTCAAACTCATTGACCCATGATTCATGAGTAGTGGTTCACACGAACCCATCTCTCATGAGAATGAATGGAACACTTAGCACTCATTGGATCTAGGTGATGCTCACAGAGGTGAAGCAACAAGACTTCCCGAGAGGTCACCCATCCCAGTACTACTCCAGCTCGAGCGCACTTAACTATGGAGTTTCCTCCATGGTTAAACCCACTCTTCTTGCATCCTCATTTGCAAAACCTTCACCATGTGTTGTGCCTTATGAACCATTCATTAGAAAGCCCCTTAAGCTCATCAATTGATAAGTGGGAGATATTTTCCATAATAAGTCAAATTGTGATATTGCTATTAGGATTCAAATGTGTAGTTTTTTTAGTCAAACACATTGACCCATGATTCATGAGTAGTGGTTCACACGAACCTATCTCTCATGAGAATGAATGGAACACTTAGCACTTATTGGATCTAGGTGATGCTCATAGAGGTGAAGCACTGGGACTTCCCGGGAGGTGACCCATCCCAGTACTACTCCAGCTCGAGCGCGCTTAACTACGGAGTTTCCTCCATGGTTAAACCCACTCTGCTTGCATCCTCATTTGCAAAACCTTCACGAAGTGTTGTGCCTTATGAACCATTCATTAGAAAGCCCCTTAAGCTCATCAATTGATAAGTAGGAGATATTTTCCACAGCAAGTCAAATTGTGATATTGCTATCAGGATTCAACTGTGTAGTTTTTTGAGTCAAACTCATTGACCCATGATTCATGAGTAGTGGTTCACATGAACCCATCTCTCATGAGAATGAATGGAACACTTAGCACTCATTGGATCTAGGTGATGCTCATAGAGGTGAAGCACCGGGACTTCCCGGGAGGTCACTCATCCCAGTACTACTCCAGCTCAAGCGCGCTTAACTACGGAGTTTCCTCCATGGTTAAACTCACTCTTCTTGCATCCTCATTTGCAAAACCTTCACCAAGGGTTGTGCCTTATGAACCATTTATTAAAAAGCCCCTTAAGCTCATCAATTGATAAGTGGGAGATATTTTCCATAGCAAGTCAAATTGTGATATTGCTATCACGATTCAACTATGTAGTTTTTTGAGTCAAACTCATTGACTCATGATTCATGAGTAGTGGTTCACACAAACCCATCTCTCGTGAGAATGAATGGAACACTTAGCACTCATTGGATCTAGGTGATGCTCACAGAGGTGAAGGACCGGGACTTCCCAGGAGGTGACCCATCCCAGTACTACTCCAGCTCGAGCGTGCTTAGCTACGGAGTTTCCTCCATGGTTAAACCCACTCTGCTTGCATCCTCATTTTCAAAACCTTCACCAAGGATTGTGCCTTGTGAACCATTCATTAGAAAGCCCCTTAAGCTCATCAATTGATAAGTAGGAGATATTTTCCACAGTAAGTCAAATTGTGATATTGCTATCAGGATTCAACTGTGTAGTTTTTTGAGTCAAACTCATTGACCCATGATTCATGAGTAGTGCTTCACACGAACCCATCTCTCATGAGAATGAATGGAACACTTAGCACTCATTGGATCTAGGTGATGCTCATAGAGGTGAAGCACCGGGACTTCCCGGGAGGTCACTCATCCCAATACTACTCCAGCTCGAGCGCGCTTAACTACGGAGTTTCCTCCATGGTTAAACCCACTCTGCTTGCATCCTCATTTGCAAAACCTTCACCAAGTGTTGTGCCTTATGAACCATTTATTAGAAAGCCCCTTAAGCTCATCAATTGATAAGTGGGAGATATTTTCCATAGCAAGTCCAATTGTGATATTGCTATCAGGATTCAACTGTGTAGTTTTTTGAGTCAAACTCATTGACTCATGATTCATGAGTAGTGGTTCACATGAACCCATCTCTCGTGAGAATGAATGGAACACTTAGCACTCATTGGATCTAGGTGATGCTCACAGAGGTGAAGCACCGGGACTTCTCGAGAGCTCACCCATCCCAGTACTACTCCAGCTCAAGCGCGCTTAACTACGGAGTTTCCTCCATGGTTAAACCCACTCTGCTTGCATCCTCATTTGCAAAACCTTCACCAAGTGTTGTGCCTTATGAACCATTCACTAGAAAGCCCCTTAAGCTCATCAATTGATAATTAGGAGATATTTTCCACAGCAAGTCAAATTGTGACCTCCCGGGAAGTCCCGGTGCTTCACTTATGTGAGCATCACCTAGATCCAATGAGTGCTAAGTGTTCCATTCATTCTCATGAGAGATGGGTTCGTGTGAACCACTATTCATGAATCATGGGTCAATGAGTTTGACTCAAAAAACTACACAGTTAGATCCTGATAGCAATATCACAATTTGACTTGTTGTGGAAAATATCTCCTACTTATCAATGATTAGAATTGTTATAATATTAATGTCTATTGTTATCAACACACTAAGCTTAACATGAAATAACAACATCATTCTATTTCTTATCTTACAATCAGTACATAGTTATTTAGTCCCTGTTTTTTGCAGTGTGCTTTTCTGTGTGCTTCTCATTTGCATTGTTATAGCACTATGTCAATGTCGTCTAAACAGAATGCTAGTAGGATATAAAATCCTAAGAAAACATTTCAGTAAAACCTCTGAATTGATCAAGTCGGTAATATATATCCCATTTAGTTTTTAAATAATATTTAATTTGTAGGTTTTATTTTATTGATAATAGCAGATAGCCATAGCATGTGTATTTGGTTTGTATTTTTATATTGCACTCTATTTACCAGTATATGCATAGCAACGACTCTTACAATGACCTCACTGTGCTTTATTTATAACAGGAAAAATCTATTGCCATGCTCTCAAAAGTACAATGCCAACAGCTAAGAAGTGAAAACATTTCTGAATGTTCTTCATCTCCTTTTAGAGGAGAGCAAGATCAACCTCTTGATTTGGAGGAGGAGCAAGAAACTTCTAACTATCCTTCCAATTACTCAAACTACCAGCACAGAGATGCCTTCACTGGCTCATCAACCATTTGATACAAGCAAAGGAGAACTTACCCCAGATACTTTCAATAGATCCGTGGATATTCCTCTGGCTTCCCCTTTGGGATGGGATGATTATACTCAGCCATCTCTTCTTCATGGTAAACTATTTAGATCTACAGGGGCGAATCCTCTACCTGATTTATCTCCAATGCTGGAAGGATTATTGAACAGAATGGATCTGGAAAGGCCTAGATTCAGTCCCCTACAACCCCGAGTTTTAAAATACGATTTCGATTTGGCACTTGAGGGTATTGAACTGGGAAAAACTACCAACACATAGAATACTTGCAGTTTACAGTTTGTTATCACGTTCTTGTACAATAATGATGGTCGATAACTTACATTACATAGATTCAATTAGAGTTGAACAGGTGTGATGTTTCCCTGGCCTTTTAGGTGGCCAAGAAGTCTCCCTCTTGTCCGGCAACCTATCAGGACAGAACTTTGCTATTGAACAGCATCACGGTATGCTGACTCACCCCTCCACATTATTCCCCAGGCCTCGTCTGGTTCTCTGCGAATTATGAATACTACCACTGTGATCTTCTGTCTCCCTTATGATATTTTTAAAAATCACCTCAGCTACTGTTCATTTGCTCACATCACCCACCATACTTCTCATTTGCAGAATTCTGACGAAGGTAGGGTCGATTCCTTCACACGGTTGCTTCTCTGGGATTGTCACGTATTCCCTGGAATTTACAACTTCTACGTAACTCGTATCCAACACTTCTTAAAGTGTTATAATGTCCCTCTGTCGTTTTTCCCCCAGACTCCATCAGTCTTCTGTGATTTTTTCTTTGCTTCAACTCACGGTATGCGATGTCTCTTATCTGCCAATCTTCTACAGATTTCAATGTCACCTCCTTCCACCAATACCTCTGACTACCTTCTTATAGGCAAGCACGATAACAAATATACATATATATTTGTATGTTTGTTAAAAAAAACAAATAACATATATTAATTTTATTTATTTATTAAATGCAGAAAAAGGGGTAAAAGCAATTAATAAATATAATTTTGAATTCTTAGAGATTGGGAGGGGACGTTACACACCATCAGATCGATCATGGTTGGTTGGGCCATCTGATGCTGACTTGTTTTGGGGAAAAGGAAATGCAACAGTTCCGAGTTCCTGTAGTGCAAATGTTCAGGATCCGTCGATTGGGTATTCTTCTGCTGAATCTTTTCACAGGTATTTAAGCACTTGTTTTTTAAGTTCATATTTTTAAATGAAGTAGTTGATAATTTGAAACCTTGTAGTGATATGTGTGACTGTCTTATATACCAGTGCAAATTCAGGTTTTGAGTCTCCAAAGCCAGATGTTGGTTTGAGGTAGAGATCAGATGAAGGTGAGCAAGACGATGGACAAACGCCAAAGAGATCTGGGAATTTGAAAAGTTCATCGGGTTCTGAAGCAAAAATGATTGGTCGTAGTAGATTTTACAACAGTTTCATTTCTTAGTTTTCAATTTGTAGCAATAAGTATCGAGTTTTCCAAGTTTTGTAGTGCTGGTATCCAGCTTTGCGTTCACCATTTGTTCCATAGTTGATATAAATAGATACACAGCAACACGATGATTGCTTATTTCTAACTGCAAAGTGCTCTATGTTGTAAACATCTGGAGTATCAACTTGTTTACCTGACAGTCTATATGCTATACCCTCCCTGCGTGATTATCACTGCAATCCTTGTGGCCTCAAAATGTGGCTCGTGTATTATTGATTCAAATTGAAGCAATTTACTGCTTAAGTATTTTTTAACACCAACTAGAGGATTTGATGTAACTCTGGATCTGTTTGTGAGGAGAATCTTAATTGTTCATTCTGGGAATTGTACATCTGTACCATATGTTTGACATCGCTCGTTGTAGGAATTAAAAACAAACCATCGGAAATGTTCTTTCAGAAGCTTGCAGTGCACTAAGGTGTAAGTTGGTATGTTTGGTCCTTCTCGCAGATCATATCTGGGTTCAATACTGTTGATTTTATGTATACCCAAAATATTTTTATCGGTGATACAGGGGTCTGGTAGTGAAGTCACTAATTTGAGAGCTTTTAGGTTATTATGAACATTCATGCGTATGATTTTTGCTTTTGAAGATTTTACAAAAGAAGAAAAATTATGAAACAAAATTTTTATTGCAGCTCTCTATTTAAAAAAAATATTACAAATGGCTGAATATATAAAATTCATAGACATAGAAAAAATAGGGAAGAAAACTAGATATACATGTATCTAGACAGTTTTATTTGCAAAAAATAAAACTAAAAAAAAAAGAAAAACTAAATTATAAATATAAATATGCAAAACCTTGCACATTCCTTATTTCCATAAAAACAATAAAATTAATTAAAAAAACTCTCCAAAAAAATGCTTTTCCAACTTTTTCAACATCACTTTTTCACATACTCCCCCTTGATGCTGAGAGGGCTAACAATTTGATCTCTGAGTGTCAAAAACTGATCTTTTGCAACAGCCTTGGTGAAGATATCTGCAATTTGATTCTTTGTGTTAACATACTTCAATTCAACTGCTTTCTTTTGTACCAAATCTCTGATGAAGTGTTGTTTCAAATCAAAGTGTTTTGTCCTGCTATGATGAACCGGATTCTTGGCCAATTTAATGGCACTAATGTTGTCACAAAAAATCACAGTAGGCTAAACCTGAATCTCACCAATTTCTTCAAGGAGCTTTCTGAGCCATAAAGTTTGTGTGTCTGCTGAAGTGACTGCAACATATTTCGCTTCTATAGAAAAAAGAGCAACCATACTTTGCTTCTTTGAACTCCATGTGATTAAACCAAAACTCAAAGAAAAATAATTACCAGATGTAGATTTCCGGTCATCCAAATTACCTCCCCAATCGGAATCACTAAAGCCAACAAGCTCAAATTTTTTAGAAGAATAGTGAATTCCAAAATCGAGAGTGTTTCTCACATACCTCAAAATTCTCTTGGCTGCCTTCATATGTTCTTCTAATGGATTTGTCATATACCTTGAAACCAATGAAACTGAGTAAGCAATACCTGTATACACCTAAAAATGGTCACCTAGACTATTAGCCCATTTTGCTAAATCATCAATTGCTTATTCTTGATCAAATCCTAGCTCTATCATTTATTCGATTATTTTCTATGGGCTAACCATTTTATCCTAAAGTTTTTATTTATTTAAAAGGAATACTTCCTCCCCTTTTAAATAAATAAAAAGCCTCACTTTTCCTCTTATCCTAAGTTGCACAAATAAAGCATTATTCTTATTTTACAAAAAGAAGAAAAGCACTTTTTGTCTCATATGGACACAAAAGTCAACTCTTATTTTCTCATTGGAAGAAGCTTGTGCACATGGATTGAGCTTCCATTTTCCTCTATCGTTGATTAAGTCTTTTGCCTCTTAATCTCGACCGTCCATTGATTTTCATTTCCTATAAAAGAAGAGCTCTCTTCCTCATTTGCATATCAATCTCTTTCATGCTAATGTTATGCTGCAGGTTTTCTAGGTCACTTTGGAGCTTTTTGAAGACATTCTTACATCAAGCTTTCTGGAGATCATTGTTGCATTACATCTTGGATTTCTTCATTGCTTCATAGTTTAGCTTTCATTCTTGCATAGTAGTTTCATTATCATGGCATTCATAGCTTCATTCTTAGCTTAGATTTCCTTTATGCTTTAGATCAATTCATCTAACTTAAGTAGGAGGCTTTGTAATACTTGCATCTTTCATTTCCATAGCTTAGCTTGCATTTCTATTTCTAGCATAGCATAGCATTGCATTGCATTTTCATTCTTGATTCTTGAGGATATTGGCATTCTTGCCCTTGTCTTTATTGAATCTCTCATTGCATGGTTTACTAGCAAGGTTATAGGCTAAATAGCTCTAGCTGAGAGCATTCTTAAAAACTCTTGCACTCCATGCCTAGGGAGTTATGGTTCGATTTTTGAGACCTCATTCTTGAGTGTTCTTGAATGCAATGATTCATAGAAGTGTGACACATTTTAGAAGAATAGTGAATTCTAAAATCGAGAGTGTTTCTCACATACCTCAAAATTCTCTTGGTTGCCTTCATATGTTCTTCTAATAGATTTGTCATATACCTTGAAACCAATGAAACTGAGTAAGCAATACCAGGCCTTGTATGAGTTAGAAACATCAAACTACCAACAATACTTCTATATGATGTCTTATCAACAATATCAGCACCATCATCTCTACATAATACAACTTCGTGAGAAATTGGAGTAGAAAGAGGTTTACAATCAGCCATATCAAATTTCTTTAGCATATCCTTTGCATACTTTGTTTGGCAAATAAAAATTTTATTTTCACGTTGATAAACTTCCATTCTCAAAAAATACTTCATGAGACCCAAATCTTTCATTTTAAATTCATTCATCATAGCAACTTTGAATTCCTCTTTCATCTTAGAATAACTACCCATATATAACAAATCATCAACATACAAACTCACAATGATAATATCATTATCTTCTTGCTTGTAATAAAGGGTAGGTTCACTCTTACTTATTTGAAAGTCATTCTGCTGAAAATATCCATCAATCCTTGCATACCATGCACGTGATGCTTTCTTGAGGCCATACAAAGCCTTGTTTAGCTTATAAACATGATCTTCTTTTCCTTTAACTTCAAAACCTTGTGGCTGTCCCAGATATACTTCCTCTTCTACGTACCCATTTAGAAAGGCACTTTTCACATCCATGTGATGAATAGACCATTTCTTTTGAGCTACAAGAGAGATTAGCATTCTAATAGTTTCTTGTCTTGCTACAGATGCAAAAGTTTCTTCATAATCAATGCCATACCTTTGAGTGAAACATTTAGCAACCAATCTTGCCTTGTATCTTTCCACACTCCCATCACTGTTATACTTGACCTTGTAGACCCATTTCGTGCCAATCTTTTTTTTCTCATGTGGAAGCTCTACAAGCTCCCAAGTCTCATTTCTATCAATGGAATCCATCTCTTCATTCATTACTTTCATCCAAACCTCATTAATACATGCATCTTCAAAACATGATGGCTCAAAATCAGCTTTAGCAAGTAATGCAAAATTTACTGTCTCGCCTATTGGATCTTCTTCATGTTCTTGATTTTGACTTCTCTGATAAATATCACTTAATCTTCTTACCTTTCTTGTAGAACTTGGACTTGAAGATGGACTTCCACTTAGAATTGATGAGGGGCTGCTTGGTGGACTTGGAGATCCTATAATAGATTCATTAGCTGGCTGCTCATTATTATTATCAACAATAATATCATCATCCAAAACTGATTTTGGCTTTTCAACATGACCTTTTTGATAACCATAAACTCCCCCTTCATCAAAAATCACATCTCTTGAGACAAGAATCTTATTAGTAACAGGATTATACAATCTATAAGCTTTGTTCTCCTCACTATAACCCATAAAAATGCATGATTCACTTTTAGCATCTAACTTTTGTTTATTTTGATCAGGTATACGAACATAAGCCAAGTAACCAAAAACTTTAAAATGATTTACATTAGGCCTTTTCTCATACCATGCTTCATAGGGAGTCATCTTGTCTAGGGCACTTGTAGGACTCCTATTGAGAATATAGACTGTTGTAGCAACTGAATCAGCCCAATAAGTATTGTACAAACCTTTGGTTTGTAACATGCTCCTTGCCATTTCTACCAAAGTATGGTTCTTTCTTTCAGCCACTTCATTTTTTTGAGGTGTGTAAGCAGTTGTGAGTTGTCTCTTGATCCCATTCATTTCACAAAAATTTTGAAAATCTTTGGAGCAATACCCTCCTCCATGATCTGTTCTCAAACATTTGATTGTATTTCATTTCTCATTCTCTACACGAGCTTTAAACCTCTTGAATGTATCAAAGGATTCATCTTTAGTCTTCAAAAAATAAACCCAACACATGCGTGAGTAATCATCAATAAAAGTGATAAAATATGATGACTTATCCAAACTTTGTGTTTGCATAGGACCACAAATATCAGAATGAATACGCTGAAGTGGGTGATGAGTTCTCCATGCATTTCCTTTTGGAAATGATTCTCTTGCATGTTTCCCTTTTGCACATCCTTCACAAATTTTGCTGTGCTCTTCAACCTTAGGCAATCCAAGAACTAATGAATTTAGAATCTTTAAACTATGAAAATTCAAATGACTATACTTGAGATGCCATAACCAACTTTTGTCCTCATAAGCCATATTCACAAGCTAATTGTCATTTACACCAAACTTCAAGGGAAACATCCTATTTTTTGTGATAGGAACAACTGTAATCACTTTATTGCCCTGATTCTTATCATAGATAGTACATTTCATATTTTCAAATACAACTCTATAATTCTTCTCACATAGCTGTCCAACACTCAATAAATTATGCTTCAATTTTGGAGTATAATAGATATCTTGAACACTTTTCATACCTTCTTTTGTCTGAACTTCCATGGCTCATTTGGCTGCAACCTCCACCATATTATTATTACCAAGAGTAATATTGGATGTATATCCATCATCAAGCTTTGAAAAAATATCCTTGTTACCAGACATATGGTTAGAGCACCTAGAATCCAAATACCAAACATCACTCATATTATTTTTAGCTTTGCCATAACACAAGAATAAATTACCAGAGGAAGGATCCTCATTTTGTTGAGCATAATTTGCATTATTGTTACCTAATTTCAGCCTACACTCTTTCTCATAGTGTCCATACCGATTGCAATGGTAACATTGAATGTTTCTTTTATCAAATCTATCTCGGCCTCTTCCTCCTTGAGCACCTCCTCTTCCTCTAGTTCCTCTTGAAAAGTTCTGATTTTGACCCCTTCCTGAACTTTTGTGGTTGTTATTGTTGCTGCTAGCACCATCACTCTTTGAAATTTGCAATTGGGAAGAAAAAGCCATGCAATCTACGGTAACTCCCATGAAGGGAGGGTGTCGCGAGGGAGCCCACTGGGCTATGACCCCATGGGGGCCGCCCCTTTTGCTTTTGGGTTTTTTATAGTTTGTTTTCTCACTAATGCTGGTAGAAGTGTCCCTTATTCTATCCTCATGTGATATGAGAGATCCAACTAGCTCATCAAACTCCAAGGTGGCTAAATTTTTACTTTCTTCAATAATAATCACTACAGTATTCCATTTTGGGGTTAGAGATCTCAATACCTTCTGTATCACATGTTCTTGGCTCATAGGTTCACCCAAAGTGGCCATTTTATGAACAACATCCTTGACTCCTACACAAAAATCTCCCACATTCTCACTTTCTTTCATCTTCAAATTCTCATATTCTCTCTTCAAGGTTTGTAGTTTCACAACCTTGATCTGGTCATTGCCATGGTAAGCATCTGTTAGAGTCTTCCAGGCATCCTTTGCTATCTATGCATCAGTGATTCTGGGAAACAAGCTCTTCTCAAGAGCCATTTGAATGTGAAATAGAGCCATTGCATTCTTCTTCTCAGCTTCCTTCTTCAATCTTCTCTCATTAGCTGTGAGATCTTCCCAATTCTTAGGTTCTTCATATCCTGATTCAATGATCTCCCAAAAATATTTTCCTATCAAAAAAGTCTTCATCTTGATTGACCAATATTCATAATCAACTCCATTAAATTCTAGAATTTGCGAATTATTTGACATCTTCACAATCTTAAAGCTCTGATACCAAATGAAGATTTTACAAAAGATGAAAAATTTTGAAACAAAACTTATATTGCAGCTCTCTATTAAAAAAAAATATTACAAATACCTGAATATATAAAATTCATAGCCATAGAAAAAATAGGGAAGAAAACTAGATACACATGTATTTAGACAATTTTATTTGCAAAAAATAAAACTAAAAAAACAAAGAAAAACTAAATTCTAAATATAAATATGCAAAACTTTGCACATTCCTTATTGCCATAAAAACAACAAAACTAATTAAAAAAACTCTCTAAAAAAATGCTTTCCAACTTTTTCAACATCACTTTTCCATAGCTTTTACGATTAGAGAATCCTGGCTTTCGATTTTTAGCAGACTTGAATAATTAATATTTTGTTCTAACCAAACCATGCTCTTTTTGTGGGTTTGTGTGAATAAGATAATGGTGGCAAATTTTGTTTACTCCCAATGACATGGTCTTCCATGTTGCTAATTATTTATATAATTGCCAAATAGAGGAAAAAATCATTTTAATCCTCTATAATTTCTAAAAATAGGCCAAAAAATTGTTCTTTTTCTTTTTCAAAGTGCTCTTTGCACCTCCCATTGCCAAATTTCTTCAAGATAATAGTTTTTGTTTATAAACTGTATTCTAGTGGCTATAGATGATTTGTAATTTAAATATAGCTATTTTCAAATTGATATATTGTGTGATAGTTACACATATATTCATTGTCACTTTACTTAGGCTGCAACAAAAGTATTTAGTTTCTACAAACTTCATCCAGAAATGGAGAGTTCTGTCACACCCCACCCGGAGACCCAAGAGAAATACTCCTAAATATGATGCTAAGTTTATGGAATAATTTTTTTCTTAATAGTTTACAAACATAATTGAAATAGTAAAGTGGAAGCAATACAATCCCATGGTCTAACAAGCATATGATACACAGCACAAGACTAATATAAACTCTCAAGGGTCTCAAGACGATGAGTGAACTTAAATTAAATTAAAGTTAACCATTTACAATGCAATATTGGAATATATAAAAACTGATACATCATATACATCATGTAGATCTCAATATACATCTGGTAACATAAGGTACAAAGAATAACCAACATGCATTACACATGTCGTAAGGTATGTAATACAATCTGATACAAGATGAAACAACTGAAGAGAAGATAAGAGAAATCTCCAAGAAAGAAAGAAGAACCAATTGCAACAAGGATCATCCAGCTCCAGTGCAGAATGTCGGAGTCTCAAATGGTAAAAGAATCACTACCACCTGACCTTATGGGAACTTGTGGTTCCACTCCCACCATGCTGAAGAGATAACAATAGAGCCCACTCGGATATCAATACAAGACCATCCACAAAACTAAGCAAGGGATCCTGAAAAGCTCTCTATCTCAAGGGTACATCCTGATAACACAAACAGGTAACTATAGACCCAAAGGAAAACATAACATATGTAGGAATCTCAAAATTATAATGGAAAAGTGTCATCACATATGTCATGCTAGGAGCTACTAGCAATTCCTCAGAATCAGGCCTCACTAGTGACCCTATGTGGCTCAGTAACCTCTCGTACAAACAATGTACCAAATGCCATAACCAACCCTCAGGTGACAAGAAACATCACAACCCAACCTGTATTAGCACTAAGGTATGTGAGTAGGACACTGATATCTTATTACTCATTTTTAACTCTAAATGTATCTTTAGTTATCACTTATTAAACAACTTGCAATAGGATTTCCTTGCAGCCACTTTGGGCCCCAACACCTAATCCAAGCCACTTTCCATTCTTACTCTTTGAAAACCTACCTAGGCTCAAGATCAAAATCAATATGATAACATGGTTGCAAATAGGTTTCCAAATCAGACAAGGACACCCCAGCTCTCAGATAGCCCAATACATCCAAACATACCCTCAGGTACGAACAAGAATCCAATAAGATCAGGTAATCCGGTTGGCTAAAAGGAGCATGACTCAATTAACCAATCAAGAAAAACAGAACAACTAACAAGTTGGGTAGATGAGATCACAACTCCAAAATTTTACCACAAAACAAATATGAAAAACATAAACATAAGCATGACGAAAAGAAACCCCCAAGCCTTTGGTTCACAATGCCCTAAGGAGAAACCTATTTCCCCAAGCCCATCATGCAGAAAAATGAAATAGACAAGTACCACTATAAAATCAATATTATCATACATAACATAATAAATAATTTTTCCATAAATTCATTTTACGTTCACATATAGTCTCTTTAAAAACAAATGTAAAATTCACTAAATAGATTTCAATAATAAAATTATAAATACTACTATAAAGTAAACTTATACATTTAATAAATCAAATCTAAAATAATTTAAAAAAATACTAACATACATCTAAATTAAATTCCAACTAAATAAAAATTATTATTAAAGTAAAACAATTAATTAAAAAAACTTAACTAAATACAATTTATACTAATTAATAAATTAAAACTAATAAAAAAGAAACTAATTTTAAATTATATTAAAACTAATTTAAAATTTAAACTAAATTAAAAATGATTTTAAAAAAAACTTTAAAAAAAATAAATTAAAATAACATATATTGGGGTGGGGTGGGGGTTATCCCTCACGGGATCCACCCCCTGTCATGCGGCTTCCCCAAAAGGGTCCCTGTCGTACGGCAGGAGCCTGCTATCGTCGGCAGTAGTGTTGCACAATACAGAGGTAAGGGGAGGGGAGCATGGGGGGTGGTGGCCCCACCTCCCCCAATCAAATTTTCTTTTATTTATTTTTTTTTAAATTCACATGCACGAATTTCAAAATCGCAGGCCACTATAAATTTTAAAGTTGCAGTTTTATTTATTTATTTTGTATGAAAGAAACCAAAATCTCCGTACCAATAAATAAGATCTATTATTATAGTTTTTTATAAACCTCATAATTTTCTCTACTATTCTTTCTCTTTTAATTTTTTTTAAATTTACAGCCATTGTATCTTTGTTTTTTGAAAGGAAACAAATAGCAAAGATGTATATATATTTATAAATTTTCAAAACAACCTTAGCAATTTCCTAAGGCCAATAATATTTCCCAAAAACCATAATATTCATTTATTTTGCACATCTATTAAATCAGCTTGATCTTTGCAACAATTCATAAAATTACGCCATTCAAACACACACACACACACCACGAATATATCAATTGCAAAGAAGACAAGCTTTTCTGAAGGGAAATTGCAGAAGATCGAAGACCTACCTTGATGCCAGCAAATGGAAGCACGAAGGGAGGGAGAGAGAGAGAGAAATAAAAGACAGAAGAGAATGGATCAAGATTCGAAGCTTTCTCAGAAATTTGCCAAAATTCTCAAAACACCAGAGCAATCCTCCACCCTCAATAATGATCTAAAAATCCCTAATAAGGAAAACCCAACAAAAAAATCCCAACTCAAGCAATTCCCCCAATTTCAAGAACGAACTCCAGATCTAAATTTAAAACATTACTTTGACTCCTAATTACAATTTGCAACTCAACATCATAATTTGCAACTCAAAATTTGACTTTTAGTTTCTAATTAATTTAAATAACATGTGCAACTTTATATTAATTTAATAAAATAAAAGCACATTTATTTTCAATTAACTATAACAAACTAATAAATAACAATTAATAATGCATTTAAACATATAGATATTAAATATTTATTTTTCTCCAAAATTTCAATATTTAAATAATCAATTGCTTTTCTAATAATTAAATATTAAGATACACAATTGAATTTCTATCTAAACATAATAAAGTATTAAATTAATTTTTCACATGCTAAATATTTCATTAAAGTATTTAAATTGATCTAATTAAATAATCTACTTGATTTAATTCTAAATCAAGCAATTAAATAAAGATCACAGATATAAACTAAATGATGCACAAACAGGAGGACGACACTGACACAGAAAACAATGAACACTCAACAAGCTCAAAAGCGGGACTCATGAGCCTTCATCGTTAAACGAAGCTCAGAGAGGTACAACGACACAACAAAATCTTGCCCTTCGACATAGGATAATGTGGCTATGGTTAGGATTTGGGACTGAAGTATATCTCCCCTCTCTTACCATTTGAGAATGTGTGATAGGGCAATGCTCAATCTTGCCAATTCAGGGGAGACATCACTCAGTACCTGCGAACCTACATAAGAACAAAGCACGTACACACACACACACACATAACATGCAATGGCAGGGATCGGCCGGTCGTGTAGATCCCACAAGTAGGCGACTACGACTCCGTCCCTCAACCATATAAGAACACCATACAAAAGATAAACAGCCACACACACCATACACATGCAAGTATGGGGCAAGTGTATCAAAATCGCATATAGATAACATCAATGCATAAATAAAGCATTTGAACACATTTAATAACTCCAATATAGTCTATATCAAAGTATCTATCATATATCTGAATCAACTGAAATAATAACGCGCACACAAAATAGATGGCGTAAAAGAGTTTGGCAATCAATTGAAAGTAACAAATAGGTGGGCACTACATCCACCCCCTCTAGGAATAGGCTTACTCCTGGAAGCCTAGAAATAGAAAATAAAACATGACTCATCACCGAGGAGGTCCCATTGGGCCCTTCCCAGTCCTGTGACTCGAGCTAGAAGGATCATTTCCCTCAGGAAGACTAGTGAAACGATTCCCCCATCCCGCTGCGCAACCACTACCTCCAGTGCCACCTACGGTGACTTGGCTGCCAATAGCCCCATATGCCCCAGGCATAGATCTACCCGCATCACCAACTATGGCCTCTAATGTTGCTCTCGATCTTGAAGTCTGTGGAGGTCGCTGGGGACAAGTGTTTGACTTGTGACCTCTCTGTCCACAAGAAAAGCACTCTCCCCTGAAACTACTACCTCTGAAAGATGGTGCACTCGACAGCTGGAAACTTCCTTCGTCAGAATTATTCCTGGAGCGTTGATTGTTCTGAAAGTTCCTATTCTGAGAACCACCACTCTGTGATGGAGAAGAAAATCCTTTCTGATGCTGGTCCTAATTCTCATGTGAATGATTGCCCTTAGGCCTCGAAGATGAAGGGGTACTAGCCTGCACTCCTATCTGTCCTTTGTGGCCTTTAGCCAAACCGTCCTCTAACAAAGTAGCCCTCATAACTGCCTCCAAAGTCTTAGGTTTAAGTACTGTAACTCCTGTAGAATATCGGTGATTAAGCCCCTTGATAAAATGCTGCACCAGTAGTGGAGACCTGTCACTGTATCCTGAATAAGCCCTGAGCCGAAAGAACTTACGCTCATATTCCTCGACTGTCATAGTTAACTGTTTCAAATCATGAAACTCATCGGCTCTCTGCTGCTGCCACTGCCTAGATAAGAACCGCTCTCGAAACCTCCCAAGGAATACCTCCCAAGAGGTGCTCTCTATAGTAAGCCCAAGCTTCTCTTCCTTAATAACCCACCAATTAGCTACAAAACCCTCAAGTTGCATAATAGCACACCTTGCCTTTACATTGCTATCAAACTCCTGCATGGAGAAGCAATGGTTCAAGGCAATCAACCATGTCTCAGCCTCAAATCCAGTACCTATACCGTCGAATGGAGGGGGTTTAACCCTCAGAAGATCTCTCATCTGTGTAGCCTTAATGGCCCTCTAATCAGGTACATTGCCCCTCCTGTTAGGGCTCCTAGATCTCTCTCTAGGAACATTCTCAGCCTGATGTGGTACCGCCTGCGCCACCCTAATCATCTCAGGTAGACGCTCTAGGACACCCCGAATAAGTCTCTCAAGGTGACCTTCCTGATTCTCCACATTCCGTTCAACTCTTTCCTCAACATTCTCATCTCTGACACTCGTGACAGAAATGTGAGGTCCACCTCTGCCACGTACTCTACCTCGACCTCGACCTCTAGCTGCTGCTCTAGTCTCTGCAGGCATTTGAGACATACATCCAAAAATATAAATGTAAGTCCAGAGATCATAACATCAAGAACATGTGCATATCAAATGTCTGAAATACAAGATTGTTTTATGTCTATGTTTTGGTTTCAAGTTTGACTACAAGACACAAGTGGACGAACAACTTCCAGAGCTCTCAGTGTAGAAACATGGGCTCTGATACCAGATTTCACGGTCCGTCCGGAGATCCAAGAGAAATACTCCTAAATATGATGCTAAGTTTATGGAATAATTTTTTTCTTAATAGTTTACAAACATAATTGAAATAGTAAAGCGGAAGCAATACAATCCCATGGTCTAACAAGCACATGATACACAACACAAGACTAATATAAACTCTCAAGGGTCTCAAGACGATGAGTGAACTTAAATTAAATTAAAGTTAACCATTTACAATGCAATATTGGAATATATAAAAACTGATACGTCATATACATCATGTAGATCTCAATATACAACTGGTACCATAAGATACAAAGAATAATCAACATCCACTGCACATGTCACAGGGTATGTAATACAATCTGATACAAGATGAGACAATGGAAGAGAAGATAAGAGCAATCTCCAAGAAAGAAGGAAGAACCAATTGCAACAAGGATCAACCAGCTCCGGTGCAGAATGTCAGAGTCTCAAATGGTAAAAGAATCACTACCACCTAACCTCGTGGAAACTTGTGGTTCCACTCCCATCGTGCTGAGGAGATAACAACAGACCCCACTCAGATATCAATACAAGACCATCCACAAAACTAAGCAAGGGATCCTTAAAAGCTCTCTATCTCATGGGTACATCCTGATAACACAAACAGGTAACTCTAGACCTAGAGGCAAACATAACATATGTAGGAATCTCATAAGTATAATGGAAAAGTGTCATCACATATGTCATGCTAGGAGCTACTGATGATTCCTTAGAATCGTGCCTCACTAGTGACCCTATGTGGCTCAATAACCTCTCGTACAGACAAGGTACCAAATACCATAACCAACCCTCAGGCGGCAAGCAACATCACAACTGAACCTGTACTAGCACTAAGATATGTGAGTAGGACACTGACATCTTATTACTCATTTTTAACTCTAAATGTATCTTTAGTTATCACTTATTAAACAACTTGCGATAGGATTTCCTTATAGCCACTTTGGGCCCTGACACCTAATCCAAGCCACTTTCCATTCCTACTCTTTGAAAACCTACCTAGGCTCAAGATCAAAATCAATATGATAACATGGTTACAAATAGGTTCCCAAATCAGACAGGGACACCCCGGCTCTCAGATAGCCCAATACATCCAAACATACCCTCACGTACGAACAAGAATCCAATAAGATCAAGTAATTCAGTTGGTTAAAAGGAGCATGACTCGATTAACCAATCAAGCAAAACAAAACAACTAACAGGTTGGGTAGATGAGATCACGACTCCAAAATTTTACCACAAAATGAATATGCAAAACATAAACATAAGCATGACGAAAAGAAACCCCCAAGCCTCTGGTTCACAATGCCCTAAGGAGAAACCTATTTTCCCAAGCCCATCATGCAAAGAAACGAAACAGACAGGTACCACTATAAAATCAATATTATCATACATAACATAATAAATGATTTTTCCATAAATTCATTTTACGTTCACATATAATCTCTTCAAAAACAAGTGTAAAATTCACTAAATAGATTTCAATAATAAAATTATAAATTCTACTTTAAAATGAACTTATACATTCAATAAATCAAGTCTAAACTAATTTAAAAAAATACTAACATCTAAATTAAATTCCAACTAAATAAAAATTATTATTAAATTAAAACAATTAATAAAAAAATTAACTAAATACAAATTATACTAATTAATAAATTAAAACTAATAAAAAAAACTAATTTTAAATTAAATTAAAACTAATTTAAAATTTAAACTAAATTAAAAATGATTTTTAAAAAACTTTTTAAAAAAAATTAAAATAACATATATTGGCAGGAGCGTGCTGCCGTCGACATCAATGCTGCACAGCACGGAGGTAAGGGGAGGGGGAGGTGGGGGGTGGTAGCCTCACCTCCCCCAATCAAATTTTTCTTTTATTTTTTTTTTTAATATTTTTTTTTAAAAAATTCACATGCACGAATTTCAAAATCGCAGGCCATTATAACTTTTAAAGTTGTAGGTTTTTTTATTAATTTTTTTTTTTTTATTGAAAGAAACCAAAATCTCCATACCAATAAATAAGATTTATTGTTTTTTTTTTTTTATAAACCTCATAATATTCTGTACTATTCTTTCTCCTTTTTTGGTTTTTTGATCTACAACCATTGTATTTTTTTTGAAAGGAAACAAATAGCAAAGATGTATATATATTTATAAATTTTCAAAACAACCTTAGCAATTTCCTAAGGCCAATAATATTTCCCAAAAACCATAATATTCATTTATTTTGCACATCCATTAAATCAGCTCGATCTTTGCAACAATTCATAAAATTATGCCATTCAAACACACACACACACAGCACGAATATATCAATCGCAAAGAAGACAAGCTTTTCTGAAGGGAAATTGTAGAAGATCGAAGACCTACCTCGACGCCAGCAAATGGAAGCATGAAGCGAGGGAGAGAAAGAGAGAAATAAAAGATAGAAGAGAATGGATCAAGATTCAAAGCTTTCTCATAAATTTGCCAAAATTCTCAAAACACCAGAGCAATCCTCCACCCTCAATAATGATCTAAAATTCCCTAATAAGGAAAACCCAGCAGAAAAATCCCAACTCAAGCAATTCCCCCAATTTCGAAAACGAACTCCAGATCTAAATTTAAAACATTACTTTGACTCCTAATTACAATTTGCAACTCAAAATTTGACTTTTAGTTTCTAATTAATTTAAATAACATGTGTAACTTTAAATTAATTTAATGAAATAAAAGCACATTTATTTTCAATTAATTAAAACGAACTAATAAATAACAATTAATAATGCATTTAAACATATAGATATTAAATATTGATTTTTCTCCACAATTCGAATATTTAAATAATCAATTGCTTTTCTAATAATTAAATATTAAAATACACAATTGAATTTCTATTTAAACATAATAAAGCATTAAATTAATTTTTCACATGCTAAATATTTCATTAAAACATTTAAATTGATCTAATTAAATAACCTACTTAATTTAATTCTAAATCAAGCAATTATATAAAGATCATAGATATAAACCAAACGACGCACAAACAGGAGGAGACACTGACACAGAAAACGATGAACACTCAACAAGCTCGAAAGCAGGACTCATGAGCCTTCGTCGTTAAACGAAGCTCAGAGAGGTACAACGACACAACAGAATCTTGCCCTTCAACATAGGACAATGTGGCTATGGTTAGGATTTGGGACTGAAGTATATCTTCCTTCTCTTACCATTTGAGAATGTGCGATAGGGCAATGCTCAATCTTGCCAATTCAAGGGAGACATCGCCCGGTACCTGCGAACCTGCATAAGAACAAAGCATGTACATACATACATATATATAAAACAAGCAATGACAGGTATCAGTCGGTCGTGTAGATCCCGCAAGCAGATGAGTGCGACTCCGTCCCTCAACCATATCAAGAATGTCATACAAAAGATAAACAGACACACACACCATACACATGCAAGTATGAGATAAGTGTATCAAAATCGCATACAAATAACATCAATGCATAAATAAAGCATTTGAACACATTTAATAACTCCAATATAGTCTAAATCAAAGTATCTGTCATATATCTGAATCAACTGAAATAATAATGCGCACACAAAATAGATGGCCTAAATGAGTTTGGCAATCAACTGAAAGTAACAAACAGGTGGGCACTACACGTTCAATGTTGCGTAACTTGGCTACAAATGATACACTTTTTATTACACCTCAACCGCTCCAAGGTTTCCTTCCTCTACATTCGACATTTTTTGTCCAATTAAACTCTTCACTAAAATCTTCATTGTTCATCACTCTGAGTTGCTGCTGTATATTACTGTATTGGAGTCTACACCTAAAAGTTAAAAACATAGTTGCACCCTTTCTGCTTAGTAACTATAGAATACGTTTACCCTTTGTGCTTAGTAACTCTAGAATACTTTTATGAGTGCTGATGTACATCATAAGGTGTAATGAGCGCTGTCGGCTCACACTAACAATGCTGAAGAGAGTGTACTTTGGGTTTGGTTTTTTTAATATTTTGCACTTTTTGTTTTTGCGATATATGATGTCTTTGTTTTTTTGGTTTTTTCAATAATATTGCAAGCACTGAAAAGTATATTGAAATGACAAGCAATTCACTTTTAACAAAAACAACCTCCAACTAAAATTTGCAATTTATTACTTGTCTAGTAGGAAATTACAATCATTTGGAAATGCACCTGTAATGACTGTTTGTTGTAGATGTCTAATTTGCAGCAAACGAACCATGAAAGATCAAGCACACTAGTCACCGCGCCCAACTCCCAGCGAAGAGAAAATCGCAGCTAGAAAATATGGATCGCCACCTTGTCACCAATAGCTGGAAACACGTCCACGCGGCTGCCAGGTAATTTCCACGATTATGGAGCAGACTTACACCAATAATGACATCCAAAATCAGAGATAAAATTGCCCTTAATGGCCTCAAACAGCAGGAGAATGATTGGGATTTTAGGCGCCCCAATCTCACCCAATACACACAAATAAATTGCAGCCCCAGAGAGCTATCACAAACAAGTAGATTCCAACGCCAAAGTTCCGACAATTGGCTGCCCAGCTTGATTAAAATTGGACGCCCAATCACACACTATATGCAGGATTAAATTGCCGCCCAGCTGTGTATTTTTTTAACATTTAAAACCAATGCCAAATTCAAAATCAATAGGCCACCCAGCCTCATTAAAATTGCAGAGATATTGACTCAAAGAAACAGAGATCAATGGCGCCCAATTGCAGCCTTAACTCCCAGAATGACAGTGCCTAAACTCCAAATAAAAATGTCCAGGATAAAATAAATAGCAGAGATAACCAAGTTCAAACAATCCTCCAAATTGCCAAGATAAATGATGCGTAAATGCAGAGGTAGATGACGCCAATCTAGCAGCACAATATTACTTCTCAAACACAGTAACCACAATAGAGAAAGCTGAAATAATTCAACACCCAAATCAGTCTAGAAAACCAATTCAATTTGCTATACAACAACAGCAAATTGATGCTCAAATCAAGAGGAACTAGTTCCCAAGACGTTCACAAACTCAAACCCCCGAGAAAACTTCACAAGTAATCAAAAAGCAATAGACAAGAGTGAATCTATTCACAACTTGGCTTCTCCAATACACCTTTCATTAAAGATGCTTCATCAATACACTTTTTAATTAGAAGCTTCCATCAATTCTTTTAAATAAATAACTCTCAAGCACATAGTTTTATGATAGCACTTTTCACTTAAAAGGTTTTTTCAACACACCATCAAATAATAACACTTAACTAATGAAGTCATTATTAGATAATCTTAATAAACAACTTATAATATAGAGCTTCATTAATTTACCTAATGAGTCACTGAAGGAGCCAAACACCTGGTGCACTAACTGCACTGCTAAGAATAGTAATTTCTTACAATTGACTTAATACAAATAGCAAGTCAATCAATGAAGACCCTAAAATCACATTGTCAACTCATGAGGGTCACAATGATGAATTGACTAAAGCCAACTATAGGAGCTTACTAAAAGGGGGACATTACAAGATATACATCACAAGGCAATACAAAATCACTTCCAGTGTTTTATGTGATCATAATTTCTATTTATCACTTGGAGCAGCTTTAGATTTTTCTATAACATGGGCAGTGTTCAAAATTAAAGCAACAAGATGTATCATGTCACTATGGGATATCGTGTAATTCATACCTAGTGTGTCTCTTTCTTTCTCTCCACATTTCACATTAGGAGTATATGTTATAAAATACTAATGAAATCAACTATAGGTCAAATCTAATCAAAATTGCATTATAAAGATTAAAATAGATCTTGAAGAAATATGGGAACCATTTTTTACAGATATTGTACAAACGAAGAGAATACTCCGAAGAGGAAATGCTTCAATGTGGAACAATTGAAGGACAATATTTTACTTTTATATGCACATTAAACAAGGAGCAAACTACTCAACACATCTTGGAAACCATTGAATTCAATAATAAATGAAACCTAACACCAACACTATTCCTTCCATTCACTTCTACCAAGAATAAAGCATTTAATCCATTCAACATTACATATAATCATTAGACAGTTACATTCCCTGACTGTGTAGAGGAATAGTAATGACCAAAATGATCAAAACTACTTCCACCCTTGCACAAGCTATTCCAAACTTCAAGTAAAATGAGCAATATGGTATATCAAATCATTCATATTCATAGTAACCATTCGAAGGATCATTTTGTCAATGAACCCTCTGACTGTACCCCTGCGGCAGAGAAAGGAAACCTCAAAATAGAGAAAGGAAACTAAGTAAAATTAGTCTATGCTGATGTTTGTGAGGGAAACTTAGTCACGACATCAAGTATCATCTCATCATGGTCTATTCATTATGTTTCAACACCCCCACAAAAAACTAAGTAATAACTACTCTACCCTTAATTTGTTTAACAATGCACCATATTAGATAAAGTAGGTTCTATCACACATGTATTTCATGTATTTTTTCTACTATTTATTAGGTGCATGAGTTGAAGGTTGAATTTAAGAGTCTTATAATGTTGTGTTACCTTAAATCTCTAGTTTTTCATACTCTTATGATGATCTTTCTCAACAAGTATTTTATTCTAGATTATTATTTTTTGAATAACATATTGGGAAAATACAAACTTGTGTACTTCTACAGGATAGTGAACACAAAATTGAAGCATCAAACCAGACTTGATCAAGTTGCAGGTGGAACATGCACTCAAATAGTAAGTAATGTAGAATAACAAGATAAGTAATCTATCATGTCTACATTTTGTTATTTTCTGAGTTTACATTCATGTTCTATATTCACAGAATGGTTCAAAATTGAAATTTACAATTCGATAAAAGTACTGATGGGTGTTGTTCCCTGCACCCTCAATCAACAACTTGCCTTCATTTTATTTTGATTTACAAACTACTATATTATTTGAATATATATCTTTCTTTCTTGCCACGATAGGAAAGAGTTTGAGGTGGAAGACTACAATAATAGAAGTGTTTCAATTTGGTATACTATACTACAACATCATTTCATAACTAAGTTTTCAATTTCTATATATAATTAGGTTATAGATAATCTAAGTAAAGAAGCATCATGTCAGACAATCCAAGTGAAGAAGGTAATGGGGATGTAATCAATAGATTGTGGTTGAACTTGAAAAGAAAAGGTGATGGAAAATGTTATTGTCCCTGCAATAATTGTAAGGAGTTAAACATTAGAAGATTGCTAATCAAAACATCTAAGAGACATTGTAGGGATAATGGTCACATTGAAGGAGGCTTTGATTATCATGAATTGGTAAGCTTTTCATTATATTTATTTAACAATTAATATATATGTGAAATACACCTGATGATGAGATCATTATCATGGTTTATTTGTGTTCATCATTTTAATATAGGCCGACCTCCCTAGGGGAGTATGTGATATGGACCATGGAGGTGCGAATATTGAGAATATGGCTTTGGAAGTGGAGGATCATGGAGGTTCGAATATTGAAGCTCAAGATTATGATCCCATGGAAGATTACAATGATGCGCCAGATGATGGTACTAATACATTGATCCATGACACATTTGGTATTGGCACAATTGATGATGATGATCAGGATGACGTTGATGTCATCCATGATATACCTCTACTTGAGAAGGCAGCCACGCCCCTTTACGAAGGCTCCCAAACAACTCTTCTCTCTGCTTTATTGTTGTTGTTGAACTTGAAGGTTATGAATGGTTTATCCAACATAACAATGTCATGTATGCTACGGTATGTCATATATGTCATTATAGTAATTAAATGGTGAAACATGTACCATAAATATTGTTAATATTAACAACATATATTTTTTTCTACAAATTGATAGGTGAGTTCTTGTTACCACCATAAAATATTCTCCCTCGCTCATACCGAGAATTATGTGCCACTATGAAAGATATTGGAATAGAGTATCAAGCAATAGATGCTTGTCCCAATGATCATATTATTTATCATAAAGAACATGAATTTGCAATAGAATGCCCTGAATGTCATATGAGTAGATATCGAACAGATCAAATAACAAAAAAGGTGCCTCACAAGGTTCTTCGTTACATCCCCATTATACCACGTTTGCAAAGATTATTTAGGTGTAATAGCTTGGCACAATTTATGGATTACCATGCACGCAATAGGATTCAAGATGATATTATTCGAATGTTTGCGGATGGTTCTATATTTAAGGACATAGAGAAAAAGTGGCCGCACTTTATCGAAGAACCTCAAAATCTCAAGCTTTTAGTGGCAGTGGATGGTGTCAATCCATTTGGAGAGCTAAGATCTGTTTGCACTGTTTGGCCTGTTTTTGTCATCAACAATAACATTCCTCCATGGATGTCAATAAAGAGGGAGCACATTATGTTGGCAATGATTGTTCTAGGTATTTGATCATTTAATAGTTATCTACATGTAATTATAAATCTTGTAGTAAAATGGCCACAATAATTATGTAATGTTGTTATTCATTCAACCAAGTAAATACCAAGTTAAAGATATGAATGTTTATATTGAGCCTCTTATCGATGAGTTGGTGGAGTTATGGAAAGGTGTCACTATGTATGACATCTCTAGACCAATAGGAGACAGACAATTTCAATTCCATGCAATGCTTGTATGGACAATACATGATGCCCCAGGGCTAACACATTTTTCTGGTATGATATGGTGAATTCAAGTTGCACATGACAATTCTAAAAATAAAAAGTAACATATTTAATCCAATTGTATCATTACCTTGTAGGTCTTCAAACAAAGAAAAAATTTGCATGTCTAGTTTGTGGTCCAAAGATGAAATCTTGTCATTCAAAAAGTTTAGGAAAGAAGGTGTTTGATGAGTATAGACACTTTCTCCACAAAAATCATAACTATCGAATTACCAAAAAATATCTTTTCAATGGGAAAGAAGAGACTACATCTAAGCCATGGAGAATGACACCTCACTTATGGAAGTTGGAATATAATAGAATTAATCATCAAGGTACTTCCATTCTACCTAAAAGTTTATGTTTGGAATTTGTATATTTTTATTGTGTTTTGTTTGCTGATTATTTGATTGATGATCGTAAATGTGTTAAGGCAAGACTATTGAGCACCTTCCAAAAGGACTAAAGAGTTATCCCAAACAATTTAGTAGGTTGCCCTACTACGAGCAGCTGCTTGATGTGCATTTGTTTGATACTATGCATATTGGAAAGAATGGAATGAAAACATTGTGGAAGATATTGGATGGAAGGCGTGACAAAGAAAAAATTGTCAAAATTTGTAGCGACATTCATGAATCCAATTATGCAATGAAAAATTTTATTGAATCAAATAGCAATGGAGAAAGGATTAATACAAGTGCCCTTCCTTGGTTATTAACAGAACAACAAAGTGATGTCATAAAAGAAGTCATACGAAAAATTTGATTTCCCACAGGATTTGCTGCAAACATAAGCAGTACCATATCAAAGAAAGGTGAATTTGGGCCAGGGTTGAAAACGCATGATTGGCATACCTTCATCAAGGTAAGTCATGTTCTTTTGTATTTATAATATATTTGTAAACTGCATGTACTTCTCATTGTATTATATGAGAAAAGAATGACATGATTATTTTTATAATTGTTGCAGTACATGCTACCCCTATCTCTCCCAGAGAACTTCGACAATAACATCAAACAAGTGATATATGATCTTGGAAAATACATGAGGTAAGAAATGATATCTATTCAATTTGTTGTATATATATATATATATATATATATATATATATATATATATATATATATTGTAAAGTCTCGTGTTTATATATTTTTGTGTCTTGAATGTCTTGTAGGTGGTTGTCATCTAAAGAAATCCATAGAGCAGATATAAAATACTGGAAGAGACGAATTCCTCTTCTAATGTGTGAAATGAAAAAGTGTCTACCTTCAACCTTTTTCAATGCACAAGAACACTACCTCATACACCAAGTTGAGGAGATTGAAATGTTTGGACCCGTACACACTCAGTCAATGTGGATGGTTGAGAGGCACCTAAAATTTTTAAAGGCTTTGGTTCAGCAAAGAGCATGTCCTGAGAGTTCTATGGTGGAGAGATTTATGGTATACCAGAATATAGTGTACATTACTGAATATCTTCCTAAGCTTGTTGCAAAGATCCATATAGATCACATTTCAGATCTCAACACCATTAGAAAATTTGAAGGGGAGTACATGGTGGGGGAAGGCAGAATGAGGAAAGTGAGAGGTAATAAATTATAAGTGTTATTGTAGCTGTTAATTAATTCTTAATCTTCAAAATTAATCGATTGTAGTTATTAATTAATTCTTAATCTTCAAAATTAATTAGTTGTAAGTCATCTATTTTTTGCACAGCTGCTCGAGAGTGGGATTCAATACATTTGTATATTGCAAACAATCAAGATTGGATGATGAAATAGATTGAATGATGTTATCATTTAGGTCGCACATTAACATGGGAAGCTGTGTCTTCATTGGTTAACGAAGCTGATCATAACAGAGATCCAAATGTTACCCAAAGGGAAATAGATTTAGCACATGGTTTAAAATATTTTTAGGTACATATAAATTTGTTAATCACTTGTATGTTTATGAACTCTCGATGCATTAATTTATACATGTTTTACATATTTTTGTAGGTCAAACACCACAAGGCTATGTTTTGCAATGGTTATAAATTTTGCATCAAAAAATTATGTGACACAAAGAAAACTTGTGATTCTGGGATAAGTGCAGTCTTTCAAGTGACTAATATTTCATCTAAAAATGACTTACATCTTCGAGAGTCCAAAAATTGATACTATGGCATTTTGGATGATATACTTGAGTGTGACTTTAATTCCTTCAGATTTGTTCTCTTCGTCATCAGATGGTATAGGCTACGACTTAATCAAAATGATCCTGATAGAACTATTATTGAACATGACAATAGATTTCTAATGATTAATACAAGGTGGTTTGAGCTAGTTGGGGATGAACCCTATGTTCTTCCAAGCCAATGTGAGCAGGTATTTTACTCAGAGGTTCTGCATAAATCAGGTTGGTCATTTGTTGTTAGACATGATCCAAGAGGAAGGCTGATAAGGTATAATGCGTTGGAAGAAGATTGTGAACAACTAGATGATGATGTAGATGATGATCACGAACAATAGTTAGTCGATGATGTTCCTGATGCAACTTTTCTTGAAGAAGAAGAAGTAGATGATGACAATGATGATGCTACTGATGACAATGATGATGATGATGATGATGATGATGATGATGTTGCTGCTGCTGCTGCTTCTGATGATGATGATGATGATGATGATGATGATGATGATGATGATGATGATGATGATGATGATGATGATGCTGATGTTGATGACGATGATGATGACAATGACGATGAAGATGATGGTGGTGGTGGTGATGATGTTGACACCAACGATGATCATGGTGATTAGTTGGATGAAGAAGAAGATGAATGACATGAATGAAATGTACAGTTATGTGATCACTGCTTAATCTATTTAATATTGATTTCTTGATAGAAATGTGTAGTCATGCAATCAATACTTAATGTAATTAATTCATGATGTACTTACTATGGGATGCTTATGGTTTTTAATGTACTTACTATGTGGTTTTGCATATATGTATCATGATTTTTTTACCTAACATTAGATAATTGAATTACATATGTAGGTACCTAGACTCCTTTCATGAGCATCCCACATAGTCTCATGGATCGACAGGTATAAGTCAATACACCCTATAGAGATTAATGTATTTCACAATTTGCAAAATATCTTGTATTACTTTCTATCTCTCTCATTTGATGGAGTGCGGGTAGTAGCAAATAGGTATTTGTCAGATGTGTCTTCCTCAAGTGAAGAAAGTGAGTCATTTAGTATGTCTGAATTAGGAAGATCAACTAGAGGTCAAAAGACTAGAAGGAAATTCAATAGACGCATGAAATTTTTCCTTGCTCAAGGGGGGTCATGTTCTTATGATGATGAGAGAAAAGGCAACATCGAGGTGCCCTCTAGGTACCAATATCTACAGAAACAACGGGTCCCCAAGGAACTTCCTCCAATAAACACTAATTTTAGTGTTAAAGGCAAGATATATCGTATTGCACCATCGTCAATACATGGTTTGGGCCTATTTTCCATGGATGGCATAAAGGTCTCTTACAACAAATTTGTTAAATTGATGGAGTATGTTGGACCTTGTTATGATTACAAAAGTTGGATGCGAATTTTTCAATATAAGAAAAGTATGCGTAGGTATGCACTCTCGAAAAATTATATTCAACAAAAAGACAATGAGAAAAGTAAAAGAGTGGCTATATACATTGACGGAAGGACAAAAGCATCAAGGAATATTGTAGGTTTTATAAATAGCACGCGACCTCTATCAATTATTAAGCAACCCAATTGCATATTTGAGGCACGTGAAGGAAATCATGTATTTGTATGTGCGATAAAATCAATAAGTGCAGGGAAAGAGCTGCTTATTGATTACAATTTGCATCACATAGATACAAATGATGTCACTATCATTAGGGTGTAGGTACATACTATGTACCATTAAATAATTGAGTTTTTTTGCTAACCACATTTAGAGAGTCTCCTCACCATCCACCTCATCTCTAGCTATCATCATCTTCTAATGAAATTTACTAATCTAGTCCTTTCTAATTATTGGTTAACTTTAAATAATAACACAGGACCACAATATGGAGCAACCACCTAGTGGGGACAATGATGATCATGCACACACTTCTTCCCAACAAGTAAACCTCTTTGTTATTGAACTACAAATTAGATAGAAGCAAAATGTTAAATAAAGTTTTTTATTATATTCTTTTCATCACTGTTTCAGATTAATTCTAATAGTGTTAGTAATATTGTTGTCACAGACAGGTAGTCAACAGAGAAAGGGAAAGGAGCCCGCAGTCCCTAAAGAGGAGTCCTTTGACAAGGACCTAGTTGTTGATTTGGGTGCTTGTGATGAGCCGGCCTCTGCAATTAAAAAATGCCTCCACAAAATTGGAAATAGGTAGGCTGAATTGGCATCTATATTCCCTTCGACTCTTGAGTCACAAAAGAGGGCAACACAACTGATGCACCTATCTCAAAATTACTGAGTAAGTATTAATGTAATTTTTAATTATAACAAAAGTTCAATAATAGTTTTTATGTTATAGTAGTCTTTTATGTCATTAAAAAATAAGCAGATGTGTTGCTTTTACAATTTTTTTGCGTAATTTTGATCCTTGTGGCCATGATGAGGCCAGTACTACAGCTGGTTAAGATAGATCGCATGTTGGACTATATTTTTTTACTCTCTAACAATATTGTCCATGCTAATCACTGGTTTTATTATGCTCTAACAATCTTATTCTTCAGCACCTGTCAATGATCATTTACCATCAGCGCCTCATACGATGGTAGGCTTAGATGTACTACGTCCTGCAATGTCAGCAACACATAGCATGGCCACAAACGCCATGGCACCACCTACTCGTACATAGATTTTATTTTCTCTATCATTATATATATGTTTATTTCCCTTGAAGTGTTCTTTCTTAGGGCCATTTCGTAATGGATTCAATTTATGCAACAGGGGATGCAACAGTTGATGGTTATTTTCTTGGATGTACTAGTATTGCTAGTACAGGAATGGTGAAGGATTGCATATTGCTTGTGAGAGAAGAAGAAGGACTTCCCTTGAAAATAGAAAAACTTCCTAGTACTTTAAAGATTGGACCTTTCTTTTACTATACAATCGTATGTTAATTACACCTTGCATTCAATATGAGAAGCTTACATCTATTGTGTTCTTATTTTATACTATTGTATCCTTCCACTAATGATCCCATGATTATTTTGTAGGGAATGATGTTTTCTATAGTAAACTTAATGACAAGTGTTTGCGGATATTCAGGCCCACCATTTGTAAAGGGTGGAACATCATATTCAAACTAAAACCCCAATCCACTATTTTGATTTCATATCATTGCTAGGATAATTATCATTACATCCATTTTTGAATCTAACACTATTTTCTTTCTTAAAAGGTGGAAAAGCCAAAATGAAAAGTTAAAGGATGATATCATAGAGAGTATGACAAACTTTTTTGGACCTCGTGCATTTCAGAAGGATAAGCTCCTTCAAAGAGCCAGGATATGTTTGAGGTATATTAGGGACCAGTATAGGTGTACATTAACCAAAAACCCACGTTACCAGCGCCCCCCTTGAATTCTTGATTTAGAGTGGAAAAGTCTTATTCTAGATGCGAATGAGAAAAGTGAAGTAAAAAGAGGAAATACACCACCAAAGAATAGAAGAAGGTATGTGATACTGTTAAGAATGTAATTGTGTACTAAATACTCTTCATATTTATATGAACTAACATATTTCAATCTCTTCATAGATTGCCTGACACATCAAAGGAAACAAAAGAAAGATTGCAAAAGCACGGGAAACACAAGCTAGGCTCCGGCAGTTATTCAAAACTTGCTACACGAGTTGGAAGTGCTAGAAAAATATAATCTTTACATGGCTTTTAACACTGAAAATATTTCTTTGATCTTTAAATATTTATTTATAATTTGAAATCTTTTTTTGTTTTGATGAAACAATAAAATAAAATTTGACAATGCCAAGAAAAAATGCAGGGTGCGGAGTTCAATATAAGTCTCACAAAAGTGGACAAGAGAATTGGCTTCCAACAAGGCTATAAAGCCATGGTAGAAAGAATAAGAAGTGCACAAGGTTCTAGTGATGGATCTATCGGGGTAAGTAAGCTAAATAGATGATATTTCAAATGTAATTATTTACCAATTAGTTTATTTGATGTAATTAAGTTCCAACATAAAGTGAGAAAATTTGTTTTAAGTAAGAAAACAATGATAACACGAATGCATATGAAATTGAAATGCAACTTGCCGATTCTTGCCGTACACAACCTGTGGGTGTTGATGACAATGAGGATGTGCATCACAGTAATACAAGTAAACATCTTAAATTGATTGGTGTAGTAATACAAATTTAATTGCAATTGGTGTTTGGATTAATGTAACAATTTGTATTGCAGCTGTAGAGAGTGTAGAGGCTGCTCTTAATGAACATGTTGAGGTTGAGGCTAAGGCTAGAAAACTGACCTCGATGTTGATGATGTGACTAGATCAGGCAAAGAGCTATATGATTATGGCTTGTAAAGTATTGAAATACTTTAAAATGCTTAAAATATTTTTAATTATAATAAAATGTTATGTTATTGCAGATGACCCCCCCTTTGCATCAACAGAGAACCAGGTGTGCATTGAGATCTAATGAGAGGGTAGATGATGATGATGATGATATCAATACCCATCTTAACAATTACATCTTAAAAACTAGAAATCAAAAGAAAAAAAAGAAATGATTTTCATCTATGCAACTTATTTGATAATGACTGATTTTTATATGCCAATGAATTTAATTATGTGGTAGTGGATGTTCATAAATTTTATAATGTGTTAATGAATGTTATCATTTGATAATTAATGAATGTCACATTTTATTAATGTGTGAATGAATGTTATCGTGTGATAATTAATGAATGTTACATTTTATTAATGGATGAAATAATGAATAAATGTTAGATGTTAACGGGGAATTTAGAGTGATGTTAGGGGGGTGGGGGGGGGGGTGGGGCAAAATGAGCTTCCACCTTCATGTGGTCAATAAGTTTGTTCCTTATATAGGGTCTCAAGTGTAGCTTTTATCCCACTCTCAACATTGCAAGGCTTCAAGTGGTGTTCTGATATTGGTTTCTCCACCTCCCACTGACATCTTGTCTTTCTCCTAAGAACTCTCACCGAGCTATGATACATGGATGAGCAGAAGATGTCCCTTACAGGCTACACATATATAATATGGTAGATCTAGGGAACAAATATACTACAACATAGAATGAGTGAACTTGAATCTATAGTTTCTTCATTCACAATGAAAATTCAAATTACAAGCCATATTTTAGATTTAATACTCATATTTATCTTCATCATGATCATAGCCATCATGGTCAGCATTTGGTTCAACTTCATTTGAACCACACTCCATGTCAAGTACCATTATAAGGCATGGAGTGTGGTCATACCCATGTTACCATAACAATGAGTTAGCCTATAAAATTATAAATAAATTACCTCATGTATCATATTTATAATACTGCAAGTACACCCAGGATTGGCCCAGGCACCCAAGTTCCTACCAAAGGAACCCAAGTCGAACCCAGAGGAGAACAAAAGTAGAATCCGAAACCAACCTCAAACAAAGAACTAGATAACTTGGCTTTTTTCTAATTCAAGTTTATTTCTGAATTCTTCTCCAATTCCAACCTGATTATTCCATATTTTGTTTTCCAATTTTCCTTCTTCCTCACTCCAAATTCAAGGATCACCACCCATGACTTATTTTGTTATTTCCTTTTACTAATTGTGCTATTTCAAGGATCACCACCCATGACTTGGTTAAGATGATGAATGCTGGCAATGCCTTTATTATGATTATGTTGATGTTGATGTCTATAATTTATGTCTAATGATTATGATGATGTTGATGTTGATGTTGATGTCTATAATTTATTTCACTTGCTGATGCTTGCCTAGATTGAATTTTGAATTGCCAAGCTGGAGAACGCTTTCAAAGTTTAGGGTCAGTTCTACATGATACTCTTAGTTACATTTCAAATGCAACTCAACATATTTTTGATGTTGGGCAACCCACTGTAGAAACTCATCCGCAAGTGAAATTTAATGTCGTGAATCTTGGCATTGTTAATGTTATTACTTTTCCTCACGTTTCATATTTGTGAAAATGTTTCTTGGCACTACCTTATTCTTATTACAATGTTCTTTGTTGTGGGGTAGGAGGTCAATCTTCATTGTCTTCATTGTGGGGGACAGTGAAGATTTCTCTGACAAATAGCAAGTCTTCTTTAGTATCTTATAATAACATGCTAAACTGATAAACGTGTTATGGGCATTTAATCTGCAATTACTAATAGACTAAGCATATTATTACTACGCTTAATGTTCCATTTAAATGCATTTAACACAAAAAACAAATTTACAAAATTGAACCAATGGCATGTTTACAACAAAGATGTGTTGAGGTGTTTGCTCCTTGTTTAATGTTAACTGTTCTTGCACAATCCACCCATACAACAGTGAAATGCTATGTGGAAGGGATGGTTGATAGTGTTCCTTGAGGGAAGGGGGATTGTGAAAGACTTGTTATCATTGTATTATGTATTTCCATTATGTTTGGTTGCAAGGCAGACTAGGAGAATGAAGGATCACTCACCAATTGCATGATAACCTGGTTTTAAAGGGTCAGTGGTTGAGGGGACAGTCAAGGTCTGAATGATTGGGCCATTGGAGAACCCTATTTATTTGTATTAAATGCTATTCAAATTTGATGCATGTATTTCTTGTGAATTATCAGATGCTATGTATCCTGCAACTGCATCTGTAAATTTGCATATACTTCTCTATAGTTGTAAGCCACTTAGAGATCAAAATAGAGAAACTAAATCAAAATCATTCTTTGTCCTATTACCTTTAAACAAAGTCTCAACTATCAATGCTACAATACATTTGATGCCCTAAGCTATCAATACAAATGACACCTAGCTAGAAGCTCACGGGCTGTCCATTTGATAACCACAGTCAACATTTCAAAAAAATGGATATCCAAACATTTTTTTGTGTGGAACAAGGAAGATTTGGCTAGGTCAAGTCTTCCTTCGTGCTAGTAGTCTACAGAATTAGATCTTTATTAACAATTGATCATATCAGATAACTAGTATGTTTAAGAATTGTTGGGACTTGTCCTTTGGCATGTATTAAATAGAATAGAATTTTTAGCATATTATTATCATTCTATTTCTTTGTTGTAAACATGCCATCGGTTCAATTTTGTAACTTCACTATTGTATGAGTGGATTGTGAAGGAATAGTTAACATTAAACAAGGAGCAAACTCCTCAACACATCTTGTAACTTCACTGTTGTATGAGTGGATTGTGCAGGAATAGTTAACATTAAACAAGGAGCAAACTCCTCAACACATCTTGTAACTTCACTATTGTATGAGTGGATTGTGTAGGAACAGTTAACATTAAACAAGGAGAAAACTCCTCAACACATTTTTTCAATGAACCCTCTGACTGTACCCCTATGACAGAGAAAGGAAACCTCAAAATAAAGAAAGGAAACTTAGTAAAACTAGTCTATGCTGATGTTTGTGAGGGTACAGTCATGATAAGTGCCTCTCAAACCTCTCCAAACATGTAAGATTGTCTTTAAATACTCTATTGATCTCTTCTAAACATTAACCAAATCAAACCTACATTTGAATCCACACACAATAACCCCAAAATGAAGGGTTTTGTATCCTTTAATGAATCTTAGTCACTGGTAGCGCATGGATAGTCAAACTAGTAGTCTCTAAAGAATTCAATAAGTGACTGGATTGTATTTAATACAGACTATTTCTTCCATTCACTTCTACCAAGAATAAAGCATTTAATCCATTCAACATTACATATAATCATTAGACAGTTACATTTCCTGACTGTGTACTAGAGGAACAGTCAGGAAATGTAACTGTCTAAATGATCCAAACATTTGAAAATAGTGAATCGATATCCTTGAGCACAAGCACCAATAATATCAAATAATGGAGATAAAGCACGGGCTAGGGCACGACACCAGTAGAATGCGGTCATTTCAGAGAGCATATATTCATGATCAAATAAAATGAAATGCATTCAAATATGATGCCAGAGGCTCGAAAGATAAAGAAATCACATACCTTCTCCTGCACTCAGATGCTTTCACTCCTTTTCTCCCGCTCCCTCTATCCAATCGAAATAAAAATGATGAGGCTGTTTCACTTTTTTTTTCATAGCCAAATCTTCCTTGTACCACACGAAGAACATGCCATTGGTTTAGTTTTGTAATTTGTTTTTTGTGTAATTAGTAATTGGTAGATTAAATGCAGATAACACCTTTATCAGTTTAATTAGCAGGGTATTATCATATCAGACAAAGTATGTTTAAGAATTATTGGGACTGGTGCTTTTACATATATTAAACATAATAGAATTTTGAGCATATTATTATCAATCTATTTCTTTGTTCTAAACATGCCATTGGTTCAGTTTTGTAGATTTGTTTAATCCGTTAAATGCATTTTTCATGAGGGGTCTTGTTCTGAGGAGATTGATGAATATTGTGCTCCTCAAAAACCAATTCATAAGGTACCAATCATGTTTTCTATTCGCTTATATTTTTGGATTGGTAAATTTCCTTATAAGTTTCATGTCCTTTCTTTTGATTACTATGGATGAGATATATATCTTACATTTAACATTCAACTTCTTTACATTTTAGAACATGTAGTGTTTTTTTTTAGGATTTTACCAAATCAACTTTAACATAAACTGAAAACACCAAACTGATATCTTGCCATTTCAACTTGACAAAATATTTGCATTTGACCAATAACTACAAGCAACTAAATGATAAATCCACATACCTGTATCTTTGTAAAACACCTAGATACATCAAAAAGGTGGCTTCTAACCTATGGTATCAAAAGTTTAAGTGTGATATATCATTGGAAAGGTCTTTCCAAGCCTAATCCAACCATGATGGTTTCATTTTCAGATTTTGTAATTTGATTAATTATTTTTGTAGATTATCTGATTTTTCATGTGCTAACCATTGTTAGATTTTGGATTTTCCTAACCCTTGTTGTTCTAACAAGTTGTTTTGTAGGTGCTCTTGCTTGAAGGAAATTGATATATTGCATGTCAAAGAGGGCTACTAATAGTTTTTTGCAGGGCTGCCCTAAGCATAAAAATCAAATCAAGTGCTTGTTTAATTGCTTCCTTTATTGAGTACAGCATATACTAGTTGTTTCATTTCATAGGCACTTAATACCTTGTGAAAAAGATTTTGAGGTGGTAGGAGAAGTATGCTCTTCACCTTTAGGTGAACTAGAAAATCTTGACCCATCTTAAGGTCTTGGAAGCAAGGGGGTAATTGAATTTGCTTGATGTGTTTGGGAGAAGTTTTTGAGATAGGGGAGTATGCTCTTCACCCTTGTGGTGAACCAAAAACCTTGAACCTCAAAAATTATCCATTCTTTATTTAGTATAGAAATCCTTTAGCGGGTCTGCTCTTGAGCAATCAAGAGGAACGACCCAAGTGGGGACAAGCCTTTTGCTGGCTATTCCAACTCACTATAATCTCAAGGCTATCGAGGACACAAAACCTTGGTAGACATAACACTTATCTTTGCTTGATGTGAGTAGCTCATGGGATTGCGACCATGGGGAAAGCATTGAGAAAGAATGCTTAAGGTACTCTTGAGGCCACGAGGTCCTAGTCCTTTATGAGGAGAAAGAGGGGTGTTATGAATGGAAGCCCTTACTAAGAACCATAGGTTAGAAGCCACCTTTATTTAGCTTATTATCTTCTTAGTGCAAGGATTGATCCAAGTAGAATAACCCGGATCACCCCAAGATACTCACCATATGTGTCCCTTTGGTTGTGTTATTTGACACTTCCACGACAAAGCCAATATCTCTTGTGGGCAACCACTTGGTGTGAGGTAAGGGGGCATCAAGTTGTGGGCTAAGTTGGTAAGTATTGAGCCTTTTCTTGTAGGTAGATATTGTTTGAAGTGTCTTCGATTATGCTATACCAGTGTAAACGTTCTCAACATACAAACAATTAGTAGCATTCATAGGGTGCTTTTTCAAATTTGATATCACAAGTGTTTGTCTTGGCAAGGTTGCTTTTTCCCTTGTTTCAAGTGTTTGGAGACATGTTTGATCCCCTACTATTTGCAAACCTGTCCAAATGCTATTAACTTTGTGATTGAAATTAGACATTTTCACCCTTAGATTTGAAAACTTGAAATCAGACCTTAAAAACTCAAAATTTTGCACAAATTGGTCAAAATCAACATCAGTATCGCATTTGTCCATTCTTGGTGAGAAAGCTTATCTCTAGAATTGTTAGCCACATTCTTGGAGAATTTTAGTACTCTTATTGTCCAAATCATTTTCATTTATCTCAATTTCAATTATATTTTGGCCTAGTCCAACCTCCTGATTCAAAAGTGCAAGGATATTCATCCTTTGATTTGAAGCACCTCTTTGATAGTGTTGGTAAAGCCCCTTTTATTTCTATCTTTTCATTTCTCTTTGGACAGTAGAGAACTTTGATTATCCTAGTTTGGTATTGACATTTTGTGAAGTCATCTTATCACCAAGGGTCTTCAATTCTCAGTCTTCCTTGGTCAGTCCAGGTCTCAATTCCTAGGTGTTGTCATGTTGCTCAACATCTCAATGAACATTATGGTATCAATTTCACAAGATGACTCTTAGTCTTCTTCTTTCTTCTCCATTTCCCATGTTCTTCTAAAGTCTTCTATTCCCATGGGAAATTATTCTTCTTCTTCTTGATTCTTTTCCTCTTACTATCTAGTCTACCTTCTTCTATTCATCTCTTCTATTCATTTCTTCCATGCTTGATTCCTCCTCTTCTAGAACCATGAATTCCAACTACCTTGCCATGGAACCTCTCTTGAGAATAGATGATCTTGAACTCATTTCTCAATTTGAATAATTTTGTTCCTACAATGGTTCTTCTAAATATGGCATGGGTGATAAACTTATAGCAAAAATAAAAGAAAAGTCAATTAAGTCAGACGCCTTTGCTAGAATCATACTCATGATCTCATCCAAATATTCTTCATCTTCTAAATCTTCTCATCATTCCTCACATTCTAAATCTTATCATGATTCTTCTAAATATTATTCACATTCTTCATCTTCCAAATCTTATCATGACTCTTCTAAACATTATTCAAATTCTTCATTATCCAAGTCTTCTTCTTCCACTAGGTCTTCACCTTCCTCTTCTTCACAATCTTGTTCCTCTTCTACTTCTCTCAAGAATCTTACTTCTCTTCAGAAGACATACCATAAAGAGCAACGTGATAGTCCTTGTGATGTCTCTTCCACAAAGAGTGATACACCCACCTATGATGACTATGATGACTATGATGATGGACAATGTAGTGATGCCCATGAAACTTCTATTACTAAGCATCATCCTCGTGGTACACTTGTGATTTCTAAAGGGGAGTCGTATTGGGTAGACTGTGACGGTGATCCATATGACTCTAAATTTGAAGAATTCTTTGATGATTTTTGTGAACAATACAATATTCCTACTAAGGAGGAGAAAATCTACCGTGCTGATTTCAAACGTCAAAAGGATCTCTCCTCTAAAAGTTCTCATGCTAAAAATATAGGTTGTACTCTCAAGCAACATCATATTAATGCTGAACCTTTGTCTTGTGATAGTTTCTTTCCATCTCCTATTTCTTCCAATACCCATAAATCTCCTAAAGCTACTAAGTCTTCCAAATCTTTCACAAATTCTTCATCCAACAAAGATCCTAATACTTTTCATGTAGTTCCCTATAGTTATCCTCAAGGGCTACCTCTTAAAGAAACTCAAGCTAACCCTCACTTGGCTGAAAATACTTCTAATAATGCTACACCTAATGAGCATAAGCCTTCATCCACTATAATGCATACTTCAGCTACTCCTTCACCATCTTTTCCAAAGTCTTCCATACAATTTCAACATGCTTCCTTGTCCTTAGAAGTGGCTCAATGTCAAGAGAACTCTAAAAATGATAAAGAAAAAAATATAAAGAAAGATCAAGATCAAGAACCCTCCATGTCATCCAATCCTGTTCATGATGTCTCTCATCTATTTCCTGGTTCTTTTGATCCTTTATGCTCTATTCCACCATGTCTTAAGTCTTCTCCTAAGCAAGATCAAGCTACTACTTACACTATTGAGCTTATTGACAATCAAAATAACCTTACTACACTTGTGCTTTCCAAAAATGATACTTCCATTAAGGTTATAAAAAATGGTGTTGTTACTTTTGATGTTAAGCTTATTGAAAATCAAGAGAAAAATGATACGCTTATGCTATCCAAAGATCCTTGTCAAGATCAAAGTATTTCATCTTCTTGATCTACCACTCCATGTTCACTTCCACTTTCTACTCTTCCTAAGTCTTTGCAAGCTTTGAAAAATTCTATTGAAGAAGTTGCTCCTATTCAAGGTGTTCATGATCCTATTGAAAATTCTAATGCTCACTCTAAAGATGCTGATGTCCTTGGTTGTCATATAGATGTTGATGAACTTATTGATTATCCTTTTGCATCTTTCACGTCCATCCTTGGACCTCCTCCACCAATACTAAGGGCTTCATGTCTTCCTTCCATATTGGGTCCTTATGTCCCTTTGCTTTCCCCTCCTAACTCTCCTAATTCATCATCCATTTTGGGTCTTTATGTCCCTCCATCTCCTATCTTTCCTCAAGATCAACATAGATGCATACCCTTGAATCCTTTTCATCCACTCACCTATCTAAACCAGTCATATCCTCTTTCTCCTTCCACAAGTCCCAAGTCTTTTGGAATTAACTTGAATGGTCAATATAAGAAAAAGAAACAATACAAGAATCCATCAAAAAAAGAAGATCACCACATCTCCTCTAATAGACATGGAAGCATAAAGTCAAAAGAGATATCTAAGAAGAAAACTACAAGACAAATATGGGTTCCAAAATCCATCATTGAATATATTCTCTCTAAATCATCAAAAAGAAATGAAAATCTTAAGACTATATGGATTCCAAAATCTCTCTTGAAAGAGTCTAAAATTGAGCAAAAATTGAAGTTGACATTCAAGCTTCCAAAGGCTTCCACTTCATCTTCTTCCAAAAACATTCTTCAATTCCATGCACCTGAACCATAACCTCTGCTAAATATTCACCATATTCCTTCTCGTATTCTTTTATTCAAATTTCCTCCATCCTCTCACCACCCTTCAAGGTGTGCGTTGATGTTGATCTTGCCTTCCTTTACATCTACCCTTTCACAATCCTTCCATTCATTATTCTTCTACCTTCTATCATTTTTCCTCATTTTTCTATTCTGCATATCTTCCAACCTCACTCGCTTTACATAAAACCTTATCCTCTATTTTTCTCTTCATCCTCCTTTCTCTATCAGCATTTTTGAGCATATCATTTTGAATCCTTGACATATTATGGTTTATCCTTTCAAGGAGCATTATCTAAAAAGATTGTCTTCTTCCAAAAGAAGAAAAAAATAGAAAAATTCAAAAAAGAAAAAAGAAAATAATAATAATAATAATAATAAATTAAAAATGTGCCATGGTGAAAACTGGAAACAAGCGCCTTGGTAGAAAAAGTAAAGAGAAATAAATTTGTCCTATGGTGAAAACCACTCCCTTGTGGCACCTTGGATAAGTACCATGATGAAAACCTAGCAATCAAGCATCATGCGTAGTTCTTCTACATATTTCATTCATTCTATCTTCTCTTTTTGATCTTGACAATGTTGACCTATACATGAACATTTGCCTATCTTGTGAGCTATCTTACAATGATCTTATTTTCATTCCTTTCATGTCTAGCCTTCATATTCATTTTCCTCCATTCATTCTAACCTTTCACTATCATTTTCTCCTTAGTCTTGATCTAATAAAAAAAGAGTAAAACACGATGCTATGAAGCCTCTTGACATGTCTACTCCTTTGGACTACATTCTTTCCTTCTTTTTCATTACGCCTTTGTGACTTATCCTATGCTAGCCTTTCATTGCTTGTCCAAATATGTTTTACATGACAATTTTTTTTCCCTAGCTTGGGTACTCTTGAGGAGTTTGACCTTGAGGATTTCTTCCCTTTATTCTCCTTCATTCTTTTGTCTTCCATCTCTTCCACCAGCTTGCTAATCTCTCTTGTCATCCCCCTTGCTAGACATTGGGACTATACGATGTGATCTTGCTTGAGAGTTTGATGCCCATTCTGTCTGGGGGCATCCTTTGTACATATTTTATGATCCTGAAAAAACCCCCCAAAAAATTTCATATATGATGCTGAAAAAATCCTCAAAAGCATATAATGTCTTGAAAAAATGAGAATCCTAGTGAAAACCTAGTGATAGGCGCTTTGATGTCTCACCAAAAAAATAAAATAAAATAAAATAAAAAATTGAAAAAGTACCTTGGTAAAACTTGGAAACAAGCACTTTGGTAGCAAAAATATAAAAAAATAAAAAAAAAGAGAAAAAAATTGCAATAAAATTGCAATAAAATTCAAGTGGTGAAAACCCGGAAATAAGCGCTACTTGAGGCCTTTGCACCCTTATTTGTTAGCATGCATCCTCAACACTTAGCCACTTTTCATCATGCCTTGACCTTATTTGACTTGGTCTGGAATTGGTCTTTGTCTTTGTCTTTGTCTAGGGGGCATAACTATTAGCATAGGTCCTTTAGGTGCGTTTGTCTCTTGGGGCATTTCACAACAGGTGTTTTTCAATACCACCCCAAATAGTGTTTTTCAACACTACCCTTGCGTCGAGTTTTTTTAACACTTATCAGATGTCTTACCCAACAGTCCAAGTATGATGCGATATTTCTCATTAGCAGATGTGATAGCCAAAGTTTGACTCTTTTGACCAACACACACGCACTTAAACAAACAACTCGCTTGAGACATGTTGACTTTATTTTTCTTTGTGTGCTGTCTATGAGGATTTCTTTGACGAGTGGTCTCTCCTTGAGAAGTTTTCGATGATGCATAGCTAGAAGACTGAGGGCATGAGAACATGTTTTATTTCTTTATCTACTTGTGGGTATATTTTGTTGGTCCTGATTGTCATGAGCATTTATGCTGGTCCTACTTGACACTGGGGATTGACAAGGTATTATCCTTGACTATTATGCGAGTACATGCTTCTAGCTATCTTGAATTTTCATGTGTCTTGATACAAGCATAATCTTGCCATATTAAACTTAGGTAATCTCACTACACTAGTCATCTTGACCTACATGTCTTTGATGCCTAGGTGAGATTCCCACATTCCCATCTGACAAAGATTATATTCATATTCACATAGTTATGCTAGTGTGCATGTATGATCTTACGACGCTACCCAAACACTCGATGATGATAATTAGATGTCTATAAGCATTGTGACCTTGCAAGTCAACCACTTTTCATAGTAGCTTGCATTTTTAAGTTCATAATAGCTTAGTGTTGCACTTTGCATATGGAGAGAGCTCTCCTTTTCATCTTTCATGGACCTGTCAGTCAACTGCGCTCACCTTTCACTTCTTCTTGATCATGTCTTTCACTCCTTGTATTTTACATCACATCCTTTTCTATTCCTATAGCATTTTGACTTTTTTGGCCAATTTTAAAACATCTCAGAATTGCGCAAAAATTGCACCCCTACCTAATTTCGATGTCCTAGATCTATTTTCAAACTCGAAATCAAAATTTGAGATCATCTTGATAGTCAAAATTGCATTTTAAAATTTTCCCCCTCTTCTGCGCAGTTGGCTGACCATTTGAGGCATAATTCTTTGATCTTTGATGGAATTTCTTCCTTCCATGTCTCTCAAATTTTCTAGTCTTCCATTTGCTCTATTTCTAGTCTTTTATTTCTATTCTTCTATTTCCTCGCTGGGGCATGTTTTCACTGCCTAATGGTTAACCTTTTGACCCTTATCTTTCGATTGTGATTCATTATGATTTGATCAAATCTTTATCAATTTGATGTCTCTCCTCTACCTGATTTCGATTTCGACTCCGAGGGGGTAGTATTTATGGGATTCTTATCCTTGATTTCTTTATGTTCTTGATTCAGACATCTTTTGTGAGCTTTTTTTGCTCAAATTTGAGATTCTTATCTCTTACTTTGAATGTGATCCTGAACCGACCTCATGTTCAAAGGCCTTTGTTTATGCTTTGTCTGAATATGATCCCAAATCGACCTCATATCTGAGTTGTTTTATGATCCCAGATCGATCTCACATTTCAAAAGAAAAGCACTTTTTGTCTCATATGGACACAAAAGTCAACTCTAATTTTCTCATTGGAGAAATCTTGTGCACATGGATTGAGCTTCCATTTTTCTCCATCGTTGATTAAGTCTTTTGCCTCTTAATCTCAACCGTCCATTGATTTTCATTTCCTATAAAAGAAGAGCTCTCTTCTTCATATATATCCATCTTTTTCATGCTATTGTTATGCTATAGGTTTTGGAGCTCTTTTTGAACACATCTTTGCATTCAAGCTTTGAAGACTTTCTTTTCATTGTTGCATCTCATTTAGTTGCATATTTTCTTTGTTTAGTTGCATGATCATGGCATATTAGCTTAGATTTCCTTTTATGCAATAGATTTAGCTTCACATAGCTTAATTAGGGGTTTGTAATCCATTGCAATTTCCTTTCATAGATTAGTTTGCATTGTCATTTTGATAGGTTAATCTTGCATATTCATACTAGTTTGCATTGCATTGCATGCTTTGATTCAATTTGGGGATATTGGCATTGTTGCCCTTGTCTTTGGATTTGAATCTCTCATTGTATGGTTGACTAGCAAGGTCACAAGTTTGTAGCTCTAGCTGAGAGAAAATTCATCATAGTATCTTGCAACTCCATGCATAGAGAGCTATGAGCCGCTTTGTGAGGCCTCGTTGTTGAGAAACCTTGCATGTAATGGTTCATAGAAGTGTGGTCACTTTTACACCATACAATAGTTATCTAGAAACTTTGGATACTATTTCTCATCCATGCACGAAATGTGCTAGTGATCATATAAAATTATTATAGGCCTCCAGTATTGATGAGATGTACAAGTGTAAAATGTTTTTGTGACACTGGGATCAATTTGTGCAGTGTACATAAATGCAAGGTGGTGATTATTCTCGACGATCGATAGGTAGCTAGGACAGTAGCTAGGACTAAAGATAACATAGCTCAAGAGACCATCATAAGTTGTCTCTTTCTTTGGTCTATATTATTGACAGAATGTTTTACCTTTCATTAGCTCATCAAATTCGGGGATTTGAAAGAATTTAATAGAAAATTTTCATGACAACGTAGATTATTTAAGTTGACGTTGCACAAATTTATCTACTTTGAGCACTTGTATATTATTAAGACAATGATAAAGAAGCATCTCCTCCCATGGCCATGCTTCTTTATCACCGTCCTCATAGTCTACAAGTGCGCGAAGTAGATAAATTCGTGCAACATCAACTTAAATAATATACGTTGTCATGAAAATATTTTATTAAATTCTTTCAAATCCTTGGATTTGATGAGCTAATGAAAGGTAAAACATTCTGTCAATAATATAGACCGAAGAAAGAGAGAACCTATGATGGTCTCTTGAGCTGTTTTATCTATAATGTGCAAATCTGTTAGTTTTTTGACATTTCATAATAAATTCTGATAGAAGTGTAATACATTCGACAGATAAAATGTCAGAAAAATAAAAATTTTGACAATAATTCTGACAGCAGTGCTATACATTCGACAGTGATATCTGTCAGAAAAATGCTGCACAGCTATCGCTTCTTCGACACTACAAGTGTTGGAAATAGAACTTTTTTGACAGATGTTTCGATAGTAGTGTAATATCACCGACAGGTATATTTGTCAGAATTTCGTGGAAACTATCGGTATTCCAACAATTCTAATGTCAGAAAGGATATTTCTGATAGTTAGTTCCAACAGAGGATGTATATTTCTGATAGGTCATTGTTTCAGCATTCTGACGGATGAACCGCAGGAAATGTCATAGCTAAGTTGTTGTCATCTGCAAATTTTCAATGTAATGGATTTTTGGTAAACCGACAGGCACGCCTTCTATCACAATTTTTTATGCAAAAATGGCGACGGATGCATGTGTCAAAAGTTTGACAATTTACCGTTGCAAATCCGATGAATGGCCGTCGAAATTTGGCCCCAAATGTAGTAGTGTATATTACCTTGGTGATTTTCATTTCATTAGATTTTCAAGTTTTCATTCATGTTTTAGTTGACTAAACAACTTCTCCATCTCCTTTTCTTACCCCCCTTATCCAATGTTACTTGGAGTATAAGGGTCATAGAATTGGAGTCAGCAACGTCCATGTTGTACTCTACATAGGTAGATACTTCATCAAATTGAGCCTTGAGTTCTTCATTGGCATGCTCACATTTGTTCAGCCTGCCTCTGATACTAGAAACTATCACCTACAGTGATCATTTCTCTTCCTCTCATATTTGATTCCCCAAATTAATTGTCTACACTTAATAGCTCCCTAAGTACATAAATATTTATTTTTTTGTCACTTATAGGGGTGGCTATTGCTATGCCCTTGAGTCCTTATGTTTAGTTTTTGTATGATGGGTCATTGGTATTGCACCTTCCTCGAGGCCCTTTAGGATTTTGTTGATTTCAAAGTTTATGATCTCAAGGAGGGCCATGATTCAAAAATCTTTTACCATTACCTTATGTTCATGTAAATAATCCACTAACTATTCTACAAGTAATGTTTCATATTTATAAAATGCTCCATCATGTTCCCCACATTTTTAATTGAAGAAAAATATTATTTCTAATGTCATGAAGGTCTATTAAACATGTGACCAACTCTATAGTCAAAAATAAATTTTTAATTCCCATTTTCAAAACTTCTATTATTTCAAGTTTATTATTATATGTTTATCTTTTATTTATTTAAATTTATCTTAAAATAATTATGAAAACCGATAAATAAATTAAAGTAAAAATTTAATAAACCTAATATTAAAATATCTTGATGTGGAAAACTTACAAACTAAATGTCTTTTGTCTTCCACATACTTTCTTGCACAACGTGGTTCCACCCCTCACATTTCCAATACCTTCTCCATGCCTCTTCCTACCTCAATTGTTGAACACATTTTGGTCATTTCTCATATACACAAAATTCTCCAAATGAATTCTTTAAACTTAATAGTTCCCTAAGTACATCAGCATAATTTATTTTTAATTTCTTATAATGGTGGCTATTGCTATAGTCTCAACTCCTTGCGTTTATGTTTTGATGATAGACTCCGTCGTATGATAGGTTATTGATATCAAAGAGTTCTTCTGGATTCAGTTGTGTGTGTTTTATTTACATCAACATTTCTTATCATACTTAATGATCCATCATTAGGATGAAAGAGCACTGCTAAAAGATAAATGAAAAAATAGTAGATGGAGGTAGATAGAAAAAGGGGAAGGGAAATAATGCATAAAATTTGAAAAGATGGAGTGAATAAAAATGATAAAATAAGAAGCTAGACAAAGTCTAGGAAATAAGGCATGAAAAAATTCCATTTTCCTCAAGGCCCTTCAAGATTTTATTGACTTAAGGAAGAGTCGTGATTCAAAAATCTTTTATCCTTACCTCTTGTTCATACTAACAATCCATACAATATTTCACAAACATTGTTTCATTTTCATAAAATGCTCCAAACACGATTCCAATTAAAAATATTTCTTATGACATAAATACATGACCAACTCGAAACAAAAATAAATCTTCAATTCTCTTCTTTAATACTTCTATTCTTCCATTTTCTATTATATATCTATCTATTATTTATTAAAATTTAACATAAAATTATTATTAATAATTATAGATAAAATAAAATAAAATAAATCTATTATTATGATTATCGTGAAGGGTAAAATTTTGAATTGATTTCATTTCTTTTTAGGGATCTTCTGTCTCTCACATGCTTTCTCCCTTCACATTTTTCTGCCTTTCTTCCATGCGTTTTTGTACGTAAATGGGCCCGTTTGGTAGTGGACCATTTCCAACATTTGTCTAGAATTGGCATTTGTTATTGCCCATTTCCACGAATCTTCAGTTTGGGAGTGCAATATGAAAATGGAATAGGAATGTGTTAATGCTCATTTTGGTCCAAAATGAGCATTAACATCTTCCATCTAAAAAGGTGGAATTAGAATTTAAAACCGGAATTTGAATGGGAGAAAAGCAAATTTTTAAATTTTTCATGTCTACACTTAGTTTTATAATTTTTTATTTGTGTGGGGAGGGATTTAATTTATTTTTTATTTTTCTTGGTGGTTTGTAACTTTGTTATTTATTTGATTTTTTTCGAAAAAAAATTAAATTTTTTTGCCAATTTTTTTTTCAAGTTTTTTTTCGAATTTTTTGACGAATTTTTTTGTTGACTTTTTATTCAAAAAAAGATTTTAAAAAATTAATTTTTTATTTTTTTAAATTTTTTCTAGAATTTATTTTCCAAATTTTTTGTCGATTTTTTTTCAAATTTTGGTTGCAATGATTGTAACTTGGTTGCCTGCCATCAACTTTGGCTGCCTAAAATGGTTTGCGATTCCATTTAAATTCAATTCTATTAATAAAAATGAATTATTAAATTAAAAAATATTAAAACAATTCAAAAAATTTATTAAAAAAATCATACTCAATTTCCATTTCCAGTTTCAGAAAGTGGAACCAAACGGTCCAAACATAATCCAGAAATGAAAAATCGGATTATCAAATCCATGATTTGACCATTTCCAGCATTTGATCAAATCCATCATTTTCTAACTCCCGCTACCAAATGGGCCCTTATAGTATGTGTTTTGGTTGTCATCGCCAGCGTCTTTGGTCATTTCACGTCTCCATCACTCCATCCTTTTATGTCACTTCTCATCTCATAAAGTTTGAACAAACAAGGGATTCACCATTTTCTATCAACAAAAGTTGTACGCGTGACAGAAAATGTGACAAAAAGTGTCAATTGGTTAGACAAAAACATACAAGGGAAGAGATGGCACTGGGCATCTTTTATAAGTTTGACAAATTATTGTATAAAATAATGTCATTATTTATAAGTTTAATATGGTACAATATTTTGAATTAAGAACAACTGCCTGAAATATAAGGGAAAGTGTGAAAAATTTGACATAAAGTTTGAACAAACTAAAGATTATTTTCCCTCCTTTTATGTGGAAAAAGGCGTTGAGCATCTACTGTCAGCACAAATTTTTAACAGTAAATTTCATGACAAATTTACTATTGCAATAATTCTTTGCCCACTTTATGTTCTTTTGAAATACATAAACTGATCAAACCTTTTTTTACTGTAAAGTTTTTTCTAATTCTTTTTTAAAATAAAATAATTTTTGTATAGGTGTCTTTTAATTTTTCATTAATTTATTTAGATGATTAGATATATTTTAATTAATTAGATAAAGAGTAGAAAATGGTTTGAAAATTCAAAATATGAATTGATGGATTATAATGAAGGGATATGACTTAGGTTGTGTTTGGTTGAAGAATTAGAATTCGACTCAAACTTGATTATCTCAAAATAAGGTTTTGAAATTCTGGTTTTGTGTATTCGGAAGATAGTTTGGACCATTTGGTTGACCCAGAAGATGACAAAGACAATCCATCTTCTGTGCTTGGTTGTAATTTCAAAATTAAAATTAGAACTAAGAAAATCCTATTTCTCTATTTGGTTCTAAAAAACTCAAACAAAATCCATAGTGAATAAGATCAGTTCCGTACTCTTGTTGAGAATCTCATATCTCACAATCAGCTTCCTCTATTGCATTTCCCTCACATTGCATAGCCTTCATAGGTAACCATAAACAAAGGCCAAGAAAAGGATGATCACTGCCAGCGAAGGAACAAGTGTGATGATAAGTGTCTCGTTAACAACTCTGTTATGCCTTGGCTGAGGTGGAGGACCCAAGGTAGTTGGCATTACAGAAAAATTACTGACGTTGAGAATACAAGAACTGGAATCAAGGCCTAGGGCATCATAGCAATTGATGTTGTCTCCAACGTAAATTAGCACGAAGTTGAGGCACTTGGATTTGTCCATGATGGGGATCTAATTCAATGAATAGAGCACAATGCCCATGACCATCACACAGTCCTTGCAATTGAAATCACCCGACCCCAATGCATTGCAATTTCACCAATTAAATCGGGTTCACAAAAACCCAAAACCCAGAAGATGATTTCAAATTCTGCCTATTGGGTGGGAAGATAGTGTCACCAATTTTGGGGCCTAAACCAGATTTTGATCTTCGAAACATGAATTGCATCTTAGCGTCCCAAACGATAGATTTGGCAAAAAAGTGGAAGTTCTACACCTAATTCCACCCCAATCCCATTAAACAAATGGGGTTAATTGCAAAATTCATTAAAAGGAATAAAAATTATGACAACTATTTATCTTGTTTAGCAAGAAGCTATTACATTTCAAGATACACGTTAGCACTTGCACCTAACAAAGGTCCAATGGTTGCGCTGATAGCAAGATATATCTAGTTTAATATATTGGGTTGTTGAAGGGGGAGGGGGAAATCAAATGTAGTATCCTTATCTTTCTTGTTATTTTCTTCTTCCTCTTGTTCTTGTTCTTGTTCTTCTCCTTTTCCTTGTTCTATTCTGACAGTCCCAACCGGTGTTGAGAGAGGGGGGGGAGTGAATCAGCATAGTTAAAACTTTTCTTTTAAATCTGTGAAGTAAACTCGTGACTGAAAAACTTAGGCATGTAAGAACAGTAAATAATCAATCACACAATAACACCAGATTTATCACATGGAAACCCGGTTAGGGTAAAAACCACGGTGTGAGGAGACTTCACAAAATTTGCACTCTTCTAGAGTACACCCTGTTAGGAGCCTTCCTATTTAAGGGATAAAACACACTGTTAAGTGTGACCCGGTTAAGGGATTTATTACAATAAGGCAAATTAGTGCCTACCTAGTTAGAGGACTTTTAAACACCTTGAAAGATGTCACCCAGTTAAGGGATTTGATACAAGGGACCTATTAAAGCCCACCCAAATATTGGGATTTAACTATTGTAATGGTGAGAAAACAATAGAAGGGTTGACCTTTTACAAATGGCTTCTCATAGCCTGATAAGATCTCTTTTGGTTCACAACTGAGAATCATCACCGGTCCTTGTAGATGCATTCTCCTCTATAGTTGTGCTATCTTTTCACACTTTTCTTTCTCTTCTGATTTACCCAAGCTTCTTATGAGCTTCTCAGGTTCACTCTTTTCCTAGGCAGAATGAAAGAAAATTATTTCTCCAACAAGTTGAAGAATATATAGAGTAAGTACCCTAATTTGTGCCACTCATGCATGACCTAATCTCAAATTATTTACGGAAACTTTTACTCATAACAGTAACAGTTTTCTTAAGGAAACTTGTGATGTATGGTCTCATTTTGTTCGTTGATCAAGGAAACAACTGATGCGTGTCAAGAATTTTCCTTTAAGAGAAATAACTCTTTGTTTTAAAGCCATAGAATCTGGCCTTAAAACCTTTAAGTGTGCTTTGAACTGATCATTATGACAACTAAATCTCATCCATATTTAACGTAGCAAATCCTAGTTGATGAGCTAGTTAGCACAGGTAGATTGACTTTGACTTCCTCAGTTCATACTGGAGTCAATACTAGATCAATTGAGACCCCTTTTGTCATGAACAGGTAAGAGTGACTAACCTGTTACACATTCTTAACATACCGGTATCACATTTTCTATCTGTGGTTGTGTTTGCCAAAATTGGTTAGTACATTTTTACACCAGTTGAATACTAAATAGTGGTTGATATTCATTTCTAGTTGTTGATCCTTTTGAGTAGAGATTGGTTTCCTTGGTTTACAGTCTATTGCATTCTTTGTATCTCCTTAGATCATTTATCCTTAGAGAGATGACAAATCTCTCCTTTTGTTTTGCCAATCAATGACAATACTTTTACCAGTAATAGGCTTACTAGTTTTCATCACTAATGCCAACAATCTCCCCCTTTGGCATTGATGGCAAAACTTTACTCTTTTCTACCATCAAAAATTAGTGTTATAACTGTGTCTCTATGTCTCTGCTTCTGTCACTATTGCATTGTTGACTGTTGTTGCCTTCCTAACTGGTTATTGCCAAATTCTCCCCCTTTTTGACAATAATGCCAAAGGCTAGTCAGAAGACTATCTTTATCAGATCTGCTCCCCCTACGAGCAACAGTCCCATTTTCATTAGTTCAAGTAAGATGAGTTAATACTCTTTGTTTTGGCATAGAGAACTGATGATCACCTTCGAGTGCTTACTGCAGATTAGGAAGGGGTACCACCCCTAGCTTATTTGTGAGATACTCAAAAGTACTCTTTGGTAGAGGCTTTGTGAAGATATCTACAATTTGTTCCTTTGTGGGAACATATTCCAATCTCACCTCTTTGTCTTGCACCAACTCTCTCAAGTGATGATACTTGATGGCAATGTTTTTGGTCTTGGAGTGCATGATAGGGTTCTTGGATATATTGATTGCACTAGTGCTATCACAATAGATAGCTATTAGTTCAGGTATCTGTTCTTTAATTCCTTCCAGCAGTTGTTTTATCCAGATCACTTGTGTGCAATTGATTGCTACATCAACATATTCAGCTTCTGTAGTAGATTGGGATATACAATTATGTTTCTTGCTAGTCTAAGAAATAATTCTGTCACCGAGAAAGAATGCACCATCGCTAGTACTCTTTCTGTCATCAATGTTGCCAGCCCAGTTTGCATCTGTGTAGACTTTAATCTGAAATCTTCCTTTGTGAGGAAACCACAAGACATATTCTTCAGTACCCTTTAGATACTTGAAGATTCTCTTTACTGCAATCAGATGTGTCTCCTTTGGATTTGTAGAGAATCTAGCCACTATGCCAACTACATTAGCAATGTTTGGTCTACTATGAATAGCATATTGTAGCTTTCCTATCATTGACCAGTACATTGTTTCATTTATGTCTTTGGCATCATCCTCCTTTGATAGCTTAAGATTAGTTATCATTGGAGTTCCAACCAATTTGGAATCTTCTAGCCCAAAGCTCTTGAGAATTTCTTTTATGTGTTTGCACTGAGAGATGAAGATACCTCCTTTTAGCTGATGGACCTGTAGTCCGATGAAGAATTTTCTAGGGCCTATCATAAACATCTCAAATTCTTTCTTCATTTCTTCAACAAATGCTTCACTCATTTTTTCATCTGCACCGAAGATGATGTCATCTACAAATATTTCTGCTATCAAATTTCCATCATTACTGATTTTAAGATACATATTGCTTGATTCTCCCTTGACTGAGGCTATTAGATAGGCACCTTCCATAGAGTCTAGGTAGAACAAATTGCCTTTTCTCTATCTATCGATTGCAACATGGGCTCCGGTCTGACTTTTGACTAAATAGGAACCTTGTCCAAATTCCAAAAGGAAGCCTTTGTTGTTGAGTTGTGCAACACTCATTAGGTTGTACTTGAGTCCCTCTATCTAGTACACATTTTCATAGACAACATTGTTGTAGAGTGCAATAGAACCTTTACCTTTGATAGCACAGGGGGTAACTGATCCGTTGTCATTGAGCTCTAGGCTGATGAACTTACTTTTGTCACTGGTCATGTGGTGAGTGCATCCGCTATCGATGATCCATTCATTGTGTTGATGTGATCTTGAGATAAGAGAAATCTCATTTATCACTGAGATCTCCTCCTTTATTGTAACAAATGCAATCTCTGGGACATCTGAGTCTTTAGATTCATCATCTATGACTCCTTCTTCAGCAAGGAGGCATTCCTTCATCCCCCTACTTTTGAACCAGTTGCCCTTCTCTTTATTTTCATTTTCAGGACATCTTGCAGCTATGTGTCCTATCTTGTTGCAAGTGAAGCATTTTAAAGGAAGTTTTACTTTATATTTTCCCCTTCCTCTAGGAAATCTTTTGGCAATGAGTGCTTCAAACTCCTCTTGCTCCATTTCATCTGGTAGCAGATGTTCAATTGAATTGCCACTCTTTCCAGTAGAGCAATTACTAGCTTTTCTTCCCTTCTTAGTGGAGGAGATGTTGACAGAGGATTTAAAGGCAGCTTCTTGAGTAGGTAAGCTATCGTCAAAATTACTTAGTTCAAAAGCAGCTAACTTATTGATAAGAGAGTCTAAGGTGACTTGATAATTTGTTACCGATCTGAGCCCCTGAATAGTAGATATCTTCATGGCATGCTGAGATTAGCGAGTTCTCGGTATTTTGCTAACCACCTCTTCTTCGCTTAGTGTTCCTCCAGCGCTCCTAATGGATTTGATTACTTCTTTGATCTTATTGATATATTGCTCAATATCTTCTTCTTCATTCATTCTCATGTCATCATACTTTCCTCTCAAGCTTTCAACTTTGGCTCTTTTAATGATAGGATCTCCTCCATAAACCATTTTAAACTTGCCCCACATTTTTAAGGTAGAGTCAAGATGTTGAATCTCCCCGTAGACATGATCATGAAGAGTGCTAGCTATCATATCCATAGTAGCCATGTGATCAATCTTGATCTTTTGTTGATCGAGTGTCAGCATGCCAGAGGGTTCAAAATAATTAGTTGTGACATGGTTCTAGTACTGATCGCCGGTGGTCTGCATGTACAACTTCATCCTACTACAACAAAGAGTGAAGTTTTCCTTGAAAACTTTGGTCCTTCCTTTCACATCATCTTGTCTTTTTATTTGTGCGGTTAGGTGGAAAAGAAAATAAGAACCATGGCTCTGATACCAATTGACAATCCCAACCGGTGCTAAGAGAGGGGGGGAGTGAATCAGCACAGTTAAAACTTTTCTTTTAAATCTATGAAGTAAACTCATGACTGAAAAACTTAGGCATGCAAGAACAGTAAACAATCAATCACACAATAACACCAGATTTATCATGTGGAAACCCGGTTAGGATAAAAACCACGATGTGAGGAGACCTCACAAAATTTACACTCTTCTGGAGTATGCCCTGTTAGGAGCCTTCCTGGTTAAGAGATAAAACACATTGTTAAGTGAGACCGGTTAAGGGATTTTTTACAATAAGCCAAATTAGTGCCTGCCTGGTTAGAGGACTTTTAAACACCTTGAAAGATGTCACCCAGTTAAGGGATTTGATACAAGGGACCTATTAAATTCCACCCAAATACTAGGATTTAACTATTGTAATGGTGAGAAAAAAATAGAAGGGTTGACCTTTTACAAATGGCTTCTCATAACCTGATAAGATCTCTTTTGGTTCACAGTTGAGAATCGCCACCGGTCCTTGCAGATGCATTCTCCTCTATAGTTGTGCTATCTTTGCACACTTTTCTTTCTCTTCTGATTTACCCTAGCTTCTTATGAGCTTCTCAAGTTCACTCTTTTCTTAGGTAGAATGAAGGAAAATTATTTTTCCAAGAGGCTAAAGAATATATAAAGTACCCTAATTTGCACCACTCATGCATGACCTAATCTCAGATTCTTTACAAAAAACTTTACTCTGAAAAGTAACAGTTTTCTTAAGGAAACTTGCACTGTATGGTCTTGTTTTGTCAACTGATATAGGAAACAATTGATGCATGCAAAGAATTTTCCTTTAAGATAGATAACTCTCTATTTTAAAGCCATAGAATCTGGCCTTAAAACCTTTAATCGAGATTTGAACCGATCATTTTGACAACTCAATGTCATCCAGATTTAACGCAACAAATCTCGATTGATGAGCTAGGTAGCACAGGTAGATTGACTTTGACTTCCTCAATTCATACCAAAGTCAATACTAGATCAGTTGAGATCCCTTATATCATGAATAGGTAAGAGTGATTGACCTGTTATAAATTCTTAACATACCAGTATCACATTTTCTATCTGTGGTTGTGTTTGCCAAAACTGGTTAGTACATTTTTACACCAATTGAATACTGAATAGTGGTTGATATTCATTTTTGGTTGTTGATCCTTTTTTGTAGAGACCAGTTTCCTTGGTCTATAGTCTATTGTGTTCTTCAAATCTCCTTAGATCGTTTGTCCTTAAAGAGATGACAAATCTCTCCTTTTGTTTTGCCAATCAATGAAAATACTTTTACTGGTAACAGGCTTACCAGTTTTCATCACTAATGCCAACATATTCTTCCTCCTCCTCCTGCTTCTTCTTCTTCTTCTTCTTCTCCTTTTCCTTGTTGTTCTTGTTCTTGTTCTTCTCCCCCATGCCCCTTTAATAGAATCAATGCCGGTGTGAGGACGGATGAGTAGGTCAGATTTCAAATCACCAACACTGATTCTATTAGAGGAGCATGAAGCCACCTGACTACTATGGGGGCGCAACCTAGGGAAATGTCTTTCGGTCACTTGATTGTGCAAGTCATAAATGGGTTCGACAGCAGTTGTCATTCCAATGTGTCATCACAATGACATGGAAGGAAATCCTTGGGTCAGCCCCGTCTAGCTCTCGGGTCGTTTGGTACAAGAGAATTGCTCAGTAGCATCTGCAAACCTATTCAGGTACCAATTAGCTATGCGTTGGCTCTTTCGTAGCGTGGAACGGAGAGATGCGGCCTTCATAGGTAGTCAACTCAAAATAGTTCTTTGCTTGTTAATAGAGTCACATATAGCTTTTGGGTCATTTGGATAGCTTGCCCCTCCAAGAGAATCACTGCTAGCGCTCGAACAGATTTATAGCTCTGATTTAAAATATGAGCACCAGCACTGATTCTATTGGAGGGGCATGAGGCCACCTGTTTGCTATGCGAGGGCTGCCCATGGTAATGTTTTTAGGGTCACTCAATGGTGCAAGCCATAAATGGGTTCGACAATAGTTGTCATTCCAACACATCATTGCAGTGACATGGAAGGCGATCCTCAGGTCAGCCCCCGTCTAGCTCTTGGGTTGCTAGGTACAAGTGAATTTATATATACCCTCCGCAAACCTATTCGAGTACCTATTAGCTATGTGTTAGCTCTTGTGTGGCATGGAACACAGAGATGTGACCTTCACAGGTGGTTGGCCATAAATAGTTCTTTTCTTGTGAATGGAGCCGTGTATAGCTTTTGGGTCATTTGGATAGGTGCCCCTCCAAGAGAATCGGTGTTGGTGCTCAGACGGATGTTTTTCTCAGATTTAAAATGTGATCACCAGCACTAATTCTATTGGAGGGGCATGAAGGCCACCCGCTTGCTATGCAGGGAATACCCAGGGTAATGTCTCTCGGGTCACTCGCTGGCACAAGTGGGAAATGGGTTCGGTAGTAGTTGTCATTCCAACACGTCATCCTAGTGACATGGAAGGCGATCCTCTGGATAGCCCCCATCTAGCTTTTGGGTTGCTAGACTTGGAACTTTTTTTTCTCTGGATGCATAATCCCTTTGCAAAAGTTGACATGGCATTTGTTAGAGAAAATTGATTAAGTTGGAGCTTTGGCCTCAGGCCATTGTGAGCATTTTTTATTTCTTCAGGTACAACACTTGTTTTCCTAGTAACAAAGTTGACATGCAATTCGGTACTATTCTTGATTATTCTTGGATTTTTACCTTTGGAACTTTTGGATCTTGCCCCTTCACTCTATTTCATCCTCTTTGCTTAGATGAACGTGTGCACTTGTACCCCTTTTCGAGATGGTATTCATGATAATGAATTACGGAGTGAGCATTTCTAGTCATTTTGCCCAACCACTGTGGTGTGGTTGGAAGTTCTCATCTTCATATTTCATCATTTTTTTCCATGCATTTGTTGTAGAGATTTGCAACAGTGTATGTCAACTGTTTGACTGAAAGATGCACTTGTTCTGAAGTCTACGCCATTTGCATTTTTACCATGGGCTTTGGCACTTGGCATGTTCCATCATTGCAATTCATTAGCTCAGATAATAACAAGAGTGGGGAATGGTTTCATTGATGATGGATGTCTCACTTTCATATTTCATCGTTGTCCCACTCTCCACCCTAAGCTTTACCCAATGCGTTTAGCATGGGTTGGAGTGCGATGAAAGTTTGGTTTCCTTGTACACAAGTGCATTCTTGGCCTCCTTGTATTCATCGTCTACGAGGCAACATTGTCTTTCTCTAGTTTGCAGAGCAATTCCTTTGTCCACGGAGTTACACTTGCAAATGAGTATGGCCAAGGATTTGCTTGGACTCAAAAATCGCTAAGGTTGTTAAGACAAGATTTGTTCGTGTGAGGTGTACCAAAAAAGTGTGTAGGAGGCATATGCCTAGGAAATGGATGTCTCTGAGTGGCCTTACTCGGTCGCGTCCACGATGCATTCTCTTGTGGCAATGACTATTGTGAGCACATGTGATTCGAATGTCTTCAGGTAAAGGGTTTCGTATGGGATGTTCTTCCCAGGGTCCTATGAATCGAGCATCCATTTTGCAATGACCTGATATACATGGCCATTTCATGTTTGTTCTAATGTGGAAAGTGTTAATGTTTGTCAAGATGAGATTTGTTCATGGGAGGTGCACCAAAGAAGTGTGTCGGAGGTATATACCTGAGAAATGGATGTCTCTGAGTGGTCTTACTTGGTCGTGTGCATGATGCATTCTTTCACGGCAACGACCATTGTGAGCACGTGTGATTCCAAAGTCTTCAGGTAAAGGGTTCCATATGGGATATTCTTCCTAGGCTCATGTGAACTGAGGATCCATTTTGGAATGAACCAACATGAGTAGACATTTTCGATCTATCTAGATGCGGAAATCATTTTCATACTTTGCCTAGGCATTTCAATACCATCCAACATCACTTGTGGATGATCACTTCCAAGGGAATGGTTGCATTGGTTGATGTCCCTCTTTCATACTTCATCGTTGTCCCACTATCCACCCTAAGCATTATTCATTGTTTTGAGCATGGGTTGTTGGCGTGCGATGAAATTTTGATTGCCTTGTGCATAAGCGCAATCTTAGCCTCCTTGTCTTCATTGTCTATGAGACAACATTGTCTTGCTCTGGTTTGTAGAGAAATTCCTCTGTCTATGGAGGTACACTTGTAGATGAGCATGGCCAAGGCTTTTGCTTGGACACAGAAATCGTTAAAGTTGTCGAGACAGGATTTTTTCGTGTGAGGTGCACCAAAACAGTGCATAGGAGTAATATGCCTGGGAAATGGATATCTTTGAGTGGCCTTACTCAGTCACATGCACAGTGAATTCTCTCACGGAAATGACTGGTATGAGCACGTGTGATTCAGATGTCTTGGGGTAAAGGGTTTTGTATGGGATGTTCTTCCCAGTCTCCTATGAACTGAGGATCTGTTTTGCAATGACCCGACATGCGTGGCCATTTCATGTTTGTTTGGGTGTAGAAAGTGTTAATGTTTGTCGAGATGGGATTTTTTCATGTGAGGTGCACAAAAGAAGTGTGTAGGATGCATATACCTGGGAAATTGATTTCTCTAAGTGGCCTTAATTGGTCGCGTGCATGGTACATTCTTTCATGGCAATGACCGTTGTGAGCACATGCAATTCCAAAGTCTTCGGGTAAAGGGATCTATACAGGATATTCTTCCTAGGCTCCTATGAACTGAGGATCCATTTTGTAATGACCTGACATGCGTAGATGTTTTCAATCTGTCCAGACACAAAAATCATTTTCATGCTTTTCCGAGGCATTTTACGACCATCCAACATCACTTGTGGATGATCTCTCCCTGTGGAATTTTCTATGTCGGTCGAGACGGGAGTGTTCATGTGGGGTGCACCAAAAAAGTGCATAGGTGGCATATGCTTGGGAAATGGATGTCACTGAGTGGCCTTACTCGGTCACGTGCACGGTGCATTCTCTCGCGGCCATGATTGTCATGAGAATGTGCGATTTGGATGTCTTCAAGTAAAGGGTTTCATATGGGATATTCTTCCTAGGCTCCTGTGAACAGAGCATTCGGCGTTGCAAGTCCCCGACATGCATATGGTTCCTTCCCTTGGGAAAATCATATGTCACGGAGAGTGGTTAGTGAAGTCATGTTGGGACAGGAGGTATGTGCAAAGTTTGAGACATGTTTGTCTATGTTGGTTTACATCACTTATCGAGCAGTCTTATAATAGAGGTGGTTGTGTGCATGATGTTTCTTGCATAGAATGACATATTGCAAGCATTGTTGGATGGGAGTTTATCAGTGAAAGGTTTTTTTATGGGATGTCCCTCCAAGGTTTTTTCTAACTGGCGCTCCGTAGAGAATCATGTTCTGACTTGTGCGAATCTATTTTTCCCAGCGCGATGTTCTCCATCGGCACCTGGCAATGAGAGCTCGTCGATGTAAAGCATTTTTTTGTGATTGAAAATGGCTCGTCTATGTGGTTGTGGCACTACAAATGCATAGGGGGCATAAACCTGGGAAATGGATGTCCCTGAGTGGCCTTTCAATTGAGGTGGTTGCACGCATGGTGCATCTTGTACAGACCTGTCCTTTGTGAGTAGGGGTGACATTGAGACTGAGAGTAAAAGGCTTCATACGGGATGTTCTTCCTAGTTGCCTGTGAGCCGATAGTGACATATGTTGTATGGTATTGTACATTTGAAGATGTATTATGAAACACATGGCTATAAATAGGTCTGAGATTGATGTCTTTTATTCAGTGGAGGAGACCCTTCCCTGCAATATTTGAAATGTTGGTTGAGCCTGGTAATCTATTGAGGAAGAAGCCACAAAATGTTCACTGATATTGTTGCTATTGTCCAGAATTTGCCAAATTGCTTCTTCATTATCCTTATATAGCACATTGTGGTTGCATCAACCTGGTAGAGTAAAAATGCTCCACACCTTTCTAAATTTGAAATTGAGTTAAAGCAGCTACATTACACATTGATGAAGGGTTAAATATTCCTACAAGTTCCTTAATGTATGTTGAAAAAAAATTGTAAAATGTAAGTGCCAAAAGATGAGAATAGAGCATAATAATTTGCACTATTTAGCTCTAATAATAAGGATTTCATTCAAAAGTAGTGGAATTCTTTTTTTAAAATGTATGTGTCAAAAGATGAGAATAAAGCATAATAATTTGCATTATTATGCTATAATAATAAGGATTTCATTCAAAAGTAGTGGCTTTGCCTGCAATAGATTTTAGATTATATTTGAACATTATCAATATCCATGTTCTCAAGCTTCCTCTTTGCTTCCTCTTCATTTTTATCTTGCTTGAAAAGCTCATCAATGCCAAACCTAAATTCATTTTGAGCTTCTAAAAAACTAAATCGTCAAGAACCTACCAAACATAAAGGACATGTTAATGTTTAGTATGAGCTAAAAAGCTGAATAGAAATTATGAATTTTTGAAAATAGGAGTAAATTCACCACCTCCTACTGGCTAGTTTGATGGGCCCTACTCATGGCCTGTATGGTGCTAAAAAAGTGTCAACACATAGAAGAAACAGAAAATGAAAAAGCCAAAAATACAAAATGTACTTGTCACAAAGACCAGCATAGAAATATTATTACCTAACACAATTTTGTAAATGAGATTAGAAGGAAATATTAAGCGTGTTTGTCAAGTCTTACAGTGAAATGAAAAAGAAAATGACCTGAAAAGTTGTAGGTCTGGAGCAGGAGTATGATGTCTAGCCACGTGAGGGTGGGCTAAGGAAACGCAGAGAAGTTGAAAGAGTTAAACAGATAAACCTCTACCACCAGTAAATATGAATGTTTCATAAAATACTTCATTTATTTTTTTGTATGTAATTAAATGTAATCAGAATATATTCATATAATATAGGAAATGAGCTATTACTTCTTTTTGTGTGTGAATCTTGAGTTTGGCTGGGATATCCACATCTCATTTGGTATTCTATTTTGCCTGACAATATCATATACTATTTGTTAGATGAGCAACAAATATGGATTTTGTAGGATAGAGGTGTTTAGTAGTAGTGCAAAGTTTTGTTTAGTACATGTGTAGTTTTGTTGTAGATGTGGTTAGAGTGGTTAGATTGCAAAGTGATTTTAAGTAGCTAGAAGTACCACATGTTTTAGCTAATAGGTAAAATTTTGTTACGCTTCCAATGGGCTTTGCTCTTCTTGTTAGAGAAAATTGTGTCTTTCAGATGAAATATGTGATACTTTTGCTACATGGAATTGAGAGAAGTTGAAAGAGTTAAATAGATCAACCCCTGTCACCAGTAAATATGAATTATGTCTTCTTTTTACTGAACTATTTAATCTCAAATAGAAAATCAGTTTCATAAAATACTTCATTTTCATATAATATAGGAAATGAACTGTTACCTTTTTTTTTTAGCATCTGCACTTGTACTGATCATAGCACTAAATGTTTAGATAGCAATGATAGATTTATGCTTGCATGCCTTGGAATATTTTTTGAGTACCCTACACAATAACATTTTATAAAATCAATCAGAGTTCATTAAATCCTTTGTTGAATTGAATTGTATGAATAAAAATGTTGCGTACCTTCATTGTTGAGAGAGCCAACTGTTCTAATCGAGCTTCTTTTTTCCTTATGATTGTGTATGGATTGTTTTGCATTTTTTAATATCTTTCGAAGGAGAATAGTGGTTGGATGTGTAGATCATTTAATGATCTAGCTCTGTAAATTGTCCTAAATGTGAGTCCTTGCCTTTCTGTTTTACCAATGTCAATTGTTACTTTGTGTAGTGTGAGTCCTTGAGATTTGTGAATAGTTAAAGCCCATGCCATTGTTAGTGGCATTTGCTTTCGTGTGCCTAGTGATATAGGATTTATTGGTATTAGTTTTGGATCATCCATTTTCCATGATGGCCCAGTGTAATTATCGATCCTTACTACAGCATAAAGAGGTAGATCAGGGGGTTTGGGCCCAGAGCAATAAACAATATCAATTATTTCACCCAATGATCCATTTACGAGCCCTGCTTGTGTCCATATATTTGTTGTGAGCATAATGCATTGACCTTTGTAGAGTGGAATTTCTTTTTCAAGTCATTCATCTATATTTGCATATTCTATGTTGTTTGAACTGCTTATTGCTACACTTACTGCTATTGGACAATTCAATTGTTTTAACATTTTTTTGTTGTGTAGTTTGACGAGATCATTTGTAGCAAAGAGGTCTACTAAGTTGTCAAATTACTCTTTTTCATTTGATGTTATTTGTTTTTCTGAATGTGCAATTAGGATCTCCCAATCTTGTTTTGTTGGCTTTGCATTCTTGTATATTATGCAGAAGTTGACGAAACTGTGCTGGACTATATTTTCATCTTGTTGGCGGAATATTGTTTCTAGTGTGATAACTGTTGTGAATTGTTCCCACAATGCTCTATCAATAGAATGTGATGTGTATAATGGCTTGTCCATCATAGGAGGTAGTTGAGCAAGGTCACCAAATAGTATTATTAAAATTCTACCAAAGTATAGTTGTTGATTTTGAGGAAATGCTTGTCGTAGTCTACTATCTATTCTTAGTAGTAGTTTTGGGTCAATGAAGCTCAGTTCATAAATAAGAATGTATCTTATTTCTTTTAAGTCCTCCTAGATTGTTGTCAATGCTTGTCCTTGTAGTGGTTGTATTTGTTTGATAGGAATTCTGAGCATTGTATGTATAGTCGATGCATTTATATTGAATGCAGCAACACATGTAGGAGCTAATGTGAGGATTTTTTTTCTGTTGTTTGTCATTATAGTTTAGTGCATTTTGTATGCACCTAATCAAGTACAATTTTCTAGTACCAGTTGTACCTTGAATGATCATATAGAGTGGTTTGGAAGATATACATTTGTTGTGTTCTTTAATTATCATGAGAGCTTGCTCTTGGTTTGCTAATAATGTATAAGTTCAAATATGGTGGCTTGTTTGGATGTTTTCTCCTTCTGCATTTTTTTTGAATATATGAACTCTGTTGCAATCTCATGTAGATGTTGGGGTATGCTATTCTGATCCCATTTGTTGTTGTTATCAAAGTCACGCTTGCCAAGCATGTCAAGTTCGTTCATGGTGCAATTATTTGAGGGACCCATTTGTGATAGGAATTTCCATTCATTCATTTGCATTATACCTTGCTCATTTTTGTCATTGTTTTCTTCTTCATCTCCTCCTTCTCCTTCTTCTTCTTCTTCTTCTTCTTCTTCTTCTTCTTCTTCTTCTTTTACTTTTTCTTGTTCTTTTTGTGAGTTTGTTTCATTTTCAGTAATGTGATTGACATGCCAAACATTATATCCAATTGCATTCATGTTGTTCCAATTTGTAATTATTGTATTTCTAGTTATTCCAATGTCATGTTCTATATCACAAAAATGCTTGTATAAGAGGAGCTCACCCCAACAAAATATTTCAAAAAGCTCTGAGTCGGTACATGGTATGGCATAGAACTTTGGGAAAACCCTGACAATAGCTTTTTGTTGTCTTTCTTTCCACTTACATTTTTTGGGGTTTGCTGAAAAGGTGTAAGAGTTTGCATAATCAGAGAGTGTTATCATCTCAAGCTATGTGAGCCGCTAAATGTATGTCTGTAAGTAGGTAGATTCCATTTGGCTTGTGGTTGATGTATTAGTGATTCGTTGATACATTTTTCGCTCAACATTCAAAGTTGTGTTCATACACGATTGCATATGACAAGATGTATTTTTTGAAGCATGTGACATGTTTTTTGTGCTCCTATGTCACGCTCAGCTACAATTTCAGTCATGAATTTTCTATATGTTGTCAGAGCTGGACTCTCTACTTGTTGTGTTGTAGTTATTCTTTTTAACATATTAGTGTATGTCTCATATTTGTGCTTTTGATAAATACTTGGTGATGTATTTGAGAACTATTTCTTGTGAGACAATAGGTTGGTAGTCTATGTTGGCTCTTCAGATCAACAACATGTCTTGATTGTGTATGTTAAGTCTGTTTTCATTACTCGCAGGTTCATATTTTTTTGCATCATCCTCATCATATGATATTGTGAACCTTATTTGTTCTTTCCATGGAGCTTTATAGTGACATGCTAATGTAGAGCCCTTCTTTCTTAAACATGTGCCCTCTCTGCATTTTGTATGTCATTGTACTCAGTTTATTAATTCTCGTAGTCATGATTAGGTTCTATAACTGATATCTCATGTGTGTTGAGCAAGCATGGATCATCTACTGAAGATCAGAACATTGTATTATTTCGGTGTTGTCTATCACGGGGGTTCCAAGTGGTGACATAGTTATCAAAAACTATTCATGCTCTTTCTAGTTCTGCAGC